>CM054139.1:191840-206840 GCA_028751875.1 Rapana venosa | reverse complement strand
TTTGGCCCCCTTTTAAAAAAAAAATTTTTTTTTTCTTTTTAAAAAAAGAGATTTTAACATTTTTTTTTTTAAAAAAAAGGGTTTTTGGGGGTTTTTTTTTAAAAAAAAACCAAAAAAAGGTTTTTTTAAAAAAAGGGGGGGAAAAAATTTTTTTCCCAAAAAAACCAAAATTTTTTACCCTTTTTTGGGGGGTTTTAAAATTAAAAAAAAAACAATAACCTTTTTTTTTTAAAAAATTTTTTTTTTTTAAAAAAAAAAAAGGGAAAAAAAAAATTTTTTTTAAAAAAAAACCCCCAAAACCCTTTTAAAGGTTAAAAAAAGGGTTTTTTCCCCTTTTTTACCCCCCCCCCAAAAAAACCCCCCCTTTTCCCCTTTTTTTTTTTAAAAAAAAACCCCAAAAAAAAATTTTTTTTTTTTTTTTTTTAAATTTTTTTTTTTTAAAAAAAAAACCCCCCCCAACCCCCTTTTTTGGGGTTTTTTTTTCCCCAAAAAAAACTTTTTTTTAAAAAATATTAAAAATTTTAAAAATTTTTGGGGGGAAACCCAAAAAAAAAAAATTAAAAAAAAAAAAATTTAAAAAATTAAAAATTTTTCCCCCCTTTTTTAAAAAAAAAAAACCCCCTTTTAAAAACAAAAAAAAACCCCGGGGGGAAAAAAAAAAACCTTCGGAACCCCAAAAAAATTTTTTTTAAAAAAAAGGCCCGGGGGGGGGAAAAAAAAAAAAAAAAAAAAATTTTAAATTTTAAAAATTTTTAAAACCCTTTTTTTTAAAAAAAAACCCCCTTTTTTTTTTAAAAAAAACCCAAAAAAAATTTTTTTAAAAAATTTTTTTTTAAAAAAAAATTTTTTAAAAAATTTTTAAAAAAAAAACCCCCCCTTTTTTTTTTAATTTTGGTTAAAAAAAAACCCAAAAAAAAATTTTTTTAAAATTTTTTTTTTTTTTTGAAAAAATTTTAAAAAAAAAAACCCGGAAAAAAAAAACCTTTTAAAAATTTAAACCGGAAAAAAATTTTTATTTCCCCTTTAAAATTTTTTTTTTTCCCCTTTGTTTCCCCGGGGGGGGGGGGGGGGGGTTTTTTTCAAGGTTTTTTTAAAAAAACCAAAAGGGAAAATTTTTTTTTAAAAAAATTTTTTAAAATTTTTTTTTGGGTTTTCCCCAAAACCCCAAAAGGGGGGGGGGAAAAAAAAGGGGGGGGGGGGAAAAAGGGGGGGGAAAAAAAAAAAGGGGGGGGGGGAAACCCGGGGGGGTTTTTTTCCCCCCAAAAAAAAAAAATTTTCCCCAATTTGGGGAAAAAAGGGGAAAAAACCCCCCGGGTTCAATTTTTGGGGAAGGGGTTTTTCCCCAACCCCCCATTTTGGGGGGGTTTTTTAAAAACTTTAAAAAAACCTTAAAATTTTTAAAATTTTTTTTTCCCCAAAATTAATTTTTAAACCCCCACACCCGTTTTTTTTGGGAAAATTTTTTTCCCCCCCCGGGGGGAAAAAAAAAAAAAAAAAAAAAAAAAAAACCCCCCCCCAAAAACCCTTTTTTGGGCCCCCAAAAAAAAAAAACCCTTTTTTTAAAAAAAAAAAATTGGGTTTTTTTTTTTTTTCCCCCCCAAAGGGCCCCCCCCCCCCCCCAAACAAAAAAACCCCCCCAAAAAAAAAGGGGGGGAAAAAAAAACCCCTTTTTTTCTAAATTTTTTTTAAAAAAAAAAACAAAAAAAAGGGGGCGTGAAAAACCCCGAAAAAAGGTTTTAAAAAACCTTTTTAAAATAAAAAAAAAAAAAAAAAAAAAAAAATTAAATTTAAAAAAACCCCCTTTTAAAAAAAAAAAAATTTTTTTTTAATTTTTAAAAAAAGCCCCGGCCAAAAAAAAAAAAAAAAGGGTTTTAAAAAAAAAAAAAAACCCCCCAAAAAAAAAAAAAATTAAAAAAAAAAAAATTTTTTGGGGGAAAAAAAAAAAAAAGGGGTTTTTTTTCCCCCCCAAAAAAAAAAAAAATTTGGGGCCTTTTTAAAAAAAAAACCCCCCCAAAAAAAAAAGCCAAAAAAAAAAACCCCCCCCCCCCCCAAAAAAAAAAAAAGGGAAAAAGGAAAAAAAGCTTCCCCTTTCAAAACCCCCCGGTTTGGGGGGGGCCCCCAAAAAATTTTAAAAAAACCCCCGGGGGGCCCCCAAAAAAAGGGGGCCCCCAAAACCCCCCAAAAAAACCTTTCCCCCCAAAAAAAAAAACCCCCCCCCCCCAAAAAAAAAAAAAAACCAAAAAAAAACCCCCCCAAAACCTTTTTTGGGGGCCCCCCCAAGGTTCCCAAAAAAAAATTTTTTGGTTTCCCAAAAGGGGGGGGGAAAAAAAAAAATTTTTAAAAACCCCAAAAAAACCCAAAAAAAAAAAATAATGGAAAAATTTTAAAAAAACCCAAAAAATTTTTTTAAAAAAAAGGGGAAAAAAAAAGGGGGGGGGCCCGGTTTTAAAACCTTTAAAAAATCCAAAAAAAAAATGGAAACGGGGAAAAAAAAAACCAAAAAAAAAAAAAAAGGGTTTCCCGGGGAAAAAAAACCCCCCCCTTTTCCCCAAAAAAAAAAGGGGAAAAAATTGGGGGGGGGTTTTAAAAAAAAAAAAATTAAACCCCCCAAGGGGGAAAAAAATTAAAAATTTTCCCGAAAAAATTACCCCAAATTTTTGGGGAAAAAAAAAAACCCCGGGGGGGGAAAAAAAAGGGGGGTTTTTAAAAAAACCCGGGAAAAAAAAAACCCCCAAAAAAAATTTCCCCAAAAAAAAAAAAAAATTAAAATTCCCCCTTTAAAAAAAAAACCCGTCCCAAAAAAAAAACTTAAAAAAAAAACCCCTTTTCCCCCGGGGAAAAAAAGGGCCCCCAAAAAAATTTTTTTAACAAGGCCGGCCGGCCCAAAAAAAAGAAAAGGGGGGAAAAAAGGGGGGGAAAACTTTTTCCCAAAAAAACCCCCAAAACCCAAAACCCAAAAGGGGGAAAAAAAAAAAAAACCCGGGGGTTTTTAAAATTTTGGGAAAAAAAGGGGAAAAAAAAGGGGCCCGGCCCCAAAAAAAAGGGGAAAAAAAAAAAAACCCCCAAAAAAAGGGGGGAAAAAGAAGGGGGGAAAACCCCCCAAAAAAAAATTTTAAAAAAAAAAAAAAAAAAAAAGGAAAAAGGAAAAAAAAAAAAAAGGGGGGGAAAAAGAAAAAAAAAAGAAAAAAAAAAAAAAAAAAAAAAAAAAAAAAAAAAAAAAGGGGGAAAAAAAAGAAGAAAAAAAAAAAAAAGGGGGGGGGTTTTTTTAAAAAAAAAAAGTTTCCCCCGGGGGTTTTTAAAAAAAATTTTTTTTTGGGAAAAAAAAAAAGGGAAAAAACAAAAAAAAAAAAAAAGAAAAAAGAAAAAAAAAAAAGGGAAAAAAAAAAAAAAGGGGGGGAAAAAAAAAAAAAAAAAAAAAAGGGGGGAAAAAAAAAAGGGGGGAAAAAAAAAAAAAAAACCCCCAAAAAAAAAAAAAGGAAAAAAAAAAAAAAAAGGGGAAAAAAAGGGAAAAAAAAAAAAAAAGGAAAAAAAAAAAGAAAAAAAAATTTAAAAAAAAAAAAAAAAAGGAAAAAAAAAGGGGAAAACCCCCCAAAAACCCTTTAACCCTTTAAAAATTTAAAGGGGGCTTAATTTTTGGGGGGGGGGAAAAAAAAAAAGGGGAAAAAAAAAAACCCCCCCCCCCCCCCCCAAAAAATTTTTTTTTTTTAAAAGGGTTTTAAAGTTTTTTTGGGAAAAAAAAAGGGGAAAAAAAAAAAAAAGGAAAAAAAAAAAGGGCTTTAAAAAGGGGGGGGAAAAAAAAGGGGGGGGGGGGGGGGGGGGGGGGGGGGGGGGGGGGGGGAAAAAAAAAGGGGGGCCCCCCAAGGGGTTGGGGGGGGGGGAAAGGGGGGGGCCCCCGGAAAACCCCCGGGGAAAAAAAAAAAAAAAAAATTTAAAAAAAAAAAAAAATAAAAAATAAAATAAAAAAAATTTTTATTCCCGGTTTCCGTTTTGGGGGTTTTTTTTTTTTTTTCCCCCCCCCTTTTTTTTTAAAAAAAATTTTTTTTTTTTAACCCCCTTTTTTTTTCCCCCTTTTTTTTAAAAAAAAAAACCCCAAAAAAAAAAAAAAAGGGGGAAATTTTTTTGGGGGGGGGGGGTTTTGGGGGAAAACCCCAAAAATTTTAAAAAAAAAAAAACCCAACTTTTTGGGGAAAAAAAAATTTTAAAAAAAAAAAAATTAAAAAATTTTAAAATTTAAAATTTTTTAAAAAAATTTGGTTTTGGCTTTTTGGGGGGAAAAACCCTTTTTTTTTTCCCCCCTTTTTTTTTTTTTCCCCCCCCCGGGGGTTTTCCCCCCCCCCAAATTTTTCCCCCTTTTAAAAGGGGTTTTTTTTGGGGTTTTTTCCAAGGGGCCCTTTTTTTTTAAAAACCCCCAAAAAGGGGCAAAAAAAAAGGGAAAATTTAAAAATTTTAAAAAAAAAAAAAAAAAAAAAGGAAAAAAAAAACAAAAAAAAAAAAACCCCCCAAAAAACAAAAACAAAAAAAAAAACCCAAAAAAAAAACCCCCCCCAAAAAAAAAAATTTTTTTTTTTTTTTGTTTTAAACCCCCCCCTTTAAAAAAAGGGCCCCCAAAATTTTTTTCCGGGAAAAAAAAAAAAAATTTTTTTTTTTTTGGGGGGGGAAAAAAAAAAAAAATTTTAAAAAAAAAAAAAAGGATGAAAAAGAAAATTTAAACCTTTAAAATTTTTTAAAACCCAAAAATTTTTTAAAAAAATTTTTCCAAAAAAAAATAAATTTTTTAAAAAAAAAAATTTTTTTAAAAAAAATTTTTTTTTTTTTTTAAAAAAAAAAAAAAATTTTTCCCAAAAAAATTTTTTTATTAATTTTTTTTTTAAAAAAAAATTTTTTTTTTTTTTTTGGGGGGGGAAAAAAAAAAAAAAAGGGGGGGGGGGGGAAAAAAGGGGGGGGGAAAAAAAAAAAAAAAATTTTTTAAAAAAAAAAAATTTTTTTTTTTTTTGGGGGGGGGGTTTTTTTTGGGGTTTTTTGGTTTTAAAAAAAATTTTTTTTTTTTTTAAAAAGGGTTTTTTTTTTTTTTTTTTTTTAAATTTTTTTTTCCCCCCCCCCAAAAATTTTTAAAATTTTTAAAAGGGAAAAATTAAAATTTTTAAAATTTTTTTTGGGGTTTTTTTTTCCCCCCTTTTTTTTTAAAAAAAAAATTTTTTTTTTAAAAAAAAAAATGGGGGGGGGAAAATTTTTTTTGGGGGGGGGGGGTTTTTTTTTTTTTGGTTTTTTTTTTGGGGGTTTTTTTTTGGGGGGTTTTTTTCCCTTTTTTTTTTAAAAAAAAGGGGGGGTTTAAAACCCCCCCTTTTTTTTTTTCCCCCCCTTTTTTTTTTCCCCCCCCCCCCCCCCCCCCCCCCCCCCCCCCCCCGGGGGGGGGCCCCCCCCCCCCCCCCCCCCCCCCCCCGGGGGGGTTTTTTTTTTTGGGGGGGGGGGGGGGGGGGGGGGCCCCCCCCCCCCCCCCCCCCCCCCCCCCCCCCCCCCCCCCCCCCCCCCCCCCCCCCCCCCCCCCCCCCCGGGGGCCCCCCGGCCCCCCCCCCCCCCCGGGGGCCCCCCCCCCCCCCCCCCCCCCCCCCCCCCCCCCCCCCCCCCCCCCCCCCCCCCCCCCCCCCCCCCCCCCCCCCCCCCCCCCCCCCCCCGGGGGGGGGGGGTTTTTTTTTGGGGGGGGGGGGTGGGGTTTTTTTTCCCCCCCCCCCCAAAACCCAAATTTTTTTTTTCCCTTTTTCCCCTTTTTTTTAAAAAGGGGGGGAAAAGGGGAAAAAAAAAAAAGGGGGCCCCCCCCCCCCCCCCCCAGGTTTTTTAAAAAAAAACCCCCCCTATTTTTAAACCCCCCCCAAAAAAACCCCCAGGAACCCCCCCAAAAAAAAAACGTTCCCTTTTTGGGGGGGAAAAAAACCCCCCCTTTTTTTAGGGGAATTTTTTAAAGTTCCCCAAAAATTTTTGGGGAAAGGGGGTTTAAAAAGGGGGAAAAAAAAAAGAAATTCCAAAAAATTTTTTTTCCAAAAAAAAATGGGGGGGAAAAAAAACCGGAAAATTTTTGGGAAAAAAGTAACCCGGGGGAAAAAAAATTTGGGAAAAACCCGGTTTTTTTCCAAAAAAAACCCCAAAAATGGGTTTTGGGGGAAAAAACGGGCCCAAAAAAAAATTTTTCCCAAAAAAAAAACCCCCCCATAAAAAATTTTTTTTTTTTTTTTTTTTCAAAACCCCTATTTAAAAAAAATTTTTTTTTTTTGGGAAAAAAAATTTTTTAAAAAAAAACAAAATTTTAAATTTTGGGGAAAAAAAATTTTTTTTCCCCTTTTTTTTTAAAAAAAAAAAAAAAAAACCCAACCCTTTTTTTTAAAAAAAAAACCCCCCAAAAAAAAAATTTTTTCGGAAAAAAAAAAATTAAAAATTTTTTTTAAAATTTTTCCCTTTTTCTTTCGAAAAAAAAAAAAATTAAAAAAAAAGGGGGAAAACCAATTTTAAAAAAAAAAAAAATTTTTTTTAACCCCCAAAAAAAAAAATTTTTTTTTTTTTAAAGGGTTTTTTCCCTTTTTTAAAAAAATTTTTTTTTTCAATGTTTTTTAAAAAAAATTTTTTTTTTTTAAACCCAAAAAATTTTTTTTTAAAAAAAAAAAATTTTTAAAAAAAAAAAAAAGGAAAAAAAAAAAAAAAAGATAAAAAAAAAAAAGGGGTTTTTTTTTTTCCCCCTTTTTCCCCTTCCTTTTTTAAAAAAAAAAATTTTTTTGGGGGAAAAAAAAATGGGTATTAATGGAAAACCCCAAAAAATTTTTTTTTTTCCCCCCCGGGAAAAAACCCCCTTTTTGGAAAAAAAACCCAATTTTTTTAAAAAATTTTTTTTTTCCCCCCCAAAAAAACCCCCCCCCAAAAAAAACCCCCCCAAAAAAATTTTAAAAAAAAAAAAACCCCCCCCCAAAAAAAAACCCCCCCCAAAAAATTTTTTTAAAAAAAACCCCCCATAGCACAAAAATATATTCTTTCAATAAGAGAATGGCCAAAAATAAGGTTATGAATGTCATGTTATTTTCAATTTCACCTTAGCACTTGAGCCCTAGACTGGTTTGTTAATCATATTTTGGGACAATAGCACAAAAATATATTCTTTTCAATAAGAGAATGGCCAAAAAATGGTTATGAATGTCATGTTTATTTTCAATTTCAATCCTTAGCAGCCTTGTTTGCACCTGCAGGAAATGGTTGTTGAACAAAGTTCTTTAACATAAAAATAAATAAATAAACAAAAATAAATGAATAAATAACACATGTGGGGTGTGGTGTGTGTGTGTGTGTGTGTGTGGTGTGTGTGTGTGGTGTGTGTGGTCTGTCTGTCTGTCTGTGTGTTTGTGTTTGAGTGTGTGTGAAACTCCGTGTTTTGTGTGTGTGTGTGTGTGTGTGTGTGTGTGTGTGTGTGTGTGTGTGAGTGTGTCTGTGTCTGTGTGTGTGTTTGAGTGTGTGTGTGAGTGTGTGTTTGAGTGAGTGTGAAACTCCGTGTTTGGTGTGTGTGTGTGTGTGTGTGTGTGTGTGTTGTGTGTGTGTGTGTGTGTGTGTGTGTGTGTGTGTGTGTGTGTGTGTGTGTGTGTGTGTGTGAGTGTGTCTGTGTCTGTATCTGTGTTTTTAAAAAAAATATTTATTTTATTCTTTAATATCGAGGATAATGGAATAAGCACTCATGTGCTTTTTACATCCAGTCCCCGTGTGTATGTGGTTTGTAAATTTTGTCATCTGTTCCCACCGGCACACAATGGCCTACTCTTTCGAAAAGCGGAACAGGATTAAACATGTGCGCAAGATGTTCTGCATGCGTTGTGTGTGTTTGTGTGTGAAACTCCGTGTTTGGTGTGTGTGTATGTATGTGTGTGTGTATGTGTGTGTGTGTATGTGTGTGTGTGTGGAGGGGTGAATGTTCTTGAAAAGCACAGCAGTACCTACTGAGTGTTTGTATTGGTTTCTTTGTGTGCTGCATACTGAATTATTTGTTAGAAGAGTCTTTGAAAGGCCCTTGATTCATAAACGCTCAAAACCATTTACGGTTGAGGGTTTCGTCTACCGCCCCCCCCCCCCACTACCCCCCCCCCCCCCCCCATTACCCCCCCCCCCCCCCCCCACTACCTTCATCCACCCCCCACTACCTTCATCCACCCCCAACAAAGGCCTACGTGGCCCCTGTGCTCTGCACCTTGTCTTCAGCCTGTGTGTTTCCCAAGCACTGTGAGCAATTTCCATGTACGCCTGATGGGGGGAAAAACTTGCAATAAAAGAACCAACACCAGGAGCAAATAGTCTATTTCTGATACAGTACAGTACACTAGATAGTCTATTTCTGATACAGTAGTACACTAAACAGTCTATTTCTGATACAGTACAGTACACTAGACAGTCTATTTCTGATACACTACAGTACACTAGACAGTCTATTTCTGATACAGTATAGTACACTACATAGTCTATTTCTGATACAGTACAGTACACTAGATAGTCTATTTCTGATACAGTACAGTACACTAGACAGTCTATTTCTGATACAGTATAGTACACTACATAGTCTATTTCTGATACAGTATAGTACACTAGATAGTCTATTTCTGATACAGTACAGTACACTAGATAGTCTATTTCTGATACAGTAGTACACTGGACAGTCTATTTCTGATACAGTACAGTACACTACGCAGTCTATTTCTGATACAGTACAGTACACTAGACAGTCTATTTCTGATACAGTACAGTACACTAGACAGTCTATTTCTGATACAGTACAGTACAATAGATAGTCTATTTCTGATACAGTAGTACACTAGACAGTCTATTTCTGATACAGTACAGTACACTGGACAGTCTATTTCTGATACAGTACAGTACATTAAATAGTCTGTTTCTGATACAGTAGTACACTAAATAGTCTATTTCTGATACAGTAGTACACTAAATAGTCTATTTCTGATACAGCACCATAGACAGTCTATTTCTGAAACAGCACACTAGACATTCTATTTCTGATAGAGTAGTACACTAAATAGTCTATTTCTGATACATTATAGTACACTAAATAGTCTATTTCTGATATGGTTACTGGACAGTCTATTTCTGATGCAGTATAGTACACTAAATAGTCTATTTCTAATAATTGTAGTAACTAGATAGACTATTTCTGATACAGTATAGTACCATAAATAGTCTATTTCTGATACAGCACACTAGACAGTCTATCTCTGATACGGCACACTAGACAGTCTATTTCTGATACAGAAGTACACTAAATAGTCTATTTCTGATATAGTTACTGGACAGTCTATTTCTGATACAGTAGTGCACTTTGCTTATAAGAAAATCATGGGTACACAATGTTTCGGTTTCTTTATCACATGTTTCTTATGTACGAACACTCGGATAGACGAATTTGGTTTAAAAAAAGTTTATTTCCATATAACGGTGGAAATGGCAAGAAAGAGAGAAAGAAAGAAAGAAGAACACACCTGTCACGAAAAAAAACAACGTAACAGAGTGCAGTGAAAATTCTTGTATTTCAATCTACTATTCCTCTGCATTCATACACTATTCTTCTTGCTGTAAGAAGACTCAAATAAATGCTGCTGCTGCATGTCACAATAGAATGGGATGATGTGACTCCGTGAGGGTGTTCCTTTTTTTTTAAAACCCCCCCTGGCAAAACACCCCACGGATCTCGGCAAAAATTCACAATGCCCAGAGTTTATTTGAGAAATTTTTTGTTTCAGTATCCGCGCGCACACACACACACACACACACACAACACACACACACACACACACACACACACACACACACACACACACACACACACACACACACACACACACACACAACACACACACACACACACACACACTCATTCACTCACACACACACACTCACACACACTCACTCTCTCTCTCCTCTCACACACACACACCAACATCACACACACACACACACACATCACCCACACACACACACACACACACCACCACCACCCACACACACACACACACACAACTACACAACAACACACACACACACTACACACACACAACTCACCCCACACACACTACCACTCACATCACCACACACACACACTACACTCACACACACACACACACACACACTCACACACATTCACTCATCCACACACACACACACACACTCACACACACACACTCACACACACACACACACCACACACACACACACACAACACACCACACACACACACGGTGTACATGTGTAGTATTTTATTTCTTAGTCTCAGGCATACTTCCCTCTTCTTTGAGAGTTTTGATAACTGACTTGCTAGTTTCGTCATATTCCTGCAACACTTAGAGAACCTTTGAGTTATTGGAAAATGCTAGGCAACACAAACAACGCGTTCAAAATGTTGGCACAGATTTTGGATATAGCTTGTTCCTCACTATCCCGTTTGGGCCCGAAACTTTTCCCCCTTTCCATTAGACCATCAGTGGTGGTCTGGGCGCTAGACTTTCGGATGAGACGATAAACCGAGGTCCCGTGTGTTACACAAAACTATTCAGCGCACTTAAAAGAACCCACGGCAACAAGAGAGTTGTCCCTGGCAAAATTCTTAGAAAAAAAGCCACTCTGATAGGGAAACAAATACACTTGCAGACAAACAAAAAAGGGTGGCGCTGCTCTTGTGGCGACGCCCCCCCCCCCCCCCCCAGGGAAGAGCAGCCCGAATTTCACGCAGAGAAATCTCGTGACTTAAAGTGGTAAAATGAAAATGAAATGAAATCATCTGTTCCGGGAATAAGAAAAAAGTGGTGATGGATGGGGCAACCCCTTTCTAGTTTGCTGCTGGGCAAAAGCACTTGAACACCTAGATCTAGCAGGTTGGAGTCTTCTTTCAGCGCAATGGTCCATTCTAGACATGGGAGAGGAGACAGTGTAGACAACAATGGTTGTCTATAGCAGTGTCCCTGCGGCGAAGATCTCCTCCACATCCGAAACTCCTCAAGAACTGTCTGGAAGGGTGTTTCCCTGAGATGTACTGTCCCAAGACCTTGCCCAACGTGGGCAGTAATAATAATAATAATAATGTATGGAATTTATATAGCGCTGAATCTTGTAAAGCAACAAATCAACGCGCTCAGTAAAAAGAGAGAGAGAGAGAGAGAGGAGAGAGAGAAGAACTGCTGCTGGCGTTGGCTGTTTTCTCCTTTCCCACGTGATGACAGCTGGGACTGGTTACAAACTGCTACAAAATGCTTGCTGGAAGCATTTCAGAAAAAAGATAAACGAGTCTGGCAATAGCTGTACAAGCAATGTGATTGATTTTCAAAATGCTTTTATTTCTAACAAAGTATGTGGTTGGTATAATCGCAGAAATATGTTATCCCTCATGTACAGGTTAAAGCTAAACGCTTTCAGGACGAAATACGTGAAAGATGTAAACTGCATTTGTGGGGAGAAGATCTCCAATAGTCATGCTATTTTTGGTTGTGGACATTTAAAAGCATTTTTACCTGCTGTACCTAGTCTGTCACTCGATCAGATTTTGTCTGAACCATCGTTACTGTTGGACATTGTGTTAGGGTTGATAAAAAGTCCGATAACTCAGTTTTTGTAGTATGTTAAAGTTGGTTTTTATTCAGTACTGTTATCTAACATTTATCAGTTATCGTTTGCTTTTTCTTGTTAGATTTTCCCCCGTCTAAAATCACTAAATGTGAATAGACGTTAAACTGAAGATGTATATATACGATCAAAGCAGTGGAAGCCGCCCCCTTCTGCATCTGCTTAACTGTCTCTTTCTACATGTCCTGCCTTGACAAGTCAGTCGCCTGTGGCGTTCAAACTCCGGCTATGGTGTAGCGATGGTGTCAGAATTGCAGCTGTGGAAATGGATTACCGATCACTGTACCTTACACAGGCTGCTGAGATCGTGTTTCTCTTTCTAGAAATAATCGTTAGGGTCCGTAGTATCCACCGTGCAAGAGGAGTTGTTTCTAACAAAGGGGTAAGGTTAATATAGCTAACAGTAGGGTTATATTGATCTTCTTGTTCTTGTTCTTCTTGTTCTTGTTGTTGTTGTTGTTCTTCTTCTTCTTCTTCTGTCTTCATGGGGAGCTCAGACAGCAATTACTGTTGTCTGTCACGTGAGCGAAAATGCGTTACGCTGCCATTAAGGGCCTGACAAATTAGGCCCAGCGCATCCCACTTCGGCATGGGAGAGAATTGTTATTTTATTTGTTAAATCTTTCTGGGAAACAAAGGCAGGAGATGAAGATATAAAACCACTAAACTAGACCCCGCTGTGCGATGGTTGGTTAGCATGTTGGGTTAGTGGCTGGCAAGTGGTGGAATTTCTCGTTGTTCCTTAGCCAGAGCTCCAAGGTTCACCAATGGTGAGATTTTTTAGGCGATCGTATTTCCCCGCATCATTGAGGTAGCCACATTCCGACTTTGGGGATACAGTTAGGAAAGGAACCTACCATTTTTACCAAGACAGAACAGTTGGGAGGTACATTCCTGTTCTTACCGATTTTTAACTGTCCTGGGTTCTGGTGATGTGCACAAATCCGCAAACTCACGAGTCCGTGAAAGATTTGACACTTATATTGATTTCCCTATCAAAGTGGGAAGAAAGGGCAAGGCTGGGAATCAAACCCAGAACCTCGCGGTTTACTTGTTAGGCGGGTGATCATCTAAACTGTTCTGCCACCTTTTTTCAATTGTGGTTTAAATCCTATAACAGTAATACCATTTTCCACGTGGAACGACCTCCCTCTTCCACTTCGCCAAAAGCCTTCATTTGATTCTTTCAAATCTAGCCTCAAAACGCACTTATACTCTACTTGAGATCTTCCCTTGTTATCTGTTCCTACTTGTCAATAGCTGCCTTCACCTCCACCACTCCCACCTAAGCGTGTTGTGTGTATAAATTTGATATTTGTTTATCTTGATATTTGTGGATGGTTGCATGCGTGCGAATGATTTGTTTACTTTACAAGATTCAGCGCTATATAAATTACATACATTATTATTATCATTATTATTATTTTTATTTATTTTTAAAATTTTTTGAAAAATATGTTTAAAATTTTTTTAAACCCTGGCCAGCTCCCACTGAGTGGTTTTGCTATGGGTTTGCTGGAAGACTGGGACCACAGAGTCAAGCTTCATCCACTTTAGAGATTAAAATTATGTTGACGCATGTTGCACAAATAACTTGACCAACATTGCAGATGTCTGTATCTCTCAGGGTCACGTCAAGATGATGCCGCAATATATCCTGATATTATGATAGAAAGCATAGAGTGCAGCCCTGTCACGCAGTCTCAAAGCCAGTGCAGTTCCAGAGCATTAAAATGACATCATCCTCATCAACATCGATCACCATTGCTATAAAAGCATATTGTCTCTGATTCAGAGGCTTTGATGCTCTGATCTCATGCTGACCTCAGTTTCAGTTTTCAAGACACATCTGTGCCTGTGGTGAGTAAGTGCCAGAACCTTTGGGGTGGTCAAGAGTTCACTGCAGAAGGCTGTTTAATGAAGGGACATAGTTGTAGTGGTCACCAGCCTGGGTAGGTGTCTCGCTCAGTCTGACTCCACGATTAAACCATCATTGTCATCAGTAGAGGGATCAGTGGATCGATGGTCTCCTGCCTATGTGAGCTCAGAAAAGGCACCACTGAACATTACCAAAATAACCCAGCAGTACTGCAGGGCCCTTTTGGATGGTCGCCCTACGGCGGCCTAACACTGATAAGCTCTGTGTGGACTTCCAACCCTGAGGGCGAGTCATGACGAGCGTGAGTATGGTTGAAACAGAGACATCGAAATGAAGGGCATGTGGAGTTGCAGGACAAGGACAGCACAGAAGATGAGGCAGCAAACAAAACCATAAACAAAAACAAACCCATCGAAGTATGACACGGAGATAAATCATCTGCTGCCTTTCACAGACAGAGATAAGAAAGACAAAGGCGAAAAGAGATCAAAGAAAAGTGAGACAGAGACAAAGAGAGAGAAAGACGAAGATAGAAAAGCATAAAGACAAAAAGAAAGACACAGCCAATGAAATACAAAAGCAAAGAAACAAAGAGAGACCAACACAAAGAGAGACAAAGAAAAGGACAAAGACAACAGCAAAGGCAAACACAGACAAGACTAAAGAGAGACAAAGACAGACGAAGGCAAAGAAAGACAAAGAGAAAGAAAAAACCACCAAAAAAGAGACAACAAAGAAAGCAGAGACAAAGTAAGACAGAGACTTAGAAAACCAGAGACAAGACAGAAACAAAGACAAAAGAGAAATTAAGACAGAGACAAAGGCAAAAAAACCCATTGAAGACACAGAAAGACAAAGAGAGGCAAGGATACAAAAGATAAGGAGAGAGAGAGAGAGAGAGAGAGAGAAGAGAGAGAGAGAGGAAGAGACAATGACAATGACAAATTCTTTTATTTCGAGGATAATGAATAAGCACTCATGTGCTTTTTTACATCAAGTCCCCGCCCGTAGGGATACATCTTAATAATAACCCAACACTTATACAGTTTCACAGTAGAAACATGGGGAAATAACCCTTTTCAAAACAGCCCCCCCCCCCAACCACCCCCCCCCCCAAAGCAAACTAATAAAAGAAAACCCTAAAAACTGACGAGGCCCACGCCTGCACATCATCATGCGTCACCACTGGTAGGTGGCGCAGAGCCAGCTGCTGACCAGGAACACCAGCCTGCACCTGTGTCCACAAACCAGTGCTATGAACCGTGCCAGACAACCCCTGATAAAAGTGATAGTTCTGGCTATGAGTCAGAGACTGAACTTGTTCCTGATAGTGTTTCCACCCCAGCCCAAAGATGTTCCCTGTGCCTGGCTTCAAAAGGAGGAGCCCAGAATCGGACTGCTAGTGGTATGTAGAGTAATCAAAAATCTTATTGATCTAAAGGGCCATCTTGAAGAAAAAAAAATTAGCAGACATTTTT
>CM054139.1:88341-191340 GCA_028751875.1 Rapana venosa | reverse complement strand
TTTGGCATTCATGTCCCCCATTAGTTTTTTTGGTCCCCTCTTTGGTGCTTTGTCCATGATGGTCGGGGACTTTTTCGAAAAATTTTTCTTTATCTTCAAAACCTCTGCTGTATTTTTTTGGAGCGTGGCACTGAACGGGGAAAACCTTTTCCTTTTTGAGTTGAAACGTGCTGTGAGGACCGTGGTGACGGGGGTTTTCCCAGGCCAGCGGGTTTCGTTGCTTCGGTCTCTCAGAAAGCGCTATCCATGTGGGGGGGCTGGCCTTTTTCCCTGTCCAAGTAGATATGGTGCCCTCCACTCGCAAGCTTTGCTGCGTCTTATTAATGTAGCTGTAAATGTTTGCTAGTGAAACCACTCTTTTGTAGTGTTTAGCCCCGGCAGTTTATAGTATAAAAAAGTTTAAATTAATTGGATCAATTAACCATTTTCCCTTAAAATGTACACAAAACAAAATATATGTTTGCATCAAGAAACGAAAAGAAAAACCCAAAAAACACGAAAATAAGTTTCAAACTTGTTATTGATTAACAAAAATAATTAAAGGGATGTTGACTCTAAAAATGCCGACGAAAGCAAAACATGGTTTTAAATTTTAAAATTTATTTCTCTCCCCTCTCCACACACAAAATACACACAACGCCGGGGCCCCGGTAAAACACGCACGCACGCCCATACACTTTTACCCGCTATCTGATAAAAACCCTTTTTTTTTCACATAATTATTTTTCCCTTTTTTAAGATCGTGAAATTTAAATTTTTGGGGGGCCCCAAAAAACCAGGAGCAAATTTAAACACACTTTACGGGGCACAGCCCAAGGGCCCGGCCCAACTTTGACCCAGTTACCTTTTCCCAAGCAGCCTGGGGGACAACCCGGGAAAAAAAATTCATTTGCATTTTTGCAGTGGGGGAGGGGGAGCAAAATTTAATGCAGGGGGGCGGGTTTTTTTTTTCCCTCTGACTAAAAAACAAAAACCCTTTGGAAAAAAAAAAAAACAGATTTGTAATGTGCAGGGCTTAATTTTATAGCACCAGCCGGAATGCTAGACCGTATTTGTGGGTTCTGGATTTTCCGTCCAAAGAGTTTCTCACCATCAATGTTTCAATATCAAAGACCTGAATGCTTTTTTCCCCCCATCTTTTCTGGCACCCTTTCCCAAAAGAGGAACAATTTCCTTTTATATCACGCACACGGGGATGAAGTCTTCCCAAATTGAAGAAAATCGTTTTCCCTGGGGGTTTGCTTTTCCCCCCTTAAAGAACCATTTCTTTACCCCCTTGTAGAATGCACATTTTCCCTTTGATAGGGGATTTGGGGTTTCTATTCAAACGAAAGATTTGCCCAAACCCCATGAAAACGACTCAGTCCTATTTTGTCAGTCAAAAGTCTTTGGAAGGGTTTTTTCACAGTCATCACTTTTTTTCATTGTCCTGTCTTGGTATGCCTTAGAAAAAAATTTTGTTTTTTTTTAAAATGCCCCTCCAAGTCTTCATCTTTACCAGCTTTTCCACCTTTTCCCAAAATTTCCCCTTTTTTCCTTCTTTCAGTCTTGGGTTTTCCTGTTTCTGATCATTAACATTTTTTTTCAAGGAAGCCATTTCACTCAAAATTTTCCTGAACATGTTTCTTTGACTTTTTTCCACCTCTTCCTTCGTTCTTTAAAAAAGGGGGTCAGCCCTTTGCGGGTTTTGCTCCCTGCCCTTTCAGTGTAGGCTCCCGACTTGCCCTCTGGGAGATGATAAAACCCGGAAACCAGCACCAAGTTCCGGGGTTTTGGCGCAGCGGGCCTTCCCCTTAAAACGGGTTTCCAGGTCCATGCAGAAAAACGCCTGGTAAAATAGGCGAGGAGCAAACCTACAGGTGCACCGTCATGCAGCCTGCCCAACTTCAATGTGGGAAATCCCAATGATTTTCTAAACATTGCCCCTTCGAGACATGAATGCCATGAAGGTGGCCAAAAAGCAAACACATGAGCCTAAAACTTAAAGCCCCCTTTGCATGATGTCTTCCAGTCACTTCCGTCTCAGGCAAAGGCACGGGCCCCCAAAATTTAAACATTTGAATGCGATTAAATTCCCAAGGGCTTTTTTACATATCAACTCCCGGGAAGCGTTCCCTGGGGTGTTGTGGGGTGTGAGTTGTGTTGTGTGTGTGGGGAGAAAAGGGGAGAGAGAGAGAGAGGGGAGAGGGGGAGAGAAGAGAGATTTTTTTTTTTTAACTTTTAATTTTTTACTTTCGCCCCCCGGGGGGAAAAACCCTTGTGTTTAAATTTTTTGAAAATGTTTAGTGTTTTTTTTCCCCTTTTTTGATACCCTTTCCCGCTACTTTAAAATTTTTTTTTTAATAATGTTATCAAATTTCAAAAGATCTTCCCAATCTACAACTGTGTTACTCATTAGAGCCCATGAGAGAGGGAAACGAGGCTGCGGTAAATGACAAGCCCCCTTGACCTTCCCGCTGAGGGACGCAAGGGGGTTGCACTCTAAAGGGGCCTGTCACCCCCGGGTTTTTGGCCGACCCTCGCGGTTTCTTCGTGGGCTTGGGGGGGCCCCCCGGGGACCCCCTCCATCCCCGCGCTCTCTTCGCCGGGGGGTTTCATAAGCAACCACCTGAGCCAGGCATGAGACCCCGGGTCCACCCTAGCCAGCCCGGGGACAAGGACCCACCCCACATTTTTCTGACAGCCCCCCCGGGCCATGGGAAGGCCATTTGCTGGGGGGCAACCGCGGGTTTTTCTGGAGGGTGAGCCTCGGGGCCCGCTTGTTGTAGACGGGGGAAAGGAAACCGGGCGCGTTGTCTGTTTTGGGCTCGCAAAGGGACAACATGGCAACGTCATTGTTTGTTTTTTTTCGTGGGTGACTTTTAAAAAAAATTTTTGACACCCATCTGTTTGGATTTGGATTTTTAGGGGGGGGGTTTTTGATCGCATTGTTTGGGGGATGGTTTTTTTAATTGGTCTGATTTTTTGGGGTTTTTGGGTGGTGGGGGTGTGGTGGGGAACAATTGGAGGAATGAAAAGGGAAAAGCGTTTAAAAAACTGATGGATTATTTTTTTGGAAAGGGGCTGTAAAAGGGAATTTTAGGTTTAAGGAAAGAGAAAGTCGCTATACACAAAAGACGGATATGGGCGCGCGCTCGCGCAAACACACACACACACACACACACACACCCCACCACACACACCCACTCCCACAAAACACACCAAAAACAAAACCCAGAGCAAGTGCATTGCTTACCCCATGTACCATTGGAAATAAAATTGTACTTACACAAACTACCCAACAAAAAACACACCACCCCACACACACACACAAACACCCCACACACACCACACCCCAAAAAACACACACACACACACTCCCCTAAAAATTTAAAAATAAAAATTTTACCCCAAAAATTTAAATTAGGGAAAAGAGAGAGAGAGAGAGAGAGAGAGGGAGGGGAGAGGAAGAGGGGAGGGGGAAGAGAGGGGAGAAAGGGGAAGAAAAAAAGAGAGAGAAAGAGAGAAAAGGAGAGAGGAGAGAGAGGGGAGGAGGGGGAAGAGAGGGGGAGAGGGGATTTTTGGGTTTTTTTGAATGCGGGGGTGCCCTTTTAACCCCAAAGTAGTGAATGGACATTAAAAAAAAACCAAAAACAAAACACCCCACACACACACACAATTGATAACAAAGGTAGTGAAAAAAACAAGTGCAAGTAACAAACAAAAAAACTTACCCCTTACATCATTGCACAAATTTTCCCAAACCCCCCCAACCCCCCCCACCCCCCCCCCCAAAAAAAACCCCTTTTGTAGGCTAACGCACGGGGAATTGGGGGTCCCCTTAAAAAGGGGACAACATTTGAAAAAACCGAAACGCACACGGGGACTAGGGTTTATAAAATTTAAAAAAACCAACACAGTGCTTTTTTTCATTATCCTCGAAATAAAATTAAAAACTAAAAATCACAAAATAAATAAGGACTATCAGCTTCATCCAAACTTGACTCACGATTTTGGACCCTGGAAAAAGGCATTGTCAGAGGGTCTGGGGTTTGGAAACACATAATCTTCCGGGAAATTTTTAAAAAAAGAAAATCCCATAAAAAACAACAACAACAAAACGACGACGACAAGAATAAAAAAACCCAGTGGGTAATTGTTTCCCCGGGGAAAGGTAAAATTTAACAATTTTAAAGGGCCTACCCAAAGCTGTCCCCCAAGGGCTTGATATTAGAAAAGGAAGAAAATATACTGAAACTTGTTGTTGGCGAAAATATTTTTTTTAAAACAAAAAAAACCCAAAAAGGAAATCAAGGGCTAAAAAAACTTGTGTGCCAATGAACTGGGAAAAATCCAAAAGGACCGGGGCGGGAGACCCTTTTAAAAATTGTACAGTTTGGGTGGTCCTCTTTTTTGTTGTCTTTTCCCCTGGACTGTCTGTCTTTGTCTGTCTCCTCCTACTCTCTCGCCTCTACCCCCTCTTGAACTTATTTTTTATTGTGGTATTTGGGGGGGGTTTTAACAATAACATTTGTTTTTTTTTTTGGTTTTTTTTTTTTTTTTTTTTTTTTTCCACTAAAATACAAGCAGTTTTGGCAGCCCCCCTTCTTGTAGGGGCCAAGGGCCCTTTTTTGGGGGGAATACGTTTTTGAGGGGGTGTTTTTTCCTCCCTCACCCTCCCCCCTCTCTTCCTCTCTCTCTCTCTCTCTCTCTCCCCTCTCTCTCCCCCCTCTCTCCTCTTTTTCCTCCCCGGGGGGGACCCCTTTGGGTTAAAACATTGCGCCTTTAATTGACCCCCCGGGGTTTCGATTCCCGTTCAAGGGGAAAAAATTATTTCCCCCAGGGAGTTAACATCAGGCCGACTCCACTCTCCCCCCAAAACTCCTTGGGAATGGGGAAAAAAACCAAACCCCCCTTTGGCGAACGCCCCCAGAAAAATTTTCGCACACTTTTTAAAAATCCGGGTTCCGCTTTTCGAAAAGGGGGAAGGGCCAAAATTGGGGTTTCCCGTTTGGGGAACAGATAAAAAACTGGCAATTTTCCCCATTATAAAAAATTAAAAAAAAAAAAAATTTTTTATTTTTTTTTTTTTTAATTTTTTTTTTTTTCCTTTGGTTCAAATTTTAAAAATTTTTAAAAATTTTTAAAAAAAATTTTTTTTGTATTTTTTTTGGTTTTTTTGTTTTTTTTTTGGGTTTTTGTTTTTTGGTGAGTGTGTGTGTGTTTTTTTTAAAAAGTCACACTTTTTTTTTTCAAAAGGCATTGAAAGCATGCATTTTGCTTTTTTTCCCCATCATCCAGGGGGTGTGTGTGTTGTGTGGTGTGTGTGTGTGTGGTGTGTGTGTGTGTTGTGTGTGTGTGGTGTGGTGTGTTTTGTGTGTTTGTGTGTGTAGTTTTTGTTGTGTAGTGTGGTGGATTGGTTGTGTTGTGTTTTGTATGTGTGTTGTAGTGGGGTGTTTTGGTGTGTGGTGAAGTGTGGTGAAGTGGGTGTGTGTAGGGGTTGTTAGTGTGTGTAGTGGGGTGTGTGTGTGTGTGTGTGTGTGTGTGGGTGTGTGTGTTGTGGTTTTCTGCAGGGCAAGAAAAGAAAAAAATTAAGTTTTCTAAACCCCCAAAGCTTTTGGGGTTGAAAAGTTTACCCCGTTTGCTCTGAAAAATTTTGGAGTCGGGAAAAAACATATTCTTCGTCGCGAACGCTCAACAGAAAACTATTTTTTGGGGGGGAAAAAAGGCTTTGCGCTGCCCAAACCCCCGAAAAGTCGGGCCCAGCGCACCCGACATAAAAATTATATATTTACTTTACCCTGTTTTTAAAGCCCTTTAGAAAAGAACATTTAAACCGAGACCCAAATATGAAAATGCACGCAAAACCTTTTGCGCGCAAACTTTAAAAATTTCCCCACCATCATACGTAAAGGGAGTATGGCCGTAAGACTGAAGTTAGGGAAATGACACGAACTCCCCACATGCAGTTTTTCCAACGGGGAAGGGGTTTAAACCCCCGCCTTAAATTTTAAAACTTCCCCCAGGACACATTTTTAAAAAAATAAAGTGCTATACCCTAGCGACTCTCCAATTTAATGAGAGAGAGAGATTTTCCACAGTGTTTATTTTGAACAAAAAACCCCCCCCCCCCCCCCCGCGCCCCCACCTGAAAAAACAACAAACAAAAGCAAAAAAAACCCAAACAAAAAAAAGGGAATTTTATGTTAAAACATATTAAAGATTATAAATGCTTACGAAGCAAAAAACCAAACAACCCAAAACAAAAATAACTAAACCAAAAGAAACCAGCAACAACAACAACAAAGCCGCACACCTTTACAAAAAAACCCCGTTCTGTCTTTTTCATTCATTTGTTGTTTTTGTTTTTGCTAAAATTTTTGTAAAGTGATAGCTTTTTGAAAAACCTTCCCCTTCCCCCTTTTTTTTCACCCCCCCTCCCCCCCCCCCCCCCCCCCCCCACACACACATAAAACCCCCCAAACACACAAAAACAAAACACACACACACACACCACACACACACACAAACACACACACACACAAACTAAAAAATAAGGGATGCGGGGGAAAATTTTCACCTTTCCCAGCACTGAAAGTTGGTTTTTTTTGGGTTGGGGAACACAATTTGACAATCTTACAGCGGAGCTTGTTCCCTATCTTTTTGGGTTTAGACATTTTGATTAATCTGCCCCCAAAGTTTGTTTAAAGGGGCCTTTTTAAAAAAAAATTTAAAATTTTTTTTAAAAAGCCTTAAATTTTTTAAATGTAAAAAAAAAAGACCCGATAACAAAAATGCATTTTTAAGTTGTTAGTTCACAAAAATTAAAAAGGAAAAACCATGTATAAAAAAAAAAATTAAAACAAAACGAATAGTTTAATTCCTTACAAAAAATTTTGGTCCCCTTTCATAAATCTTTACTTATCGTTGTGTTTTTTTGGGTTCTTGTATTTCACGACTGTTCACTATAAGTGATATTAGACGGGAAATAAAGACCTATAGCAAAATAACAATAGAAGACAGACGGAAAGAGTACTTGTGACGGATTGGTATTCAAACATCAATGAAACGGCTCAAAATGCAAATAAGGAAAACAATATCAAAGAACTTTAAAGAAACGCGAAAACTGGGCTATGTACAAGAGACTTCGAAATAGCGAAAAGAATGTTAACATCCAACAGAATTACATCTACATTTTGTGCAGAAGCATTTTGTCTAGAAAGTTTTGGGGTAAGAAACCCCGAAGCTTCTGACCCAAAAAATAAGCATGTTCCAAGGAAAAATTTTTTCGCCCCCAAATGCACTCCTCCCTTTTTTTCAAAACATTTTTCTGAAAGCTTTTAATCGTTTCGTAAAAAAATGGTCGTAAACAGTCTCGTATAGAATTTTTGAAGAAAACAATGTCTTTTGTCTTAAAAATGATTTAAAAATGTTTTTAAATTTTCTGTGGGTACAAGTTTCATATGTTACGTTTATGAAATCCTTTAAAGAATTTTCTCGAACAAAAAGGGAAAGGGTTTTCCTTTACTGAGGACTTTTCAAAAAAAATTCAGAAAAATGTTCAAACTTTGCGGCCTTTTCTCGCTGCTTTTATCAACTTTTTGTTCCATAAAGACCAACGAGAGGGCACCCCCAAAAAAAAAACTGTCATCTTAACCCTTTTAATTTTTTTAGGGGTGTATCAAATTTTTTATATTTAATTTAACAAAACGGGCACCTACAGGAGAAAAGAAAGAAACAAGTTTGGTGCATCACAGAGAGCTTGGGACTGACAGCCCTACAACATTTATGTATTTTAAACCAAATTTTTTTTTTTGAACAAAGTTTCTTTTGACCAACACGTTACGCTTCTAAAGCGGAACGACATAATAATATTTTATTACATACTCCTACATGTTTTTTTTTTTTCCCAAAAGAGTTGTAAAGCGCTTCCCCGCCGCCACCCCCCAATATATTATGGGGTGAAAGGGTGCATGTATCGCGCACATGCAAGCAGTTCACAGTCAAGTCACAGTCCCCACAAACACCACACAACCCTCAAAACACACCCACACTACACACCCCACACACACAAAACCCAAAACCCCCCCCAAACCACCAAACACAACCACACACACACACACACACACACACACAAACATATATATAATAATTTTTTATATTTAATTAATAAAATAAATAAAATTATAGATATATTTTATAAAAAATTAAAACTTTTATATATAAAATTTAAATATATATAAAATTTTAAATAAAAACACACACACCCGGGGAGCGAGGGGTGGAAAAACCTTTGGTTAGAGTGGGTGTATTCTGTTCTGCTGTCCGGTTCGATTCTCGTTTTAAGGGGCAATTTTTCCTTGGAAATTAACTAACATCAGTGCAACTTTCCCCTCTCGCCAAAAGTCCTTCGGATGAACTATCAACCGAGGTCCCCCCTTGCAGAACCGTGGGAAAATTTTTGGGGCTTAGTTAAAAAACCCTTTCCTTTTCGGGAAAAGTAAACCATTGGTGCCGGGGGGAAAAGGATACAAAATTTACCAAAAAGCATACACCCCAAGAATAAAAAAAAGGGATAGTCTTATTCCATTATCCTCGAAAAAAAAAAAATTAAAAAAAAAAAAATTAAAACACACACACACACCACACACACATCATTTAAAAACTTCAGAAAAAGTTGATTGTGGTACACGCAATTAAAAAAAACGCTGTTTTAAAATAAAAAAAACTTACATCACCAACCCAAAAACACACATCATGCCTCTATGAAAACAACAAAAATATGACATTCTATTGGGCCAAACCAAATTAAAAAATTATAAACGTTTAAATTTTCACAAAAAACAATCCCCTTATCCCCCTCCCCCCCCCCCCTCCCCATTTTCCCCCACTTGCGTTCAGCGGGGGGTCTGGGTACAATTTTTTTTTTAAAGAACAACAAAAAACCCCAGGTCCCGTATGCAACTCGCAATTTAGTACAAAGTAACAGAACGTTGTCCCTTTTCAAAATAGTACACGAAAGTAAAACAAAAAAACAAAAAAAACCCCTGGGTAGGGGAAAAAAATACACATAAAAAAGGTTTAAAAATTCCCCGAATGTATGTGGTCGAAGGGGGAGCGGCATCAGAGCCCAAAATTTTTAAGGGACCCCGCATGTTTAGGGGCCCGGGGCCCCAAATCCTCTTTCCCCCGCGCTTTAACCCTTTCCCTAACCCTAAAAAGGGGAGGGACCCCCCTTTCCCGGGTGGGTTTAAAATGGGGGGCTGTTCTGAAGGGCCCAAAGGGGCGCAAACGGGCACCCCCCCCAAGTGGAAAACCCCGCTCGATGCCCGCTTTAAAGTTGGCTGGGGGGAAAACGAGTGCTCCCAAAAACGAATACAACCAACAAAATTTATCTAAAAAGAAATGGAAAGAGTGGCACTGTCCCGTGGGGCCCCCACCACCATCCGTGCAGAGTAGCCCGAAATTGCAAGCAGGAAAGCTGTAGGTAAATGAAGTACGGGAATGTTTTAAAACGATTCAGTGCATTACAAAAAATATACAAGTCCCTTTGGGCCCTGGCCCAAGGGCCCAAAACAGTATACACAAAAAACAAAACCCAAAAGAAAGGTTAACCCCGCCATGTAAACTATCGTTTACATAGACCAAAACATCACCTAAGACTTTTACATCTAGGACTATTCCCCCAAAAACTATCACATCGGGAAATTTCCACCCAAGATTAAACAAACCCAGGGCTGTCCCCACATGGGGCATATTACTTGGGCTGTCACCCCAGGGGGCAAAGAATTTTCTGGGGTGTAACCCCTGGGACTTCATTTCTAACTGTCCCCCACATGGGGCTTTTCATTTTTAACAAACACCACCTAGGAAATACCATTATCTAGGGGCTTTCACCCCCCGGGGCTTTAGCATGTGGGCTAAACACCACCTAGGAAATATCATTATCTAGGACTGTCACCCTCCGGGATAAATTTGCATTAGGACTTTCAACCCCCTAGGGGCTACATTATCTAGGGCTTTCCCCACCGGATATTAGGGATGTAGGACTATCACCCCCTAGGACTATCATTATCTAGGTGTCATCACCTAAAACTGTCGTACATAGGACTGTCGCCCCCAGGGCAAACACAGTAGGACTATCACCGCCAAAGGGCTATTACGCCTAGGAAAGGTTTGCCCAAATAGGACTTTTCAGCCTTAGGACCATCAAACCCACCCAGGACTTCCTTATCCCAACCCATTTTTTAAAACCCCCTTTTGACTGTCAGCATCTAGGACTGCCCTCACTTAGGACTGTCACTACTTTGGACCCGTCACACCCAGGGCTACAGCATTTTGGGTACCGCACGAGTGAAAATCACCCCCCCTGGGGCTATCCATTATGTAGGCTGACGGCACCCCAAAAATGTCAATTAAAACCCGGGGCAGTCATACCCGGGGTTTAAAATCAAGTTCAAATCAAAAAAACTTTTAACCCTCATCCCCGGGAAGGGGAATTACAGGACTTCACCCTTGGGCGTCGCCCCTTTGGGCTGTCGCAACCTGGACTGTCAGGGTTTAAAACTGTCAGTTTTAAAAGGGTGTCCCCACCAAAGGGCAAACGGACTGTCACCCCTTAGGACCGGGCACACTGGGTGTCCCCCACTTAAATTTATTTTTATTTTTTACTTCTTTTAAAAATCGGGAAAAAAGGAAAAGCCTCATGTGGCCCTTTTTTCCCAGTCCCCCTGTGTATGCGGTTTTGTTTAAAAAAATTTTCATCTGTTTTCCCCCCGGCACACAATGGCCACCCCTTTCGAAAAGCGGAAAAATTTTAAAGGTGCGCCAAATGTTCTGCAGCGTTCGCACCCGGGCCCCCGGGTTTCATCTCATCCGAAGGGGCGTTGACATTCGGGGCTTCAAATACTTAAAAATGTCAGTGCAGAGGATGTCGGGCCCCCAGGGGCTATACCACTTAGGACCCGTCCCCCACTTTAAATTGTCCCCATCTAGGGCTTTATCCCTAGGATTTCACATTTTGGGGCTGTCCCCCCCAAACCCCCGGGGGACGCACCCCCTGAAAGGGCTGTTTACCAGAGGACTGTCACCATGAGGACTTTGGGACAACCCCGGACTTCACCATGAGGCTGTCCCACCTAGGCTGTCACCAAACCCGGACTGGGGCACCCCCCCCCAGGACTGGGACCACCCAGGGCTGTACCCCCCCCAGGGCTGGGCACCCCCTAGGGGGGGGCACCACCCAGGACTGTCCCAACCCCGGGAAATTTTTCCACCTAGGGGTTTTCACCCCCCTAGGACTGTCACCACCTTTGGACTTTAAAACCCCGGATGTCCCCACCAGGGTTGGCACCACCAAAGGGCTGTCACCCCCAGGGCTGTCACCACCCCAAAATGTCACCCCCCAGGGCTTTTTCACCACCCAGGGGCTTTTCAACACATAAGGGGTGTCACCCTAGGACTGTCACCCCCCAGGACTGTCCCCCCACCCAGGGCTGTCCAATAGGGGTGTCACCAACCCAGGACGTCATCACTAGGGCTTCACCACCCGGGCTGTTTAAACCCCCCGGACTTTTCACCCCCTAGGGGCCCGCATCACATAGGGGAGTCACCACCTAGGACTGTCACCCCCCAGCTGTCCCCCCCACCAAAAAGGGCGTCACCAAAACCCAGGACCTGTCCACATAGGGTGTCACCACCTAGGGGCTGTCACCAAACCCGGACGTCACCACCCAGGAAATGCCCCCACCTAGGGGTTTTCACCATTGGACTGCCAACCCCCTAGGGTTGGGCACTTTCCCAAAACGTAAACCCCCTAGGGCTGTCACCACCCAGGACTTTTCACCACCCCGGGCTGTCACCACCCCGGACGTCACCACCCAGGACTGTCACCCCTGGACTGTCACCACCCCGGGCCCGTCAACCCCCCTAGGGCGTCCCCCACCCCGGACTGTCACCCCCTAGGGCTGTTTACCAAACCCAAACTTTTCTTCCCCATAGGGGTGTCACCACCCCGGGTTATCAAAAAGCTTTCCCCAGTGTTCCCCTTCACTCAGCAGAGATTTCTTAGCTACAAGGGGATAAACATTACGCGCGGCGGCCGCCGGGCGTGCGTGCGTGCGTGTGGGTGTGTGTGGTTTGTGTGTTTGTGCGTGTGTTTTGTGCGTGTGTGTGTGCCTTTTGGGGGGTTGTGGTGGTGTTTTGGGGTGTGTTGTGTGTATGCGTGTGGGATGCATCATGTATATAGTATGTTTTTCATTCTTTTTTTCGAGGATAATGGAATAAGCACTCATTTCGTTTTTTCCATCCAATTTCCCCCCTTTTATGCAGGCTTTAAAAAAAATTTTAAACCGTTCCCCCGGTCACAAAAAGGCCCCACTCCCCCGAAAAGTGGGGAAAGGGTTTTTTAAAGTGTCGCAAGATGGTTTTTGGTGCGTTGGGAAAAACAGGAACCCGGGTTTTAGTCTCATCCGAAGGACTTTTGGGGGGGAAAACGGAGTCGGGGGACTGATGTAAACTCCAGAGGGAAAACTTCTTGAACGAGATTCAAACCCCGGGGCAGCAAAATCACGAATTTTCATTCTAACCACCAGGGGTATGAGCGTTTGGGTTTGTTGCTTTTAAAAGATTCAGCGCTATATAAATTCCATAAAATTTTTATTTATTAAATTTTTTTTATTATTATTATTTTTAATTTTTATTATTATTATTATTATTATTATTATTATTAAATTTTTATTATTATCCCCACCCCATCCCCAAACCCCATCTCTAGATGAAAAAACGGTTTTTTAAAAAAAAAAAGCAAAGTTAATACCCGGGGAAACCCTTGATATAGAATTTCCCAATTTAAGAAAAAATTTAAAGCATACTGAACCTGAGAAAACAGATCAAATTTGGAGTATTACTTTAAAATAAAAAAGAAACCCGAAAGTTGGGGGTTGTGGTAGGGGGGTTTGGGGGGTTTCGTGGAAAGGGAAAATTTTAATTTAAAAAAAGGTTTTTACCCCAAGGGGAGGGAATAATTTTTCCCCGTAGGGAGCAACCCAAAAAAATAAAAGATTTCATCTGTGCATGAATTACCAATGATAAAAAAAAAAGGGGGGGGGAGGGGGGGGGGGGAATCTTCTTGCTTTGCAAACAGGGTAGAGATCGTTCTGACAATCTACATTCTGCACCATTTTCTTCGGTGTTCATACCGTCATTACTTCTGCCGTTATTCCATCTTGATCGTTTTATCGTCTATACGGGGTTTTGTTTGTTTGATTGTTTTTGGTCTCGTTTTATGTGTATAGGTATAGGTTTTTAATCCTTCGACAAGCATGGAACAAATATAACATGAAGAACAGAATCAGTACAGCAACAAGAAGCTAGTAGCTTATATTGTGCTCAAATACTACATCAACATTCACATGGCGGTTAATGATGCCTATAATGACCAGAGAAGTCAACAGTGGGGGGTGGGGGGTGGGGAGAGAGATGACTGAATAGAATTATAGCAGCACTAAAATTCATAGATAATGAAATAATTGACATTTTTTCCCCAAAATGACATGTTTATTGAATAAATAAACAAACGTTTGAAAATGAAAATGGCAGTATCCTTTGCTGTTCTACCCAAACAAAAAAAGTTAAGAAGTGAACAAGAGACCGTAAAAGATGAAGAAAGAACTAACGACAAGAAAGATATATAAACAAACAACAAGCTGCAAGATGTGACGAACAGATCATCGTCAGGAAGAAAGCAAACAATAAAACGAATAAATCATCAAAACCAACGTGCAAACAAAACATATAATAATAATAATAATAATAATAATAATAATAATAATGTATGGAATTTATATAGCGCTGAATCTTGTAAAGCAACAAATCAAAGCGCTCAGATTTTATTTCATACCACTTTAAGTCACGGCAGATTTCTCTCCGTGAAATTCGGGCTGCTCTCCCCGGGGAGGAGCGGGAGAACGCGTCGCCACTTAGCGCTGCGCCACCCTTTCACCCTTTTTTTTTTTCTGCAGCTGTATTTGTTTCCCTATCAGAGTGGCTTTTTTCTAAAAATTTTTTGCCAGGGACAACTCTCTTGTTGCCGTGGTTTTTTTTACGTGCGCTAAATAATTACGTGTAACACACGGGACCTCGGTTTATCGTCTCATCCGAAAGACTAGCGCCCAGACCACCACTCATGGTCTAATGGATGGGGGAAAAATTTCCGGTCCAAACGGGGTACGAACCGCCGCACACTTCAGACCCGGACTTTTCGCTTTCTAGACAGGCGCGTTACCTCTAGACCACCGATCCACATATCAAACAAAACCAATCAACAATCATACAAAACAAAGACCAGAGAGATCAGTGGAAGCAGACAGAGAAAAGTTAAGCTGTCCAAAGGTTAGTTTGTTATTTATTTTATTTATTTATTTATCTATTCATTTATTCTTTTATATCGAGGATAATGGAATAAGCACTCATGTGCTTTTTTACACCCAGTCCCCGTGTGTATGCGGTTTTGTAAATTTTGTCATCTGTTTCCACCGGCACACAATGGCCTACTCTTCCGAAAAGCGGAACAGGATTTAACGTGTGCGCAAGATGTTCTGCATGCGTTCGAACACGGGGCCTCGGTTTATAGTCTCACCCGACTAAGTCAAACATTGAGTGTACTGCGATCAACCTACTATATACCATTCGTGTGTAATGATTCGACATGTAAAAACGATCCGAACAGAAAATTAATCGATGCACAGTTTTGAGGATACAAGTATGGATGTGTAGTTGATGTGGTTTCTCCCACAAAGTGGTGACCGTCCTGGACTGACCCTTGTGGTTGACCCAGTCGTTGATTCGAGGAATGACAGAATATTTGGGACGGAATGGCCTGGTGGTTAGAGTGATGTGCTCGTGATCTTCTGACCCGGGTTGAATCTCGTTCAAGAGAATTTTTCCTCTGGAATGAACATTAGCGTGTACTCCATCCTCCCCCCTCCTACACACACCAAAAAGTCCTTCGGATGAGACTATAAACCGAAGTCCCGTGTGCGAACGCACACAGAACATCTTGCGCACACGTTCCACTTTTCGGGGAAGTAGGCCACTGTGTGCCGATGGGAACGGATGAGAAAATTTACAGAACTGCATACACTCGGGACTAGATGTAAAAAAGTACATGACTGCTTATTCCTATACCCTCGAAATAAAAGAATAAGATAAAAAATAATCTTGTTTTAATCCCCATATAGTTGTACAATATAAATGTGATATTAACTTTTGTCTTGCCCTGTGTTGTGTTCTGTCGTGTTCTGTTGTGCGGTCTGTATTGTACTGCGTTATGGTGGTTTTTAAAAAATTATTATGCTGTGTTACATTTGTGTTGTAATGTATATGGTTTCAAATTTTCAAATTCAAATTCAAAAACTATTTTCAAATTTTTGTATATGATTGTATTGTAATGTATACTACTTTTCAGTCATGGCATATCAATTTTCTATGCATGAAATTTAGGCTATTCTTCCCGGGGAGAGAGAACACGTCACCACAAGAGCAGCGCCACCCTTACAAAAAAATGAAAAAACCCTGTCTCTTTATCATTTGTTTTTATTCAGAATTTTGCCAAGGACACTCTCTTGTTGTGGGTTCTTTTACATGCACTGAAGCGGGTAAAAACCCCGGAAAACCTGGGTTTTATCTTATCCAAAAGCCTACATCCTGACCACCATTTAAAAGTCTAATGGACTGAAAATGGGGGGGGGGGGGGGGGGGTGTCGGAAAAAGAAAGGGGGATCAAACCTCCCCTTCTTGGTTTATTTCATGCAGGGTTTTTAACTTTAGACTGTTTTAACCTTATGGGCCAATCACAAAAAATTTTAAAAACACAAAACCCACACACCCACAAAACACACAAACACAGGGCCAAATATAAAAAAAATTTAATTATTATATAAAATAAAAATATTATAAATATATTATATATATATTTATATATAAATATAAAAATTTTGGGTTGGGGGGGAAAGGATGGCACTACAATCCCCCCAAAAGATTTTTGGTGACTTACGAGAGAGAAGGGGCCCCCGGTTTTTAATAAAAATTTAATAAAAATAATAATAATAAAATAAAAAAAGGAATTTATATCCGCTTTTATTTTGCCCCGACAAATAAAAGGCCCTTGAAACCAAAACTTTTCTTACACAGACATCCCCCCCAAAAGAAAGAAATTTAGTCTAACAATTTCAAATGCACACAAAACCCCCGCGCGCCCCACCCCACAAACCCACACACACACACACACAAACACAACACACACACACACCAACACACAAAAACAAAACCACACCCCACAGGTTAAAACACTTTGGGGCAGGGCGGGGAAATTTTTTTGGGCTGTTGGGAAAAAAACCAAGGTAGCTAAAAAATTTGAAACGGGAAAGGGAAAATTTTATTTTGAAACAAATATGTCTTAGGTAAATTTTAAAAATTTGTCAAAAAAGGGCCCTTTTGGGCGAAGAGAGTTTAGGGGGGCCCTTCCAAATCGATGGACCAGAAACAGAAAAAGGGCCGCCTGTGACGGTGGACGGGGGTTTGAATCTGGGAATTCTTTAACCCAAAAAGGAATCTGCAGCAGACGGGGGGAACGAAAAGGGGGAAGGGTTAAAAGGTGAAGACTTTTCACAGAGGAGGGGGGCATTTTTTGGGAGGCCCATTTGAAACCAAAAAACACCCGATCTTTATATTTTTTAAATTTTTTTTGTGGAAAACGGGCACCCCAGTGGGGCACAGGCGCCCTTTTGCAAAGGGGGGTAATGTGCTAAGATTTTTTCTTTTTTTGGGCCCAAGTCGCGCCACTTTTTTTGAATACTTTTGAAGGGAGTGGTTTAATAAAGTTTGGCCCAACCAACCCAAAAAAAGTAAACCCAAAAGGGGGCCCTAATAGGGTCCAAAACCCGTTGAAAAAGGGGCCTGGAACCCACGAGGTTATGGAAATTGGGGGCCCCCTGGTGGACCCATTCCTTTTCCCGAAAAACCCCCAACTTAAAGGGGGGGGTCCCAAAAATTGGGGTAGTTAAGCAAGGAACTGGCAAGGTCTGGGTTTGAATGATTTTTTTTCCCAAATAGAGGTGTTTTTTGTTGATCCTGCCCCCTTTAAATACTTCACACCAGGGGAAAAGAGGGACTATGCTTTGGGCCCAAATTTTTCTATTAAAGCGGGTTGTAATGGAAGAGGGGATTTTTTTTGGTCCCCTTGGCCCCGTTTAACCGCGTTTTTTTTTGTAACTTGTTCTCAAAAGGGGGGGGAATCCAGTTTGGGATTTTCTTTGAAACCCCGGCCATGTTTGAAAGAGAGAAGGCAGATTTTCAGGATTTTGGCCCCCTTCCCTTAAAAAACTGAGGTCTCTCAAAAAGTGAGGGTTTAAAATCATGACGGAAAATAATATTTTTGTGAAAAGTGGCGGGTTTTAAAGGATTGAAAAAACGGGCCCGCCCTACCCCGCTGGGACCCCCCTTCCCCCCCGGCAGGTCCTAAACTAAAAATCTTTTTTCCCTGTTCCCTGGCCCCCAGAGCGAAGAAAATTTACCCGGCAAGGGGTTAACCCGAGGGGGATGAGAAGAGGAAGAGAGAGAAGAGAAGGGGGAGAGGGGAGGAGGGAGAGAGGGGAACTCGTTTCCGACAAAACTGCCCCTGGGCCCAAAAAGGCCCAAAAAAAGTTGGGGCCAAGGGAATTTCAATGCCATAAGTTTTAAAAACCCATCCAAAAAACGTATTAAAATTCCCCCCCGGGCCCGCCCCCCAAAAAAACCCCCCAAAGGAAAAATTAAACCCACCCAATTTTGGGGGGGGGGGGGGGGGAAAAAACAAAATAATTCACGGCGTCATAATCGCCCAAAGTTTTTGAATGTAGTTTAAATTAAATAAAATTAAACCCAAATTTTGAAGAATCTTAAATTTTTTTTTGTTTTTTGCATGGAAAAAAAAATCGGATAAATTTATTTCAGAGAAACGGGGCTTTTGGTAGCACGAAAAAAAGAAAACCCCTTTTCGAATTTTTTAGAAACTTTTTTCCCCCAAATCTTCATAGACTGGCCCAAAAAAAAAAAGGGTGTTCTTCATTCTCTTTTTGGTCTTTAAAAACGGGCCCCCTTGCTTTTCTTCATTTAAAAACTACTTAGCGTGAAAAAATTTATTTTTTAAAATTGGTAAAACTTTGTCGAACTTGTTAACTGAAAACGCGAAAAAAATATTTACCATTTCCCGATAATTTCCCCCCCTTTTAAAAAAAAACCATTAAAAGTTCATCCCCCAACATTCTTTTTCGATCCCAAAGGTTTCCCCATCCATTCCGGCAAACCAATTTTACAAGTCTCTGTTTAAGGCATAAAAAACCCAATTTTTAAGCCCTCCTCCCTTTTGGTTTTAACCAAACGTATTATCCCCCTTTTTAATCCAAATCTTTCCCGGATTTTGGGCCCCCCCAGCATTTTTTTCCCCTTTTCCCAACAAACCCTAACAACAAAAATTAAAAGGGGCTTTTTTTTGGGGAAATTTCCATCAAAATTTCCTTTGTGTAATAATTTAAACCAAAAAATCTTACATATGTTTTAAAAATACTTTGGGCCTCCCAAATTTCTCCATACACCATTTTTTTTTGGTGCCCTTGCGGGCCCCCTAAGAATCTTTTAAAACGATTAGAGCACTTTTCCAGATTTCTATCTAAAAACCCCCAAATTTCAGCTAATATAACATTATGACTGTTTTTGTATCTTTTTTAAAGAAGGTTCACGTCATTCCTTGCAATTCAAAAAACTTTTTTAAAGCAGGTAACTGTTTTTTTGCCTTTAGTAACCAAATTTGTACCTCCTTTGCACTTATCATAGACTAAAATTGATCCAAATAACAATAACTGTTAACTACCTCTAACCTTTTATTATCAAAGAACCTTTTTCACGTTTTCCAAAATTCCCCTTTTCTGAATACCATAATCTTGGTTTGTCTATTTTACATTTAAAATTTTATATTTTACAACAATTTTTCTAAGACCTTTAATTGATTTTGAAAACCCCAGTCGGGTAGTCGAAATTTGCTACACATCACAAATTGGAAAAACAATTCAAAAACATCTGGAAACTTTTGAGCCCCATGCTACCTTTTTCTTCATAATGTTTGCAAACCGATTGATAAACATAGAAAAAACGTGGGGCTTAGCCACCCCTGCCTTACCCCCATGGGGGTTGAGAGAGAAGAGAGAAAGAGAGGGGAGAGGAGAAGAGAAGAGAGAGAGGGAGAGGAGGGGAGAAATGATCTTGAAAAATTTTTCACAAATTTCAAGGGGGGTGGGGGGAGGGAGCACAAAAAAGGGGTTTTTAAAAACCCCGAAATATTAAATGCTTTTTTTTTAATAAGAGGAGGGGAAAAAGAGGGGGGGGGGGGGGGGGTGGGGGGGGGGGGGGGGAAGATCCCGGTATTATTTCTGAAGTTTTCCTCTAAGGGCAAGGGATGGGGGATAACGGGGGCAGGGAAAGAGGAGATAAAATATTCTGTTTTCCATTGCCCAACGGGCCCAAGACATGGTGTGTGGTGGTTTTACAATCACACCTTCCTGTCCCATCAGAGACCCACTGAGCGTGATTTTTCTTCTAGAAATTAAGAACTTTAACGGTTTTTGGATAGTCATTTTTTTCTCCGTCTCGCCCCTCCTGCTCTCTTTTTCTGTCTGTCCCCTGTCCTGCTTTTCCCCTCTGTGTTTTCGTCTCCCCTGTCTCTGTTCTCCTCCTCCTATCATCCTCTTCTCTCTCTCCAAAAATCTCTCTTTTTCTCTCTCTCTCTGTCTCCTCTGTCCCTCTCCTGTCTCTCTCTGTCCCCCTCTGTCTCTCGTCCTCTCTGTTCTCGTCCCCCCTCTGTCTCTCTCTGCCTCTCGTCCCTCCTCGTCTCCTGTGCCTCTTTTTCCTGTCTCTTTTTTCTCTCTCTCCGGTTCCAGACCACCTGGGTTTTTGTTGTTGTTTGTTGGGGGGTTGTTGTTGTTTTTATCAAGCTCCTGTGAGCTTTGACAAAGTCGTTAACAACCTGATGTGATCAGCAAAGAAAAATATTCATTTTTTTTTAAATAATAATCTGAATTATTTGTTTAGAAAGGGTGGGAAATGGGGTAAAATTTGTTGTTGTTTTTTGTTGTTGTTGTTGTTGGCTTCCCACTTAACACTCGGGGGTCCCCGAACGGCCACTCTACTCAATCCCCTTACTGGGATCACTGTAGTTTAATTAAACATTGAATGAGAAGTTTGCTTATGCTATTTTTTTGAGTACCCCTCGTCATATAGGCAGCACCCCCGACTTCGGATCGTTTTTCCCTTTAAAGGGGAATGCTTTTTTTTATGTTAAAATGTGTCATGTTTTCAAGGCAATCCTCACAATATTTTTTCAAAATAACAACATTTTTAAAGGGGAAAATTAAAAAAGGAAATTTTGAAGAGCAGAGGGGAAATGGGGAAGAAATTTTAAAGGGAAAACCTATAAATTAAAACATTCACGGGACTACAATACAAAAATTACCCCCCCACAAAGGCACCAACCCACACACCCAAAAACCACACACACACCACCACACACACACAAACACACACAACCCCAACACACACCACACACAACACACAACACGGGACACACACACACACACACACACGGCGCGCGCGCGCGCACGCACACGGCACACACACACACACACACATTTTCCCCGGGTTAACATCAGAGCTGATTTCCCCCCCCACCCCCTTTCCCCCAAAATTTTTTTTCCCCTGAACAAAAAAATACAAACGCAAGCAGAAATCTTGGGACACTTAAACCGGGTTTTGCTTTTTCGGGAAAATAGGCCATAGGTGCTAGGAAAACGGATCAAAATTACAACATTGCATACACACCAGGGCGATGGAAAAAAAGAAAAATTTTCCCATTTTATTTCCCCCAATAAAAGAATGAATTATAGAAAATTAAAAAAAAAAAAAACCCTTTCATTGTAATTTTAAACAAAACATTTAAGCCCAAAAAATGAACAAATAAAAAATGGTTAAAACTGGGCTAAAAAAAAAAAAAAAAAAAAAACCCCCGCCAGCAACGCTGGATTTTAGTTCGTTCCAAAATTTTTAACCTGACCTTTTTTCCTCCCCCTAGACCATAAAGGTGGGGCTGGGTGCTGTTTTTGAGGACGTAAACCCAGGGTTTTGAGTGTAAAAACATTCAGCCGCACGCGCACACCAGACACACCCCACCCGAACCCACGGCAACCAGGAGTTGTCCCTTAAATTCTGTAAGAAAAAAAAGCCCCACAAATTTTAAAACACCGCAAACCGGAATTAAAAAAAGTGGGGGGCACTGCACTTGTGGGACGCACGTACCCAGAGGCACCCGAATTTCATGTGGAGAAACTGTGTCTAAAAGTGGGGACCTATCCCACACTCAACAAAGGGGGTGGGGGGAGAATATGCACTGTCCCCACAAATGATAATTTTTTAAAGCGTTTTGTTTAGTACGAAAAAAAAATCTTTTCAAAATAAACCCTTTTCAAAACAAAAACGATCAACGCATTTTCCCGGAGAGAGAACAGAGAGAAAGAACCAACCGAACTCGAAGGATTTATTCACAAAAAGGGCCCTTGGCCCATACAGAAGGAGGTTTGCCGAACTGCTTTTCATTTTTTGAGAAAAATAAAGGAAGCCAAAAAACCAAAAAATTTTTGTATCCCCCCAAAAACCCCACCCTAAAAAAAAGTTACAAAAAAAATTAGCCCAAGAAACCAAGATACCTTAATTTTAAAGGGTTTCATAATGCTTTTTATAAAATAATATATAACTTTATAAAAAATAAAGCAAGGGTGCGCCAATCTTTGGGGGGACTAGATCCTGAGTAAACATAACAAATAAAATTGGCGCTACTATAAAATCCCCCGGGAAATTTCCCCGTCTTTTCATCTTCTAATAGGACCCCGCACAAAAGAAATTTCGTTCCCCCCGTTTTGCTTACATATGGGCATAGCAAAACCGAAAAGGTCATCATCCAGTTCTATTTACTAAATTAGAACATTATTCGTCCCCAAGTCTAAAATTTTCAAATTCTTTTCAATTTTGCCAATCAGCTTTAGAAAGGTTGACCTCGTGTAACCTTAAATTTGCTGTACATTTGAAATCTTTCACTGTTTTGTAAAAACCCTCCCTGCGCAAACACGTAATCAACTTTTCCTGAAAAAGTTTATAAACTCTCTACAAATTTTTGACTCCTTGATTGACCAACAAACCCCCAAACCAAGTTCACTAATCTTGTTTATCCCCATAAGTTGTACAATAAATGTGATTTTAATTTTGCTTCCCCTGTTTGTTTCTGTCGGTTCTGTTGTGGGTCTGTTTGTACTGCGTTATGGGGGGTTTTTAAAAAAAATTTTTATGCTGTGTTACATTTGTGTTGTAATGTATATGTTTAAAATTTTCAAATTCAAAATTCAAAAATTTTTTCAATTTTTTGAAAATTTGATTGTTTGTAATGTTACTACTTTTCAGTCATGGATATCAATTTTTTATCAAAAATTTTGGGCTTTTCTTCCCGGGAGAGAAACACGTCCCCACAAAAGCACGCCCCCCTTCAAAAAAAAAAAAAACCCTGTCCTTTATCATTTGTTTTTTTTTCGTTTTTTGCCAAGGACACTCTTTGTTTTGGTTCTTTTACTGCACTGAATGCGGGTAAAAACCCGGACCTCTTTTTATCTTATCCAAAACCCTACATCCTGACCCCCCACCAAGGTCTAATGGACGAGAAAGGGGGGAGGGGGGGGGGGGGGGGTGTGGGAGAGAAAGGGGGATAAAACCTCCCTTCTTGGTATTTCATCAGGTGTTTTAACTTTAGATGCTTAACTTATGGGCAATCACAGAAAAGTTAAAACACAACACACACACACAAAAAACACACACACACCACAATATAAAATAGAATATTATATAAAATAAAATATAAAATAATAATATATATATATTAAAAATTTAAAATATATATAAAAATTGGGGTTGGGGGGATGGTGGCACTCTACCCCATGATTTTGTGACTTACGAGAGGGATGGTTCCCCCAGGTTTTAATAATAAAAATAAAAAAATAAAAATAAAAAAAAATAAAGGAATTTATAGCGCTGTATTTTGCAAGAAAAATAAAAGCCTTGCACTAAACTCTTCTTACACAGACATAAAACCAAAAGAAGTAATAGTTTCTAACAATTCAAATGCACACAAAACCGCGCGCCACGCCACACCACACACACACACACCACACACACACACAACACACACCACACCACAAAACACACCACACAACGGGTTTATACACTTTGGCAGGGCGTGGAATTTTTGGGCTGTTGAAAAACCCAGAGGTAGTTGAATTGAAACAGGAGAGGAAATCTTGGGTTTGAAACAAATATGTCTTGAGGTCAGATTTAAAATTGTCCAAAAAGGGCCTTTTGGCAAAGGAGATAGGGAGGCCTTCCAAATCGATGGCCCAAAAAACAGAGAAAGAGCGATGTGACGGTGGACTGGCTGAATCGGGATTCAAAGCACAAGGTTCTGCAGCAGAGCGGAGGGAACGAAAGGGGATTGAAGGGGAAGACTTTTCCAGGGGAGGGGGGTGCGTTTTTGTGGGGACATTTGTAACAGAAACCCCGATTTTATAGTTTATTTTTTTGTGGAAAGGGGCAGCCAGTGAGGCAAGGCAGACTTTGCGAGGGGGGTAATGTCTAAGTTTTTTCTTTTCTGGGACAGTCGGCTGCGGGTTTTTTGAATACGTTGAAGGGGATGGTAATGGCGGAAACCCAACCAAAAAAAAAATGCAATAGTCCAAGTGAAACCCTGAGAGCCACGAGTTGGATATTGCGTCTGGGGGGACATATTTGAATGCATAAAACCCGAATTGTAGTAGCAGGACGGGAAGGTCGGGGTGATGATTTTTTTGCATAAGAGTGTGTTGTTGAAAATGACCCCAGATATTCACACCCAGTGGATGGGGACTGATGCTTTCCCAAATTTCTTTTAAAGCGTTGAATGGAAAAATTTTGGGGGGTTTGGTCCCTTTGGTCCTTTTTTTACAGCGTTTATTTTGTAACTTGTTCTCTATGATCCAGTTTGGGTATCTTGAAAGAAAAAGGGCCATTTTTGCAAGGGGAAAAGCGATTTCGGAGTTCACTGCTTAGAACTGAAAAGTCTCTGCATAAAAGTGAGGGTTGATCGATGACGGAAAAAAATTTTTTGTGACAGTGGACGGTGTAAGGAGTGAAAAAAACAGGGCCCAGAACTGATCCCTGCGGGACCCCAAATTTTCCACTGGCAGGTACTGACGAATCTTGTTTACTTTTGACTGGACACCAGAGCGAAGAAAATTTTCAGGCGGGTTTTAAAGCAGAGCGTGAGTGAGAGAGAGAAGAGAGAGAGAGAGAGGAGAGGAGAGAGAGAAGGAGGGGGAAAAAGAGAGAGAGAGAGAGAAGATTTCAGATTTCAGATTTTTCTGCACTCGGCCTTGGGCCAAAATAAAAAAGAATGGTGGGCATATGGAGTGGGCAATGACATAATTTATAAACTTTTACTAAAAACGATAAAATATGAAACAATGCAGCACAATAATCCCCAAAAGGGAAAATTTTCACCACAATTTAAAAATTTTCATCACAAAATATTCACTGCGTCAAAATCGACAATGTTTTGAATGAGTATTCATCAATATATGATCAATTATAGAATTATCTTATTCTTTTTTTGGGTTGCATGGAAAATAAATCGAGATAAATTATGCTATCATAATACTGTGGCTTTGAGTACACGTGCAAAGAAAATCTTTTCGAATTTTTTAGAAACTTATTTTCCAAACTTCATAGACGGGAAAAATTAAAATAAAAAGTTTCTTCTTTCTCTATTTGGCTTTACAAACAGGCATTGCTTATCTTCATTTGAACTACTATAGCGATGTAAATTATTGTTTAGGGGTAAAACATTGAACGTACTTGATTAACTGAAACGCGAAAAAATATGTACCATTTCATAAAATTTTTCTCTCTTCAAAAACGTTTTAAATTTTTCTAAAAACAATCATTCATTCATCCCGATGGTTGCCATCCTTTCTGGGCAAACCAATCTACAAGTCTCTGTTTAAGGCATGAAAAAAACATTTTTATGTCTCCACTCCTTGGTTAACCAAAAGTATTATCCCTTTTAGCTTAATTTTCCCGATTTGGGAACCCAGCATTGTTTCCTTTTTAATCTAACCCTAACAACATATTATAGGCTTTATTGGCAATCTATAAAAATCCATGTGTAATATTTAAACCAAATCTTACATATGTTTACATACATGGGACCTGCCCGATCCCCATAACCATTTTATTGGGTCTTGGCGGGCAACCTAAAAATCTTTTACACCATTAGATCCCTTTTTTCCAGTTTTTTAGTCTATTTAACCCCCAAAATTTCAGTGAATATAACGTATTGATGGATTTGGATCAAAAATTTTTAAAAAAGTGTTCACTGTTTTTTCCCTTCCCAATTTCTGAAAAACTTTGTTAAGCTGTGTAACTTTTTTCCTTTATAACCAAATGTGATGTACCTCCTTTGACTTATCATAGACGAAAAATTTGAATCCCAAATAAAAATAAGTTAACTACCTCTACCTTTTATTACAAAGAACCATTTTTCACGTTGTCCTAAGATCCCCTTTTTGAATACCATAATCTTGGTTTTGCTATGTTTACACTTAATTTTATTATTACAACAATTTCTAAGACCTTTTAATGATTTTGTAAACCAGTCGTGTATCAAATTAATGCTACATCATCAAAAATAATGGAAAAACAATTAAAAAAACTCTGGAAACTTTTGGCACCATGCTTCCCTTTTTCATCAAAATGTTTGCTAACCGTTTGAAAAAACTAGAAAACAAGGGGGCTTAGCAACATCCCTCCTTACCCCCATGGGGGTTGAGAGAGAGAGAGAGGAGAGGAGAGGAGAGAGAGAGAGAGGAGAGAGAGGAGGAGAGAGAGAGAGAGAGAGAGAAATTGACTTGAATTTTTATTCACAAAAGTTCAAGGGGGGTGGGGAGGGAGTACATGAAAGGGTTTTGCTGAATCACTGAATAGTTCAGTGCTTTTTTTTTAAAAAAGAGAGAGGAGAGAGAGAGAGGGGGGGGGGGGGGGGGGGGGGGAGAAATCCCGATTGTTTTCATGAAGTTTTCCCTAGGGAAAAGGGTGGGGGGGAAGACGGGGGCAGGGAAGGAGAAAAAATATTCATGTTTCCATTGCCCCAACAGGGCACAAAACAAGACAGTGGTGTTTAGGTTTTAAAACATAAACCTTGTTGTCCCCTCAAGGCCCCCTTTTGCTTTTTCTTCGTTTTGTCTTTTTGTTTTTGGGTTCCCCTTCTCCTCCGCCTGTCCCCCCTCTTTCTCTCTTTTCTTCTTCTCTCTGTCTCTGTCTCTTTTTCTCTCTTTGTTTCCCTTTTCCTCCTCCTTCCTGTTCCTCTCTCTTTTCTATTTTCTCTTTCTTCTTCTCTTGGTCTTTTTTTGGGGGTTTTCTTGTCCCTCTTCTGTTTTTGTTTTTGTCTCCCTTCCTCTCTTTTCCCTGTCCCTCTCTCTGTTCTCTTCTCCCTCTCTGCCCTCCTCTGTCCTCTGTCCCTCCTGCTCTGTCTTGTTTCTCCTTCCTCGTGTTCCTAGCCCCACCTGGTTGGGTTTGTTGTTGTTGTTTTTGTTGTTGTTGTTTTTTTATCAAAGACTCCTTAGAGCTTTGACAAAGTCTGTTGAACAACCTGAGGGACATGAAAAAAAATATTCAAAATTTTTAATAAGAAAAAATCTAAATTTATTGTGTTTAAAAAGGGGTGGGCACTTAGGTAAAATGTTTTGTTTTTGTTGTTGTTTTTGTTGTTGTGCGTTACCCAGTTTAAAACACTCTGAGGGTCACCCGAACTGCACTCTGACTCCCTTCTCCCATTTTACGGGGGATCACGTGATTTTGGGAAATTTACACATTGAATGAGAAGTTTGCTGTATGACTATTTTTTGATCCCTTAATAGGCACCACACTCCGCTTAAGTTTCTGTTTTCTTGAAAGGAGAGTGGGGTTTTTTTTTAAAAAGTGTGTCATGTTTCAAGGCAACTCATACAATATTTTTAAAACAAAACAACTTTTAAGTGTAAAAAATTAAAAAATGGTATTTAGATAAGAGTTTGGGGAAGGGTGAAAATTTAGTTAAAAAGGGAAAGCCTATGAAAATTAAAACATTCACGGGGACTACAAACAAAATAAACCCCCCACTCACACGAGGCACCACACACACCACACACACACACCACACACACACACACACCACACACACACACACACACACACCCCCACCACACACACACACACACACACACACAAAACCAAAACACACACACCACACGCGCGGCGCGCGCGCCCCGACACAGGCACACACACACACACACACTTTTCCCCCGGAGTTAACATCAGAGCTGATTCCACTCCCCCCCCCCCCCTTCCCCCAAAATTTTCTTCCTGAGACGAAAATAAAACGCAAGCAGAATATTTTGGGTAACGTTAAAACCCGGGTTCTGTTTTTTTCGAAGGGAGTACCATTGGGGTGCTAGTAAAAAACGGATGACAAAATTTAAAACATTCATACACACCAGGACTGGAGGGAAAAAAAAAGAACATGAGTACCTATTCTTTTAAACCCCGAAATAAAAAATGAATTAATAGAAAAAAAAAAAAAAACATTTTAAATTTTGAAAATTGTAAGAAAAAATTTTAACATAATATAGAACGAATAAAAATGGTTAAATCTGTGGTCTACGGAAAAAGCCACTGCCAGCAACGTTTGGTTTGTAGGTTCGTTCCTATTTTGAGCCGACCTTTCCCCTCCATCCACAGACCAAAAGGGGTGGTCTGGGTGCTAGTCTTTTAGATGAGACGAAAAACCCCAGGTTGAGTGAACAACATTCAGCGCGCACGCGCACACACGACACACACACACACAGAACCCACGCAACCAAGATTTTCCCTGGTAAAATTCAAAAGAAAAAAATGCCCAAAAATTTAAACACCGCAAACCAATTAAAAAAAAGTGGGTTGGCCGCACTTGTGGCGCGCACGTACCCGAGGAGAGAGCCCAATTTCATGGGAGAAATCTGCTGTGACAAAAAAGGGTGTACCTACCCCACACATCAGACAAAGGGGGGTGGGAGGGAGAAGTATGCAACTGCCCAAAACCCCCAAAAAAGATAATTTTTCAGCGGTTAGCAGTACGAAAAAAATCTTCAAGATATACGCTTTACAATACAAAATCGTACAACGACATTCCAGAGAGAGAGACAGAGAGAGAGAGAACTCGAACTCGAACTCAAAGGGATTTATTCAAAAAAAGGGCCCATTGGCCCAAACAGAAGGACGTTGCCGAACTGCTTAGTTTTTTGTGAAAAAAAATAAGAAGCACAAAAAACCAAAAATTTTTGTATACCCACAACCACCAAATAAAAATCAGTTAAAAAAAATTTACCCAAAAAACCAAAGATATCTCTTATTCAAAGGGCTTTACATAAAGTTAATTTAAAAAATTATAATTTTAAATAAATAAAAAGAAAGGCGCGCAAAAATCTTAGGGTGAAGATCCATGAAAAAACATAATCAAATAAATTGGGCTGTCTACTATCTTAACCGGGAATATAATTCTGTCTTACATTTCTAAAAAGGGACAGCCCAGCAAAAAATGAACTTCATCGTCCACTTTTTGCTTCATAATGGGCATACAACCTGGGCACATCACATTTTCATTTATCTAAATTTAAAATTTATGTCTGAACACCAATCTAAACTTAGTCTAATTTTTTAAAAATGTATGTCCATATCAAGCTTAGAAAAAGTTTGACTCGTGTAAACCCTAAAATTTCTGAACTTTTTGAAATTTTTCACGTTTTTATATAACCACCCCTTCAAACGACAGTCAATCAATCTTCCTGAAAAACTTTGATAAACTCTTACAATTTCCCGACCCCTTGATTGAGCAAAAAAACCCCAAACCCAAAATTTTCACATAAACGGTACTTTTTTTGTGAAGCCCATGCTTTTCCCCCTTGAAATCTAATCATAAAGTACTTGTAATTCAAAGGTAGCCTGCACTCATCCATATCAGAATTTTTAATCGAATATCTAATGCTTTTACAGAGCTTAAACAAGAGAGAAAATCTTGGGTTTTCACTATAAACAATACATTGGGTGTACATCTATCAAGCCAAAAAAAACTCTTTAAAGCAAAGAGGTGCAGTTTCACAATGTGTTAAGCTGCATCCACCCCCAAATTTTTCCGCGCCATAAAAACCCGTGGGTTGTATTTGTGCAAAAATATTTAATGAAAAAGTAAAAGAGTTATTTTTCAAAAAACGTTTTTTTTTTCGACTTGCCAGATTTTTACTGCAGTTGTGAAAAAATTTTTGTAAAAAAACAGATTCCTAAATATTTATATACTTTAAATCCAGGCAGACTTTTCATTGTACACCATTTTTCGTGAGCAGTGAAAAACCACCTTTCGAATACAACAATATTACCTCATTCAGTTTAAAACCTTTAAGATCAAGTCTGTTGCAGCCCTGCTTAAGCTATTCACTCTGTTTTGTAAGCCTACAACATTTTTCAGATAGCAGGATGACTGAGAGCAAGCAAAAAATAAAAAATTTCGTGAAATCTGGGGGAAAGTGGCCCCGGGTTTACCCTTATTAATACTTTATGGCAATATCAATGAACCAGTCGCCATGGCGCAGGGGGTTAGCCCCTTGGGGTTACGGAGGAAGGCGCGGGTTCGATTCCCATAAGAGCATGGGGTTTTTTGGGACTCCGGGGGCTCCTACCCAGAGTGGGTGCGTGGGCTCAGTGGGAAATGGAACACACAGCGAGCTTCCCCACTTAACGGATGCGAATTTGAGAGTTTTTGCTCAAATTCCCTGCCCAACACGGGAGGTTTCTGTATTTTTCGGGCCCGTTGACGCTGGATAATTAGATATAGCATAGAGTACAACCCTGTAAGTATCTCAAAGCTTACATTCCCACGCATCTTTAAATCACCTCATTGTCATTGACATCATGAATAAAAAAAAAGCCTCAAATTCGGTGATCCTTGTTGCTCGGGCCCAGGGTGACCTCAGATCGGTTTGCCCATACACCTCTGTGCCTGGGGCGGTTTGTGTCGGGGTTTGGGGTTGGAGGTTCGCGGGGACAGTCGTTGGGGGACTTGTGGGTTTGCCCCCTCGGGGGGCAATCACTCATTGGCTACGCGACTGAGCTAATACTGCCCGTTAGTAAGGGGCTTAGTAGGGGGGTTCCTGCGTATGTTTAGCCAGAACGGCACCATTGAACACCCCAAGTGACCCCAGCAGTGCAGGGCCCCCGGCTGGGGCCCCCGGGCGGCCGAAGTGATGGGCTCCCTGTGGACCACCGACTCTGAAGATGAGACTACAAATTTGGGTATGGCTGTGGGGGGGGAGATTGGAATAGGGGCGTGGACAGCGGACGGGGACACCAGAAATGAGGCACCAAAAAAACACCAAAAAAACCTTATTTAAAACAGAAAAAAAAGAGGGCAACATACACACCCTGTTTTGACCCCCAGGGGTGTAGTATTTTTTGCTGTCAGTTTAGATCCCATTTTATTTGTTTTGACATTCTGTAAGGCTCTCAAACAACGTAATAATTTATCCTTCAACCTTTTTTCAGGAGAATAGGCCATAAAAATTTTTCTATTAACAGAACAAATGCCTTTTCAAAGTAAATAAAGCAAAAAAGAGCTTACGGTTAGAGAAAAAGTGTTTTCTGGCAAATGCAAGAAAATAAACATTGTTTATGGAATACCCTTCTTAAAACCATTTGGGTGTTCACCTTAATGTTGTTTTTCTTAACCCGTCCTGAACCCATGATTTGATGCACTGACAGCTTACACTTATGTCATTTAGAGAGTTTCCCCCGTACTTATTAGGGTTGTCATCGTTGCCTTTTTGTGTAATGTTGAATATAATTCGTCCTTATCGGAAAAAGACCATTATCAAAGATTTCGTTGAATATTTTTACAGAAAAGTACAACATTTTCACCTCCTTTTTTTTAGAAAACTTCCGATGATTTGATAGACCAGCTGTTTAAATCATTTTTAAAGGGTTTCTGGGGGCCAATAATTTTTTATCTTTAGATAGGGGGACATAAAAATTTTCCTCATTTTTTTCATAGCACCACAGTTTTATGGATTTTGTCTCCATCTATCTCTAGCGGGGTTTTGAAGTGCTGCAACATCTGTCGACAGATATATTATTTTTTGGCTGACTCTTTCTAAAGGGCCTTTTTAAAATATCTTCCAGAATAACTTGACAAGGATGGGGACATAAATTTCTACAAGTAATGTTTTGATATCTCTTTTTTTCCCCTTTCAAGGATTTTTTTATTTTCCCCTTTCTTGTGATACAGAAATTTTTTTGTTTTCTTTCTTTAATTTTTTTAAGGGTAGCCTCAAATTTTCTGACCCTACATTTAATTTTTTTTACATTTCATTCCCCAAACCATGTATCATTGAAACTTTTTTTGAATGAACCTTTTTTATACTTCAGCACTGGTTTTTATAATCATTGAACAAATCTAGGTTCTCAATGTTCCATAAATCATCGGGAAGCATTTAAAAAATTGAAAACACTTTCTCTTCAAGAGATTTTCTTTATAAACTGAGAGTTTGTTTTCATCCCAAAAAAAACTTTTCCACAATGCGGCTCCCAGTTACCCCATGTTCATAACTGGATTCAATGTAAGTCAACAAGAAGGTGATCAAATCAAAAACTCAGTAACAAAAAATGACATAGCAAAAATCTGAGAGAGCAAATCATTCGACCAAAAAATAATAGACACTGCTCCCCCATAGAAGAATGTATAGTGCCTAGCTGGTCCCATTTAAATTCACCATTTTTTAAAATTTTCAACCCAAGAGCAGTGCACAAATCAATAATAATTTACCATAATTTTTATATCGAATCTTTTGAAATTTCGATTATACTGAGAAACATCTTTTTTTATGGGGTTCGAATTTAAGTCATTGCTACATGATAAGAAGAAAAATTTGATGTCCTGCTTTTTAAGTCTCCCCACAGTATTTTATTACTTCATCCAATTCACCACACTATTGACAAAAAATTCTTTTAGCTAGCAACTCCATTATCATTTCAAAAAATTTTTTTAAAAGGGAAAACCCTTTGGGGAAACCCCATACAAGTAATACATTCCTTTTAAATACCAACAAAAATTTGCAAAGAGAAAAAACAAAATGTTAAATATGGAACTCCAAACTTTTTTACAGGGGGAGCTAACTCAACTTTATTAAAGTTAAACCATCGGATCATCTCCCTTTATGATTACTTTTTAAATTTCGGACTTACAGAAGGTTTATAGCCATAAAAACAGTGCGGAATTTTCCCCGGGAAGTTCTGACAGACAAAAAAAATGAAACTACCCACAAAAATAAAAAATCCCCGTCCCTGGCTTAGAAAGCAACCAATTAAAATTTCCAAAATTAAAAAAAGAAAAAAATTTTATTTTTTCATTTTTATTTCTATACCAATAAGTCTTCACATCTAAATTGCACTACACTATTTGCATTGGTGAACAAGAAACAAAATTAAAAACTATCAGCATCTGCCATCAATTTTTAAAAAGGGGGTCTTTATTTTAGGGGCCCCCACAAAAAACAAAACATAGGGGGCAGAGTTTAGGCCAAGCCTAGTAAAATTGGTCTCAACCTTCTTTGCCCTTTTTTCAGTAAAGCCATTTTTGTCTCCCCAGCCCACAGCCAAAGCCAATTTTGTGTGCGACTGGGCCCACTATACCATCTGGGTTTTTTTCATTGACCTACCCTGTAATTGCGAGGGGCATTTTGTGTGTAGGGCCGGCCATTTAGCTATTCCTTTTTTTGGAGACAGAGGGCACCTTTTCTCTGTTTATAATCAGAGGGCAAAAACCATTTTTTACTCGTTTCCCCCCTTTCTCTATCAGTTTTACACCCCCGTAACAGACTGAGAAAATCTTTATCTACAAAAATACAAGAGCCTTTCAGGGGAGATTTTTTCCTTTCATTATTTTAAATATTATAAAACAGCATTGGGAATAAGGAGGTTTTGCTTTTTGAAAATTTTAGGGGGCCCCTTATCAAACTTTAAAGTCCCTTACACCATTTTTTCAGAGAGAAATTTTCACAGCTTCTCACAGTACACCCCGTTAAATTTTTTTCTTCTCTATGCCCAAAAATAAAGTTTTTTTGCCAGACGCCTTCTGCATCGCTGCCCTCTTTTCTAGCTTTTCCCCTCGTTTGTCAGTTCTGTATTTGTCTGTCGAGTTCTTTTTTTTTCAGTTCTGAGATTGTCCCCTGCTCTTTTAAGGGGCACACATTTCTTCTTTTAGAGCACCAACTGTCGTCAAAAATCGTATCTCTCGTTTCAACTATCCCTGTAGACTTCAAAAGTTTCCTGCTTCTCTATTTTTTACTGTCTCTGTTCACGTCATTTCTGGGGGGTTGCTGCAGGAGAGGAAACCTGTCTGTGTTGAATGCCTAGGTGTGTTGGCAGCCACCTCTGCACTGGTTTTGGTCCTGCGAAAGGCTTCCCCGCGCAGTTTGCCAACCCCCTGTTGTCCCAACTCGTTGCACAGCTTGCTCCTTTCCAAAAGATTTTGAGGGGGTGGGTCCCTGGCTGGTCTCCAGCACCACACCGAATAAAGATAGGTGTGGATCACCTAACAGGGCCCGCAGCGGGCTTTTCAGGGGCAGGATGGAGGTATATAGCAGATTTGAATTCTGCCCGTTTTCGAAAAGAAACAGGCAAATACTGCCAAAATTCCCCCAGACACCCCGTATAGTTGCCCTGAAATTCCCCCCCCTGACTAACACCTGCCAACAATGGGAAAATAAAACACTTAGGAACAAATTTCTATTTCACAAAAATACAAGAGTATTTCAGTACGTCTTCTCCTTCCATCAGTGAGGCCCCCCCCCCCCAGAAAAAGGGGAGAATTTTTAATGAACAATTTTCAGAGGAGATAACAATTTTAATGAACAATTTTTATTTAGGAAAAAGAATAAGTGCAAGAAACTTTTTTTCACATAAACCCCCAGCAAAATAAGTCAATCAAACAATCATTCCATTAAGGATTCCCTCTGTCAATTTTCAAAAATTTGGGGGAAAAAAGGCGGAAAAAGTAAATAACTCCAGAGACAAACAGAGGGGAGACAAAGACAAGACAAGGGCAAAATTTTTTTTATTTCGAGATAATAATAAGCACTCATGTCTTTTTACACCCGTCCCCCCCCGTAGGGATACATCTTAATAATAACCCAATACTCATACTCTCCACAGTGAAAAAAAGGAAATAACCTTTCAAAAAAAAGACCAAACAAATAAAAGAAACCCTAAACATCCCACCCCCCCAAAAAAAAAACCCCCACAAAAACAAACAAAAAACCCCAAAAAAAAACCCACAAAAAGAAAAGAAAAAAAAAAAAAAAGAAAAAAGAGAAAAAAAAACAACAACAAGGAGAGAGTGAGAGAGAGTGAGTACTAGTACATTTTAAACCATGTGATATTGCATACAATTTTCAAATTTATCAACACTTCCCTTAGCACTCGCTGTGATTTAACAGTGACTGTTAAAATCCGGTTTAGACACTGAATTCAGAACCCCCTCACAGTTCACAGTGAATGGAGAAGATTTACCAACAAATGAAGAGTTTACGACCTCGGGACACTGTTAGGAGACGGCGGAGCAGGCAGCACATCAAAACCGGGTTTGAAGGCAAAAAATGCTTAAAAATATGAACAATGTGGGAAATCGCCCCGGGGCACCAAACCAAACTAAGACTATCCCGAGCTGGTACTTTCCCCCTTTTTTGTACGGCTCGGATGTGGGGTGCTGAGAGTACCTGACAAAAAACCCCATTCCAAACCCAAGAACTCAGAAAAATCTGCGATTTCGGCCCAGACCATCCCAACCAAGAATTTTTGCCCCTTGCAACCAAGAAAGCATGGACAAACATCATCATCATGGCGATGGGGGGTGGATGGGGATATCGCCGTGGGAACGGAAACACACCCAACAGCCCTCCCCTTGGACACCCGGGGAAAAAAAGCAAACGAGGACACCCAGAAACTTGGCGTGGACTGTCGAAACAGAGCGAAAAACCTTTCCCAAAATAAAGGGGGAAACCCTTTGGAAGCGGCCCAGGGCAGAAGGATGGAGAACATTTGTTGCTGCCCCACGTGCCAATAAAAGGGACAAAGGCATTTAGATGAGGATATGAAGATGAGAAGATAAGAGATATGAAAATCCCCTAAGTTATTATAGATTACATAAAGAATAGGATATAACCATTCAAAAGTCGTTTTCAAAAAACACAAAAGCGAGATACAAGTAAAAACATTAACTCATACGAGAGAGACAACAGACACGCGAGCAGAGACTCAGAGAGAGAGATTTTAATTTTTAAAAAAAAAAACTTTTAGATCGAGGATAATAGAAATCTCGTGTGTGGGGGTTTTTTTTTTTTTCATCCATTTTTCATGCACACATTTTTTTGTAAAATTTTCGCACATAGGAACTGGTTATAGTTCCTCCAAAAGGGGGGGGGGGGGGGGGGGGGGGGGGGGTATGGAGTCCGCACGTGGGGGGGTGGGGGGGAATCCTTTTGAACAGTATTTTAAACAAGGGCATAGATCGCGGCGTAAGCGCAACCGCCAACCACCAGGGTAATCCCGTCCCCCGGATTAAATGGAAGAAGCCAAGGCGGTTTTTGTAAAAACAAAAACACAACAACAACAACAACCGAACTCAAATAAACAAAAACAAACAGGTCACATATTTTGGATTTGAAAGCAATGGTGAGCTGCTATGTAACAACAAGAAACACTGCCATCCTCAGGGGTAGGGCCGCGCGTGAGTTGCTGGTTAGGGGAATGGTGTGTTTGGGTGTGGTGTGTCGTGTGTGGTGTTGTGTGGACTTCCACAGGGTTAACCTTGTGCAGCCGTTCCGCTAGGCATTTTTTTGGGGGCAACCAGCCAACAAGTTTGACCTCAAAGGGTGTCGAATGCTTGCCTTACTGCCCGCCTGCACTGATCGGGGCTTTCAGCTGTAGAAACCAGACTGCCACCCGGGCCCCCCCCCGTGACAACGGGTGAAGGGGCGTTAGAAGACGGGACGAGACGATGGAAAAGAAAATGTCTGTCGCAATGATGTGCAGCAGGGAAATCGTGAATTTAAAAGGCGAGACGAGGAAAAGATAAAAAAATGCTACTGTTGGCCTAGTGGACAAGGGGGGAAAAGTGTAGAGAAGAGAGGCCCCCCGGAGCTCGAAGAGGGATACTCCGACAAACCTGGGGAAATGGGGCTCGGCAATATCTGGCGTTTTTCCCCACAGTGTAACAGAAAAGGAGGAGGTCAGCAGTAATAAATTAAAAAAAAAAGTTTGGGTTTGTTGTTTGTTGTTTTTGTTTGTTTTTTTTACTGCTGGTAATAAACTTGATTTCTTATCCGCGCCTTTTATATTTTTCCTTTTGCTGTCTGGTTTCTCTCTCGCCTCGGGTCTCCTTGTCTTCCCCTTCTCTCTCTCTCTCTCTCTCTTCTCTCTTTCTCCTCCCTCCTCTCCCTCCCCTCTCTCTCCTCTTCTCTTTTCTTACTCTCTCCTTTCTCTCTCTCTCTCTTCCCCCTCTTTCTCTCTCTCTCTCTCCTCTCTCTCTTCTCTCTCTTCTCCCCTCTCTCTCTCTCCCCTTTTCTCTCTCTCTCCTCTCTCTCTCTCTTTCTCTCCCCATGTCATGCGTTGATTGTTGCTGGGTTGGGAATCAGTCCCAAAGAGTATACCCAAATTTTAAAAACAAGCACTTTCTTGACTTTCACAAGAAATATTCCTTCAACTTATAACAATCCCCATAGACTATCTTTTACCCCTGGGGTTCTGCTAGTGCAAACACTTGAAACCGTCGAGTCTGTATAAACGCTCTCAAACGGTCCCCTTTTAAAAAAACAAACTTACAAAGTGACTATACTCAATTAAAAAATTCTCCCTTACACCAACGATTTAAAAAAAACAAAGGGGTCAGTGTTCAAATCATGACAGGGAAATGTTCCATCATATTAAAAGAAAATTCCCCCTAAACCTCCAAATATTTAAAGCCTAGTGTCCCCTTCCGAAATAGCTTATTAAATCTAGTCTACTTTTTCTCATCCAATGCTTGAACACCCTTCCTGATTCAGTTAAACACCAACAATAACAATCACAAAACTCAATTATCAACTCACTTTATACATCAACAATAGCAACCACATCCATCCTTAAAAACAAAATTGCATATCCCCCTTACCTATCTGCCCTTTCCAAATTTTCCTATTGCCCTGCCCCCTTTCCCTCACCTGTCTGTCCGTCAACCCTTTTTTCCCCTCTCTCTCTCTTTTTCTCTCTCTCTCTCCCTCTCCCCACTCCCTCCTCTCTCCCGTCTCTCCTCTCTCTTCTCTCCCCTCCTCTCTCCTTTTCCTCTCCCCCTCCCCCCCCCTTTTAAGTTTTTATTTTTTGCCAATAAGTGAGTTTTTCCGAAGTGAAAACTTTTTTTTTCTTTTTTTTTTTTCTTTTCTTTTTTCTTTTTTTTTGTAAAACACATTTTATAAGAAATATTTTCTATCTAAAAATAAAATTTTTTTTAAAACTGTACGATATAAAAAAAGAGTGTTGACAGTATGAGTGCGTTGAAATTTAATTTTATATTTTTTTTATGCGTTTTTTTTTTGCTTTTTTACAAACAAAAAAACATTTTCTTTCACACAAACACCACACACACACACACAAACACACACACACACACAACACACACACACACACACACACACACACACACACACCCCACACACACACACACACACCCCCCCTCCCTCCCACTTCCTTCATTTCTTTCCTTCCCCCTATCCCTCTCTTACTTACAAGTATAGGTTTTTATTTTATGAGTTCATGATTTTTTTTTTTTCCTTATTGAAAGTGATTGGTATTGGGGTTGTTTCTTTTTCATGACATTTAATTTGTACGATATATTCGAAAACAATTTTTAGGGGTTGTGCGTCTTGAGAAATTTTATATTTAGTATATCCTTGGAACACAACAACACACACAACACACACAACACCCCCACACAAACACACACACCACACACACACACACACACCACAACACACCAAAAAACACACACACACACACACACACACAACAACACACCTCCCCTCCTCCTCCTCTCTCTCTCTCCCCTGACCTTTAGATTTGCTTTTTTCCCCCCCCCCCCCTTTCCTTCTTCCTTGTTTTATTTGTGAGTTAAGGGATTGATTTTTTTTCATATCTGAAAAAAACCCGCATGAGTATAATCAAAAAAAGGTTGACGATGATCCTGCACTGTTTTGAGAATTAAAATATATTAGTGTTTTCCCCGAAACCACACCTTCTCTCTCTCTCTCCTTCTCTCCTCCTCTCCTCTCTCTCTCCTCCTCTCTCTCCCTCTCTCTCTCCTCTCACATGACCTTTAAATTTGGGGTGGGGTTTTTTTTTTTCTTCTTTCCCTTCTTGTTTTTATTGTGTGAGAGTTGGGGATTGAATTATTTGATTATCATGACATATAATTTTATGAGAAAAACAAAATAAGTGTTGAAGGTGATTGGTACGTTTTGAGAATTATAATTTTATACCTATCTGAAACGCACGCAACCCACCAAAAAACACACACACACACACAACACAACACACCACACACACACACCCACCACCACACACCCCACACACCACACACACACACACACACAAAACCCCACACACACACACACACAAAACCCCCCTCTCTCTCTCTCTCTCTCTGTATTGTGGCCTAAGCCCATTGCAATTAAATCATTCTCTCTCTCTCTCTTCTTCCTCTCTCTCCTCTCCTCTCTCTCTCTCTCTTCTCCCCCTCTCCTCTCCCCCTTTTCTCTCTCTCCTTCATATTTTTTGTGTCTTCTAATAAAGGGCATTTTCCCCTAGTTTTAGTGATCGGTGGGGCTAGAGGTAACGGCCCTTTTAGAAAGCGAAAAAATCCGGGGCGAAGTGGCGGCGGTGTACCCCCCTTTGGACCGGAAAATTTTTCCCCCCCTCCTTTAAACCCTGAGTGGTGGCTGGGCGCTAGTCTTTTGGATGAGCGATAAACCCAGGTCCCGTTGTTCACGTAATTATTAGCGCACGTAAAAAAAACCCACGGGAACAAGAGGTTTTCCCTGGCAAAATTCTTAGAAAAAACCACCTGATAGGGGGAAAAAATACAGCTGCAGAAAAAAAAAAAAAAAAAAAGGGTGAAAGGGGGCGCAGCGCTAAGTGGCGACGCGTTTTTTTTCCCCCTCTCCCCGGGGAGAGCAGCCCGAAATTTTTACGGAGAGAAATTTGCCGTGACTTAAAAATGGTATGAAAAAAAACGAGCGCTTTTTATTTTTTGCTTTACAAGATTCAGCGCTTATAAAATTCCCTATTTTTTATTTTTATTTTATTTCAAAATTTTTTTGGGCGTTTCCGTACTTGAGCTCCTGAAGTCTATTTTAATATCTTTTTATTTTCGGGAACAACTATGTGTACATTCTGCTTTTGAAGGGTTCAATTTTATGATTTAAGTTGGTTTCTCTCTCTCTCTCTCTCCTCTCTCTCCCCACTCTCTCTCTCTATCTCCTCTCCTCTCTTCTCTCTCCCCCTCTTCTCCTCTCTCTCCCCTTTTCTCTCTCTCCCTTTTCTTTTTGTTTTTCTGTAGTTTGTTGTTTTGTTTGTTATTTTTTTTTTTTTTTTTGTTTGTTTGTTTGTTTTTTTTTTTTGGGGTGGGTTTTGGGTGTTTTGGGGGGGGGGGGGTGGGCGGTGTTGGTTTTTTTTTTTTGTTGTTTTTTTTTTATTTTTTTTTTGTTTTTTTTTTTTTTTTTTGTTTTTTTGTTTGGTCAGGGGGTGTTGTTGTTTTTTGTTTTTTTTTGGGGGGGGGGGGTGTTCTGGGTTTTTTTTGTTTCTTGTTTGTTGGGGTTTTTTTGTTTGTTTGTTTGTTTCTTTCTTTTCTCCTTTTTCCTTTTTAAAGTTTTTTTTTTTTTGCTTCACGTTTGAAAGTATGGTACGAGTTATTACAATATTGACCCACGGGCGGGGGGCGGAGTAAAAACACATGAGTACTTATTCTTATCCTGGAAAAAAGGGAATTTGTCTCTATTTTTAAAAAGTGTAGAGTTCTTTTTGTTTATTATTTGGGATTCCCCCCCTTTTTGATGGGGATTCACTTTTTTTTATTATCAGAATTCAATGTTTATAGATAATTAAAAAGTTTGGGGATCGGTGCTCTGGAGTATTATACATTTTGATATCCGAGAGACACACACACACACAACACCCACACACACACCACACACACACCACAACACACAACACACAACACACCAACACCAACACAACACACACAAAACCCCACAACACACCACACACACACACACACACACACACCAAAAAACACCACACACACACACACACACACCACTCACATTTTCTCCCTCAATGATGTATAGGTTTAGATTTCTTCTTTTGTTTTTTTCTTGTTTTTATTGGTAATTATGGGTATTGAGTTATTTTTTATCATGACATATAATTTAAACGAGTATAATCAAAATGAGGTTGAAGGTGATCGTGTACTGTTTTGGGGAAATTTTATATTGGATATATCTTTTAAATACACACACACACACACCCTTTTCGTCTCTGTCTATCTCTCTCTCTCTCTCCTCTCTCTTCTAAACTCTCCCCTCTCTCTCCTCTCTCTCCACCTTTTATCGTTTTGCTTATAGTTATGGTGTACCCTGATGAAGGATTCATATTTTATATTTTCAATACTTATTGGACTTGTCCTCTGTACTTAAGTCTTAATGAGTGCCCTATTTCAATATCTTATTGTTATGTGTAACAAGTATATGTACCATTTGACAATGTGTAGATTTTATCTTTATGACTTATTAAGTTTGGTTGTTCTTGTTCTTGTTTTGTTGTTTGTTGTTTCTTTTTCTCTTTTTTTCTTTTTTTCTTCTTTTGTTGGTTTGGTTTTTCTTTCTCTTTTGTTTGTTTGTTTGTTTGTTTTGGTTGTGGGGGTTTTTGGGGTGGGGGGTGGGGGGTGGGTGGGGGGGTGTTTTTAGGGTTTTCTTTTATTAGTTTGCTTTCGGAGGGGGGGGGGGGTTTGGGGGGGCTGTTTTGAAAAGGGTTATTTCCCCATGTTTCTACTGTGAGACTGTATAAGTGTTGGGTTATTATTAATATGTATCCCTACGGGCGGGGACTGGATGTAAAAAAGCACATGAGTGCTTATTCATTATCCTCGAAATAAAAGAATTTGTCATTGTCATTGTCTCTTCCTCTCTCTTTCTCTCTTCCTCTCTCTCTCTCTCTCTCTCTCTCCTCTCTCTCTCTCTTCTCTCTCTCTCTCTCTCTCTCCCTTATCTTTGTATCCTTGCCTCTCTTTGTCTTTCTGTGTCTTCAATGGGTTTTTTTGCCTTTGTCTCTGTCTTAATTTCTCTTTTGTCTTTGTTTCTGTCTTCGTCTCTGGTTTTCTAAGTCTCTGTCTTACTTTGTCTCTGTCTTTCTTTGTTTTGTCTCTATTTTGGGTTTTTTCTTTCTCTTTGTCTTTCTTTGCCTTCGTCTGTCTTTGTCTCTCTTTAGTCTTGTCTGTGTTTTGCTTTTGCTGTTGTCTTTGTCATTTTCTTTGTCTCTCTTTGTGTGGTCTCTCTTTGTTTCTTTGCTTTTGTATTTCATTGGCTGTGTCTTCTTTTTGTCTTTATGCTTTTCTATCTTCGTCTTTCTCTCTCTTTGTCTCTGTCTCACTTTTCTTTGATCTCTTTTCGCCTTTGTCTTTCTTATCTCTGTCTGTGAGAGGCAGCAGATGATTTATCTCCGTGTCATACTTCGATGGGTTTGTTTTTGTTATGGTTTTGTTTGCTGCCTCATCTTCTGTGCTGTCCTTGTCCTGCAACTCCACATGCCCTTCATTTCGATGTCTCTGTTTCAACCATACTCACGCTCGTCATGACTCGCCCTCAGGGTTGGAAGTCCACACAGAGCTTATCAGTGTTAGGCCGCCGTAGGGCGACCATCCAAAAGGGCCCTGCAGTACTGCTGGGTTATTTTGGAAATGTTCAGTGGTGCCTTTTCTGAGCTCACATAGGCAGGAGACCATCGATCCACTGATCCCTCTACTGATGACAATGATGGTTTAATCGTGGAGTCAGACTGAGCGAGACACCTACCCAGGCTGGTGACCACTACAACTATGTCCCTTAATTAACAACCTTCTGCAGTGAATCTTGACCACCCCAAAGGTTCTGGCACTTACTCACCACAGGCACAGATGTGTCTTGAAACTGAAACTGAGGTCAGCATGAGATCAGAGCATCAAAGCCTCTGAATCAGAGACAATATGCTTTTATAGCAATGGTGATCGATGTTGATGAGGATGATGTCATTTTAATGCTCTGGAAACTGCACTGGCTTTGAGACTGCGTGACAGGGCTGCACTCTATGCTTTCTTTCATAATATCAGGATTTATTGCGGCTCATCTTGACGTGACCTGAGAGATACAGGACATCTGCAATGTTTGGTCAAGTTATTTGTGCACATGCCGTCAATAATTTTAATCTATAAAGTGGTGAAGCTTGACTCTGTGGTCCCCAGTCTTCCAGCAAACCCATAGCAAACCACTCAGTGGGAAGCGGCCAGGGTTTAAAAAAATTGTTAAAATATTTTGTAAAAAATAAAAAACAATAAATAAAAATAATAATAATGATTAATAATAATTGTATGGATTTATATATCGTTGAATCTTGTAATGTAACAAAATCCATTCGCACGCATGCAACCATCCACAAATATCAAGATAAACAAATATCAAAATTTATACACACAACACCGCCTTAGGTGGGAGTGGTGGAGGTGTAGGCAGCTATTGACAAGTAGGAACAGATAAGCAGGGGAAGATCTTCAAGTAGGTATAAGTGCGTTTTGAGGCTAGATTTGAAAGAATCAAATGAAGGCTTTTTGGCGAAGTGGATTAGAGAGGTCGTTCCACGTGGAAAATGGTTTTACTGTTATAGGATTTCATCCACAAAAACTGCAATAAGGTGGCAGAACAGTTTAGATGTTCACCATGACCTAACAAGTAAAACCGCTGAGGTTTTCTGGGTTTGATCCCAGCCTTTGCCCTTTCTTCCCACTTTGATAGGGAAAATCTATATAAGTGTCAGATCTTTCACGGACTCGTTTGTGTTTGCGGATTTGTGCACATCACCAGAACCCAGGTCAGGTTAAAAATCAGTCAGAACGTGAATGTACCTCCCAAACTTTCTGCTTGGTAAAAATGTAGTTCTTTCCTAACTGTATCCCAAAGTCGGAATGTGGTACCTTTATGATGGGGGGGGGGGGGGGGGGGCTGGGAATTCGGTCGCATAATAACATATCCACTTGGTGAACCTTGGAGCTACTGGCTATGGAACAACGAGAAACTTCCCGCGCTTGCCAGCCACTAACCCAACCATGCTAACCACCATCGCACGCGGGGGTATAGTTTAGTGGTTTTATATATTCATCTCCTGCTTTGTTTCCCTGATAAGAGTATCAAATAAAAGAACAATTCTCTCCCATGCGAAGTGGGATGCGCTGGGGCCTAATTTGTCAAGGCCCTTAATGCAGCGTATAACGCATTTTTCCGCTCTCGTGTCAGCAACAGTTAATAGTTGTCTGAGCTCCCATGAGACAGAGAAGAAGATAGAAGAGAAGAAGACCGATACTAACAACCAACAACCAAGAACAAGAAGAAGATCAATATAAACCTACTGTTAGCTTTTTTAACTTACCCCTTTGTTAGAAAACACCTCCTCTTGCACGGTCGGATACTACGGACCCTAACGTTTTATTTCTAGAAAGAGAAACACGATCTCAGCAGCCTGTGTAAGGTTACAAGTGATCGGTAACCATTTCCACAGCTGCTAATTCTGACCACCATGATACCACCATAGCCAGAGTTCGATACGCCAAGGCGACTGACGTCAAGGGCAGCAGGACGTGTAGAAAGAGTCGTTAAGCAGTGCAGAAGGTGGGCGGCTTCCAACTGCTTTGATCGTTATATTTATATCTTCAGTTTAACGTCTATTCAATTTACGTGATTTAGACGGGGAAATATATCTAACAAGAAAATGAATACGATAACTGATAAATTTGATAACAGTACTGTTAATTAACCACTATAAACATACTACAACAACTGAGTTATCGGATTTTTATCAACCCTAACACATGTCCAACAGTAACGTTGGTTTTCAGACAAAATCTGATCGTGTGAACAGAACTAGTATACAGCAGGTTATAATGCTTTTTGAATGTCCACAAACCAAAAAATAAGCTTGGACTATTGGAAGATCTTTCCCACTCAAAATGCAGTTTACATCTGTCACGTATGTCGTCCTGAAAGGGTTTAGCTTAAACCCTGTACATGATGTGGATAAACTTATTTCTGCGGATTATACATCACATACGTTATTTAGAAATAAAAGATTTGAAAAATCAATCTCATTGGCTTGTACTCGCTATTGCCAGACTCGTTTATCTCTTTCTGAAATGCTTACAGCAAGCAACATTTTGTAGCAATTGTAATCCAGTCCCAGCTGTCATCTCTGTGGATAGGAGGGAAACAGCCCAAACGCCAAGCAGCTGTTTCTTCTCTCTCTCTCTCTGCTTTTTACTGAGCCGCGTTGATTTGGTGCTTTACAGGATTCAGCGCTATATAAATTCCCTACATTTTTATTCTTATTATTACTGCCCACGTTGGGCAAGGGTATTGGGACAGTACATTCAGGGGAAACACCCTGCTGACAGTTCTTGAGGAGTTTTCGGGTTTGTGGAGGAGATCTTCGCGCAGGGACACTGCTATAGACAACCATTGTTCGTCTACACTTCTCCTCTCTCCTATGTATTGAAATGGACTTGCGCTGTGAAAGGAAGACTCCAACTGCTCTAGATCTAGGTGTTCATGTGCTTTTGCACAGCAGCAAACATAGAATAGGGGGTGCCCCATCCATCACACTTTTTTCTTATTCCCGGGACACCAGATGGGATTTCGTTTCATTTTCATTTTACCACTTTTAGTCACGAGATTTCTCTGCGTGGAAATTCGGGCTGTCATTCCATGGGGGAGGGGGGGGGGGGGGGGGGGCGTCGCCACAAGGCAGCGCCTCCCTTTTTTGTTTGTCTGCAAGTGTATTTGTTTCCCTATCAGAGTGGCTTTTTTTCTAAGAATTTTGCCAGGGACAACTCTCTTGTTGCCGTGGGTTCTTTTAAGTGCGCTGAATAGTTTTGTGTAACACACGGGACCTCGGTTTATCGTCTCATCCGAAAGTCTAGCGCCCAGACCACCACTGATGGTCTAATGGAAAGGGGGAAAAGTTTCGGGCCCAAACGGGATAGTGAGGAACAAGCTATATCCAAAATCTGTGCCAACATTTTGAACGCGTTGTTTGTGTTGCTTAGCATTTTCCAATAACTCAAAGGTTCTCTAAGTGTTGCAGGAATATGACGAAACTAGCAAGTCAGTTATCAAAACTCTTTAAGAAGAGAGAAGTATGCCTGAGACTAAGAAATAAAATACTACACATGTACACCGTGTGTGTGTGTGTGTGTGTGTGTGTGTGTGTGTGTGTGTGTGTGTGTGTGTGTGTGTGTGTGGGTGTGTGTGTGTGTGTGTGTGTGTCTGTCTGTCTGTATGTTTGTCTGTCTGTCTGTCTTTATGTGTGTATGTTCATGTGTGTGTGTGTGGGGGTGTTCTGTGTATTGTGTGTGTGTGTGTGTGTGTGAGTGGGGGTGTGTGCTGTGAGTGAGTGTGGTGTGTGTGTGTTGAGTGTGTGAGAGTGAGTGAGTGAGTGTGTGTGTGAGTGTTCTGTGGGTGAGCGGAGTGTGTGTGTGAGTGTGTGTGTGCGTGCGCGTGCGTGCGTGTTATGCGTGTGTGTGTGTTGTGTGTTGTGTGTGTTGTTGTGTGTTTCAGTGTGTGTGTGTGTGTGTGTGAGTGTGTTGTGTGTATTGTGAGTGTGTGTGTGTGTGAGTGTGTTCTGTATCTGGTGGTCTGTGTCTTGTGTGTGTACTGAAACTAAAAATTTCCCAAATAAACTCTGGGCATTTTGAATTTTTGCCGAGATTCGTGGGGCGTTCTGCAAGGAACACCCTTACAGCGTCACATCATCCCATTCTATTGTGACATGCAGCAGCATACATTTATTTGAGTCTTCTTACAGCAAGAAGAATAGTGTATGAATGCAGAGGAATAGTAGATTGAAATACAAGAATTTTCCCTGCTCTCTATTACGTATTTTTTTCGTGACAGTGTGCTCGGTTTTTTTTCTTTCTCTCTTTCTTGCCATTTCCACCGTTATAAGGAAATATACTTTTTTTAAACAAATTTCCTATATCCGAGTGTTCGTATATAAGAGGTAAAGGTAAAGGAGTCCCATAACCTATAAGGTCGTAGGGTAGCGAGGCGTCAGAGACCTCACTTCTCTAGGGCTAGCATATTGAGGGCGGCCGGACCTTTCTCTCTCCTCGCTGCTTTTACTTTCCCTGACCCTAAAGAGGGCAGGTACCCATTTACAGCTGGGTGAACTGGGGGAACTGTACTGAAGCCAAGGCGCGCAAACGGTCACCCATCCAACTGGTAACCACGCTCGACGCTGCTTAACTTTGGCTGGGGGAAAGCGAGTGCTCCGACCACTGAGCTATCCCGTCCCCTAGGAAACATGTGATAAAAGAAACCGAAACATTGTGTACCCATGATTTTCTTATAAGCGAAGTGCACTACTGTATCAGAATAGATTGTCGAGTAACGCTATCAGAAACAGGGACTATTTCAGTGTACTACTGTTATCAGATTATAGACTGTTCTAGTGTACTATACTAGTATCATGAAATTGACTATCTATTGTCTGTACTGTCATCAGAAATGTGGACTTTGTAGTGTACTATACTGTATCAGAAATATGACTGTATAGTTGTACTGTACTGTATAGTAATAGACTGTCCAGTGCTTGTACTGATAATGTTTCCAGAAAATAGACTATTTAGATGTACTGTACTGGATTCAGAAATAGTGTTAGTGTACTATGTATCAGTATTAGACTATTAGTGTACTAGTACCTGTACAGAAATAGACTATTTAGTGTACTGTACCTGTATTCAGAAATAGAACTATTTAGTGACTGGACTGTATCAGAAATAGACTATTTAGTGTTCTGAACTGTATCAGAAACAGAATATTTTGTGTATGTACTGTTCAGAAATAGACTATTTAGTGTACTGTACTGTCATCTGAAATAGACTGCGTTGTGTACTGTACTGTATCAGAAATAGACTATGTAGTGTACTATACTGTATCAGAAATAGACTATTTAGTGTACTGTACTGTATCAGAAATAGACTGTCTAGTGTACTACTGTATCAGAAATAGACTATTTAGTGTACTGTACTGTATCAGAAATAGACTATTTAGTGTACTGTACTGTATCAGAAATAGACTATTTAGTGTACTGTACTGTATCAGAAATTAGGACTATTTGTGGTACTGTACTGTATCAGAAATTGACTATTTAGTGTACTGTACTGTATCAGAAACAGACCTATTTAGGTGTACTTTCTGTATCAGAAATAGACTATTTAGTGTTCTGTACTGTATCAGAATTAGACTGTGTAGTGTTGTACTGTACTGTATTCAGAATTAGACTAGGTTGTGTACTATACTGTATCAGAAAGAGGACTATTTAGTGTACTGGACTGTATCAGTAAATAGACTGTCCAGTGTAACTATACTGTATCAGGATATAGAATGTTCTTGTGTTCTATTACTGTATCAGAAATAGTCTGTCTTGTTCTACTGTACTATATCTCAGATAAAATGACTGGTCTAGTGTACTGTACTGTATCAGAAAATAGACTGCGTAGTGTACTGTACTGTATCAGAATTAGACTATGTAGTGTACTATACTGTATCAGAATATAGACTTTTCTAGTGTAATGTACACTATCGTTATAGACTATTTGCTTCCTGGTGTTGGTTCTGTTATTGCAAAGGTTTTTTCCCATCAGGCGTACATGGAAATTGCCTCACAGTGCTTGGAACATCACAGGCTGAAGACAAGGTGCAGAGCAACAGGGGCACGTAGGCCTTTGGTTGGTGCGTGATGATTGGTAGTGGGGGGTGGATGATAGGAGTGGGGGGGGGGGGGGGGGGGGGGTGGTAGTGGGGGGGGGGGGGGGGCTAGACCGACGAAAAACCCTTTCACCGTAAATTGGTTTGAGGTTTATGTATCAAGGGCCTTTCAAAGACCTCTTACTAACAAATAATTCAGTATTGCAGCAAACAAAGTAACCAATTACAAACACCCCAGTAGGTACTTGCTGTGCTTTTCAGAACATTCACCCTTCCACACGCACACACTTACACAACACACAACACTTAAAACACACACATACATACTCACACACCTAAAACGGAGTTTCACACACAAACACCAACCACAACGCATGCCGGAACATCTGGCGCACATGTATAATCTGTTCCGCTTTTCCGAAGAGTAGGCCATATGGTGTGCCGGTAGGGAACAGATGACAAATTTTACAAACACATTACACACGGGGACGGGATGTTAAAAAGCACATGAGTGCTTATTCCATTATCTCGATTTTAAAGAATAAAATAAATAATTTTTTTTAAAATACCACAGAATCACACACACACACACACACCACACACACACACACAAACACACACACCCCACACACCACAATCCAACTCACACAAACACCACACACACAACACACACTCCTCACACACACATCCAAACCTCGGGAGTTTCACACAAACTCAAACACACACCTACACACCACACACACTCCAACTCACACACAGACATCATCATTATTCATTCATTCATCCTGCATTCATCATTCCAGCTTTAAAGGTTGAAAAGTACTATCATTTCGGCAAAAATCATTCCATTCTTGTTATGCTGAACTTACTGCTATTTTGATGGATTCTGTACTTTCTGCTTGACTTACCCAATACCTGTTTTGCAGATTTTGTTATGTGATTTGATTCTAAAATCTGCAATTACAGTACTCTAACGTATTAGTCTTTCGACAGTTAGGCAGATTCTTATTATGAAATTAATTTGTTGGTACTTTTCTTTATTCTGAGGGGTTTAAGTTACTTTCTGCTGGTGTCAATCTCATTGTGTATTTATTTTAATGAAAAAAAGTCGACAAAGTGCCAAAACAGGCAGCAAAACATGATTAGCTATTCAAATGTTTTAATATTCCTCTTTCTCTTCATGAAGGGTATGCTTTGCTTTCAAATGTTTGCTGGAACACAAGTGACAAAAAGAAACAGGAAGAGGCTGGTTATCCCCAGCTTACATGTTCAGTTCTGGATCTTGAGAACATTCTTTGTACTCTGTACGGTTTCGAAAAATCCCCTACTAGAAAAACTTGTTTTCTCTAATCTACAGATTGAAATTAAATGACCTTTCGAGCAAAATGTCGCCAAAAATATACATTGTATATGCGGTTGAATAAATTTTCAATGTTCAGTTCTGTATCAATGTCAAGGTTTTTTAATAAACGTTTTTACCATCATTTAAGATAAGGTCTCAGCAGGAAAGTTATTAACCATCCAGAGTTATTATGTGAGGTTAGCCTTGTCTCTATTGCAATCCCCAGTATTTCATTTTTTTGGTAATGTATGATCGTCGGAATCTTACATTTTGCGTGTTTCAACAGCTGCCGTTAAAAGTAGTCACAATTGTTTGTTTTCCCAAGTTAGAGTATTTTTCAATTGTTCGGGGTTTTTCGTGAATTTTTGTATTTTCTTTGCCATGGTTTTGCAACATGACTGTTTCATTTATAGGTTTGGTATAGTCTTTTAATGATGCATTTATACCAACACATATCTATTCTATTAAAGCCCTTATCTATTATGCTGCCCACCCCCCCTGCCTCCATCGTCTAATATCACTTTACGGAACAGACGTTAAATTGTAGACACACTCACAGACACAGACACACACACCACCACACACACACACACACACACACACCACACACACACACCACACACATCACACACCACACAACAACACACAACACACAACACACACACACACACACACACCAAACACGGGAGTTTCACACACACTCCAACACAAACACACACACAGGCAGACAGACAGACATGTCAGGACAGACAGACAGTCAGACAGACAGACAGACACTCACCCACACACACACAAACCACATCACACAACTCACACACACACACACACACACAAACACACACACACCACACACACACTCACACACACACATGTGTTATTTATTCATTTATTTTTGTTTATTTATTTATTTTTATGTTAAAGAACTTTGTTCAACAACCATTTCCTGCAGGTGTAAACAAGGCTGCTAAGGATTGAAATTGAAAATAAACATGACATTCATAACCATTTTTTGGCCATTCTCTTATTGAAAAGAATATATTTTTGTGCTATTGTCCCCAAAATAATGAATTAAAAACCAGTCTAGGGCTCAATGCAAGCGGTTGACACAGACACTACATTCTCCATGATCACCTCTTCTGTCTATTCAGGGTATCTTGGTCCTTAAATAATCAAGAGCTCTGTGCGAAAGCAAGTGTGTGTGTGTGTGTGTGTGTGTGTGTGGGTGTGTGTGTGTGTGTGTGTGTGTGTGTGTGTTGTCTGTCTGTGTGTCTGTCTGTGTGTCTGGTGTTGTGTTCTGTGTGTTTGTTTATTTTATTTCATTTTGTTTATTTCCAGAATAATGGAATAAGACATCGTGTGCTCTGTTCCATCAAGTCCCCATATGTATGCAGTTGTGTCTATTTTGTCAATCTGTTCCAAAGGTATACAATGACTACTTTCCAAAGAACGCGGAAACGTGGTTTTAACCGTTCTCGCGCAAGACGTTGTGCGTGCGTGTGCACAGTGAGACCCGGTTTATAGGTCTTATCCAACAATCAACAAGGTCTTTGAGGAAAAACTCACATAAAATTCCCTTAAATCCTGAACACCTTTGATTTAGCATACAAGTCCACATTCCATTATGACACAAGTACCTCACGATATTAGCAATCCAAGTGGAGTTTTTCATTCATCATTAAGATTTAAACAACATCTTCATATGATTGAGCTGCAGTCTATTTTGTATCCATTTGGAAATATCTTAGCCAGTAGTTAATGCAACGCTCTGAGAAGATTATCCAAAACAAATAGGGTCGGGATCGGCCAGTTTCACCATAAAACAAGATCGTTTGGAGAGAGACGAGAGAGAATTCGAGTGAGATGACTAGATTGAGGATGTAGGAGGATGAGATGATTGAGAGAAGAGATGTAGATAGAAGAGAGGAGAGAGAGAGGAAGAGTGAGGAGAGAGACAGTGTGACGAGAGGGAGGAAGAGAGTTCAAGAACAGAGGACTAGAATGAATGCAATATATAGATATAATATATATATATATACTTATTTATATATATATATTTATTTATGATATATATTTTATATTCTATATATAATTGTTTGATTAAAAAACCCACATTTATGCCTGGGCACCACTCCCTTCAAGGCACACAGTGAGGTAAATAGTAAAATGACAATAAAAACAAACTGTGTTCAGCTTCATTCTCCTTTTATTTTTTTTCGCATTTTCGATTCTCTTGATGCTTCTCTGGCTGAATGGATTAATTAAGGATAAACCATCTTATTTTTTTACTAGTGGTTTACTATTTAGTTGTTCAAAATCATCCCTACCCCCACTCGTGAAATATAAGCCATCTTCTGAGATCTTGTCATAAGGTTTCCCTGGATATTTCTTCCCCTCCCCCTCTCCAACATCACCCACCCCATCTCCCCCCACTAATCCCCCAAACCAAATTTGCAAAGATGCAATGAAAGCCCACGAAACCCGTGAACAAAACCATTATATAGAAATACACACACCACACTCACACACACAATCACAAACACACACCACCGCACACACACAAATATATATATATATATATATAATCATATATTCTGATAAAATCCTAGTACAATTTAAGGAAATTGGACACTGGTTCATGATCAATTTCTAACTAACATCACAAGGTTGACGAAGACAACCCTCCAATAAAATAAGTTAAACCATTTTCGTCTGATAAAAATCCCTAGCGAATTTAAGACAATACCTGATTATGCATCAAATTGTACACTAAGTCACAAGGTTAACTAAGACCCATGCCTACCCTACTTTTTAAAAAGTCATAATAAATAATAAATTATTTTTTTTTAATTTTAAAAAATAGGAAAATAAGGGGGGGAGGGGGTAAATTACATTCATCGATAAAATCCTAGTTACGGTTGAGAAAATAACATGAATAAGATCAATTTCAAACTAAAATGATATATGTAGATAAATATTATTTAGCTAGTAGTATGCTTTCTTCTGATGAAATTTCCAGATGAAATATCCAGCACAATACAGAGAAACGTACGTGAAAAAAGGACAGGATTTCACAAAAACGTCAATAAAAATCACATCACGAAGCTAAAAAAAAAATATATATTTATTATATATATATACACGCATACACATACTACCACATAAATTATATATAGATATATACATATACACACACACTACATACATCTACATTCCCACTATACACACACTACAACACAATACACACATACACCGGTGGATCGGTGGTCTAGAGGGTATCGGCGCCTGTCTAGGAAAGCGAAAAAGTCCGGTTCGTATCCCGTCTGGGCCCGAAACTTTTCCCCCATCCATTAGACCATGAGTGGTGGTCTGGGCGCTAGTCTTTAGGATAGAGACGATAAACGAGGTCCCGTGTGTTACAGAAAATTATGAAGCGCACGAAAAAAAGAACACAGGCAAAAAGAGAGTTGTCCCTGGCAAAATTCTTTGAAAAAAAGCCACTCGGATAGGGAACGAAATACAGTTGCAGACCAAAAAAAAAAACAATAAAAAAAAAAGATGGGGTGGCGCTGCTCTTTGTGGCGACGCGCGTACTCTCCCCGGGCGGGAGAGAGCCCGAATTTCACGCAGAGAAATCTCGTCGAACTTAAAGTGTTAAATAAAATAAATAAAATTTATTAACTTGATTAAGATCAAATTCTGAATTAAAAATTACAGGTTGACTACTAAGACACTTTTCCTGCAATATAAGTAAACAATTTTGTTCTGTTAAAATCCCCAGTAATGTTTAAGAATAATAAACGATTATGTTCTATAATACTGACTAAAAAATCACAAGGATGAACTTAGACTCAACCAGTCTTCTGATGGAATCCCTCTTTAGGATTAAGAAAATAACCGGTTATTTAACTAAAGTCACGAGGCTAAAATGTGACAACTTACCAGTAAAATATTCAAACAATCTTCTGAAAAAATCCCTAGTAGGGGTTTAAGGAAAATAACATGATTAGGGATCAAATTCCCAGACTAAAATGACAGTTAACTTAGACCAACTTCCAGGAAAAAATAATTTAAAACATTCTTCTGATAAATTCTCTATAGGGGTTAAGAAAAACATGAATTAGATCAATTGAAAACTAAAATGACAAGGATGTCCTCAACGGGCTTCCAGTAAAATAGTGTTTAAAATTACATAATTAATCTAGATAATACTACTTTCTAATGTTACATATCCAGCAGAACGCTGAGTATAAATGAGTGAATTTTTAAAATACCCATACCCATTCCCCACACACCCCATGACCTCATTTGTGCAAAAAATGGACCACCCACCACACCCCACCAGTCCCACACACACACACACACACACACATACACCACACTCACACACACACACACACACCACCACACAGAGGCCCAGCCAGGTCAAACATACTTTAGATAAAGGGCCCCTGTTATGATTATTCCAGTTTTGCCTGGTTAGTATCAATCTTTCTGCATTCAAGTTCAAACAATGCATTGCTAAATTGCTAAAAACCAAAGAGACCAAATCATGTTTAATATCTAGGGGCGGTGTGCGGGTATTGGTAAAAAATCTCCATATGACCTCAATTGTTGTTTTTCTTTCTTAACTTGCTAAGGTCTGTCTTGATTTAAACTTTGGAAAGTGGTTCCCAGTTTACACGTCCGGTTAAATCTTCTTTCTAACAGTTTGTTTTAATCCCTTTCTCTATCTATGGGGATGAATTTGAGGAAAATCCCAGTCCCCAGAATCAGGGTGAGTGTGAGCAGACGTGCTTGGCTACATTGCATTTATTTGTTGTGTAGTAACCTTGGACATCTGTCTTGTGGTTGGCCCACCTCAGTTTTAGTTTTGTAGTGGAGCCTACATACCATCAATCAGGATGTTTATTACATTTCTAGGATGTATATTACCATTTGGCGGGGGTTTTGCAGGTGATGTTTTGTTTATGTCAACATTTCTATTATCCCAGGGAAATAAAGATGTGGTACTTTCGCTAGGTTGGCAGGGTGTTGTTCAGCATCTTTTAGCATTACATTAAAACAATTCCCCTGTTGGGTTCTTAGGCCCTTGGTTGAAAAAACCTGGTTGGAACTGTGGGCTTATATATCTCCCCCAAATTTTGAATTAGTCTAGTATGCTGCTCATGATCTGTTTCTTGGGAAAATGGTTCTATTTTGAGGTGTTAGATATAAAGTAAGGTGAAGATTTTCCTTATGATTTCTGATTTGGGTGGGTATCTGGGGTGCGTACTTAGTTACCCATGCTATATTTTTCTGAGGTGTTAGTTGCGGTTTGTTAATTATTAGTCTTTCTATCTCTGTTTGCCCCTTTATCCAGTTCTTTTTTAGCAAGGTCGTATTTCCCAACATGGGACATTACAAAATATCTGGTATATTCTTCATCATCTTTTTCAGGGTCTGTATTTCACTACAGAGCTTGCGTTTAGTCTGACACCAATCGTTAAAAAATTCATCCTTAACTACTGTTGGAGTTGGTGGCAGCAGCATTTGGATGGCATGGGTATGAAGGTTGATGTTTGGATTGGGATTACATCCGTCACAATTTCCCATCCTTAATTTTTTCACGGTAATGTCTGGCTAATTTTTTTATTTCCCATAATTTACTGTCCATTTTTTTTTTAGGTGGATTGAGGGCTCTTAGTGTTTTTCAAAGTTAGTAATATTTTCTACCTGTGGTATGATAGTATACCATCATCCTCTAAAACGGCTCCAATTTAAAAGTTTAAAATATTTTTTCTTCCTTAGCATAAGGTTGGTGATTAAAGGTACTGAGTATTAAAACTAGCTTTTTATCTAACTCCCCCATGAATACATCCACATAATCAGGAAGGGCAGGGTCCCATAGCTGTACCATGGTTAGGGGAGGCACATATATGTTATTATTTGTTTAATCTGTATATTGACAGACTTTCTATTAAACACCAAATTTTTAATGCTTCTATATCTCAGATCTTTAGAAGTAGGAAGAGGGGAAGGGTGTTATTCAAGAGTTGGCTTCACTCGCAGGATTACCCATGGTATTATTATATCATTGGGGAATAAGGATATACCATCACATACTGCTAGACTGCCGTCATCTGGTAAAAGAGTGAATTTCTCATTAATCACTAAAAACTTTAGATAAAAACTTCCTGTTCTAGAACATGGCTATTCTAATTTTCCTGAGGTGGCTAATTGCACACTTGCACAAACTTAGATAAATTTTCTGTGGAGGTCACAACCTGGTAAATAGGAGTTCGGGTAGGGTTTATGGTTTGCTTTTTGTGTGTTTTTACTAGGGTGTTTACACTTTCTGGTCTTGGTCTTAAAAATCTGTACCATAGTTTGCTATATCTTCACTTGAATATCCCCTTTTGTTAGCCATTTTAGTGTCCAGGCTTTTATTTCCTTGTTAATATTATCTGTGGGTCTTTTTCCAATAGATTATAAAAGCTCTTGTTATTAAAAAAAAAATTTTCCTCTAAGATAATTAAAATCATCTGTGTCTAAACTAGTAATTACTGTGGTTCCGCTTTTATCGGCGTATCTGCATGCTGCATTGTGTGTGACAAGGCAGCTTACGAAGTTCTACCAGTGCTTTCCTTTGTTCTCTGGTCAGGTTGTCCTTAATTTTCCTTCGGTTATTTATAGATAAAAAATCCCTTGTGCATGATAAGATCACAAGGATAACTAAGACCAGCCTATTAAAAAAAATAATAAATAAAAAATAAAAAAATTATTGGAAAGGGGGAGGGTGGTTACAAATTATATTATAGATATATATATATATTATATTATATATATATATGATATATAATATATAATATATATATATATATTTTATTAATATAATGTATATATAAAATTAATACTATATATATAATATAATAATAAAATGGACATTATATAGCGCTATAATAAATGGAACTTATATAGCGCTATAATCTTGCAAAGGACAAATCAAAGCGCAATCATCATCTTATCATCATATCTGACCCGTGACCTTGGCGGTCGTGGGGGGGGAGGGAAGGACACGGAAAGAGATGCTCGTGGTAAGCCTCCTCCATCCATAGCTCGGTCCTCGGCTCTGCGCAGTAGTGCCGAGTCATTCATCCTGGTCCATTCTTGAGTTGTCCATTCCATGACTTGTTCTGGCTTATCCCCTCTTTCGGGCCACCTTTCGAGTGTTAGTGTTCCTGCAGTACTGTTTTTGGCAGAGTGTTGATGGCGGGTGACGTGGCCGAACCATGTCACGTTTTCTCTTGGACGATGGTGAGAAGAGTGGTTCCTGTGGATACCTGCCAGCCGTGTTATTTGACTCTTGAACTTATTCATGGTCTTTCGTTCTCTCCAGGATATGCCCAGTATGTTTTCCAGGATTTTGTTTCAAGTGACTGGATTCGCTTTGCTGTTTTCAGCAGGTCAATAGTCCAGGTTTCGCTCCGTACAGCAGGATAGTTGTATTACGGGCTTTGTTGAGCTTTAGTTTGATTGGGAAACTGATTCTCTTTACTTTTACCATATGGTTGGTGAGTTTTGTCATGGATGATGTTGCCATGGCTATTCTGACCTTGATTTCTGTCGTCCGATTCGGCCCGTCCTTTGTGAGTGTAGCGCGAGGTATTTACAAGCGTGTTTCTACCTCTCCAGTTGTTTGGCATTTCATTTAAATTTTAGCACGTGGCGTTGCTGTGCGGTTTGGCTGTTAACAAGTACTTTACTTTTCTCGAGCTTCCTCCATCCATATGCTCCCGCTCTGTTCTCAAGTTGGTGTAAGATCTTTGCAGCTCTGTGTTACTTCCGCCCATGAGGTCAATGTCATCGGCAAACCGCAAGTTGTTGAGGGGTCTGCCGCCAATGGAGATGGTAGAGTGGAAGTCATGGAGGGTCTCTCTCATAATGTTTTCCAAGAACAGATTAAACAGCGCATGCATTCAACTTAATCTTACACAGTCATGCAACCAATGACAAATAATCAATAGTTCAAAAAGATATTACAAACATGGTACACTGCAGACCAAATCTATGAAATAAAATTGCAATAGTCAAATGTTTTAAAAAATACAATAAATTAAAAAATAACATTAAAAAAGCACACACACATATACATACATATATCATTGCCTCTTGCCAAAAAGTGACGACAGCTCCCCTCCCTCCCCTACAGCCCTACCATAGCCATGGTAAAGTTCGCTGTCCCCTCTCACCCCCCCCCTCCACCCCCCTCCCACCACCTCCCTATTCCTTCCATCCACTTTGGATTTTTGAACTGCCAGAACTCTTCTTTCTATTTCTGTCAATTTTTTATGACACTCGGAAAGCCAGACGAATCCATCGATACCTATCTGCCTCTTGATGCAATGCCCTCCCTTTCCGAAGGAAAAACACAGAAAGGAAAACTTACTACGTCAGCATGCGATAGCTGTGATAACAGTGACAAATGTCATGACATTATTTATGTATGTATTCTTCAATGGAACTCTTTTTCTTGAAATCGTCACCAACACATTAAGCTAAACATCCAAATACTTTGAAGGATAGTGACAAATGTCATGACATTATTTATGTCTGTATTCTTCAATGGAACTCTTTTTCTTTAAATCGTCACTATCGACGATTACGGCTGTCGTGGTTCTAAGCTTCACCACTATCTGCAAATTCTGCAATAAAGGTAAAGGTGTTCCCAAATCCTATGATGTTTGTTAGGGAGCGAAGTACCAGAGACCTCAGCTTCTCTAGGGGCCAGCATATTGAGGGTGGTGCCCATCTCCTCTCCCTCACTGCTTTACCTTCCCTGACCCTAAAGAGGCAGGTACCCATTTACAGCTGGGTGAACTGGGGAATTGTATTGAAGCCAAGGCGCATAAAATGGTCACCCATCCACTTGGTAACCACGCTCAATGCTGCCTAACCGTAAGTTTGGGAAAGCAAGTGCTGTGACCACTGAGCTATCCTGTCCCCCATCTGCAATAGTAAGAGGCATCAGACGACACCAGACACCTGGAAAAGTCTTGTGCAAGGAATAGAGGTTAACTTGGATACAATATCTCCTGTTGTCAAATCTCAGTGTAAACGATGTCTAAGCATGCAATTGTTCTGTTGATTTTGCAAAAATATAATGAAGAAATCAAGGAAATGAGTCAGTAAATATGTATGTACTGCAGGCCTCCAGTTGCATCAACTCTAGGTCCCATCTATATGTGCCTAGTGGAGTTCTGTATGTTTTCACCCAAATTATTTTCACAAACTGCATTCTCTGAGCGTGAAAACATTCACAAAGAAAGCTGTTCTTTATACGCTTTTATTTTACCATACTTTTTGTGACCTGCCTTTAGCCAGGTCCCATTGTATGTGACCTGCCCTACATGCAGAAATAAGACCCTAGACTTGTGTTACAGGACTGCAGCAGGCACCTGTAGATCGTTTGTCTTTGCCTCCCCTGGGATCATCCACCCAACTGTGTTCTTCATGCACCCTTGTACGTCAGTGTTTCAGCGCCTTCAGCCCATGGTCAGGACCACAAAAAAATGGACTGCCGATAGCATAGCTAGACTGCAAGGCTGCTTTGATTGCACTGACTGGGATATGTTTTATAATGTGTGTTCTGATCTGACTGAGCTTACTTATGTTATTTGTTCTTATACTTCATTTTGTATTAGTTGTGTCATTTCAACTAAGGAGATAATCATTTACCCCAATAACAAGCCTTGGGGTCACAAAGGATCTGAAATATGTATTAAACAAAAAAAGTAGTATTTTACACAGGCACAGAACAACTAAAGAAGGAAGTGAATAAAGAAGTCAAAGCTGCTGTTGCACAGGCTAGATGCGTATATAAAAATAAGAAAGAGGACAAGTTTGCAGGGAACAATTTTCGTGCTGTATGGCAGGGTATCAAAAATATGTCTGCAGTAAACATGGTAGCTGTCAACATAGGTCAAAGATCAGTCTGCAGCAGGTATGTGATAACGACTTACTAGATCATTTAAACGCATTTTTTACTCGCTTTGAAAACATGATTTCTCAGATGAAATAAATTACCTGAAGCAATCCCTACTTTTAAGAATAGCTTCATTGTTGATGAAAAAGTTATCTGTAAGCACTTAATTAAAGGCAATAAATATTAACAAATCTCCGGACCAGATGGTTATATGTGGTAGAACCCTGAAATTCTGCGCCACTGAGCTTTCCAGTGTCCTTCAACACCTGTTCCAAGCCTCACTGGATACTTGTCAGATTCCAGTTATTTGGAAAACTTCCAATGTAATACCTCTTCCAAAGAAACCCAATCCTTCTCGGCATAACGATTTTAGACCTGTAGCTCTCACATCTCTTGTGATGAAAATGCTAGAAAAAAATTGTAAAATCTCTCATTCTTTCCGCTACAGAGAAATACCTTGACCCACTACAATTTGCGTACAGGTCTCGAAGGGGTGTCGAAGATGATTCATTCTGAACAAGTTGTATAGCCACTTGGAAACACCTGACTCACATGTCAGAATATTGTTGGTTGACTTTAGTTCAGCTTTCAATGCAATGCAGCCTCACGGTCTGGTTAACAAAATACTTTCAAAATTTGACGTAGACAATCAACTTGTTCATTGGGTGATGAAATTTTAACCAACAAACCACAGCATGTTTTTGCCAACAAAATATCTTCATCGGTTAGATTTACCTGCACTGGTTCTCCACATGGTTGCGTCCTCTCAACACTTCTGTACATTTTATACACAGATGGTTGCAGAAGCAGCTATGAAAATTCCTTACTGGTTAAGTTCGCAGACGACAGTGCTCTGTTATCTCTCTTATCCGGATCAGTCTTAGACCATGGTCCAGCCCTCACCGAATTCGTACACTGGTGTGATGAGGCCTATCTGGAGCTAAATGTTTCTAAAACTAAAGATTTTCCTATCGATTTCAGAAGATCAGGGCATACTTCTAAGAATAGTATTATCCATAATCAAGAAGTTGAAAACGTTTCAAACTATAAGTATCTGGGAACTTTTTTGACCACAAGTTAAACTGGGACATTTAACACCCACGCTATTGTCAAAAAGGGACAACAACGTGTGTATTTTCTGAGGAAACTGAACTCGTATTTTGTAGACAAAAAGATTCTTTCCTTGTTTTACAATTCTTACATAGAGAGTGTTCTAAGTTTTGCTTTCATTTGTTGGTACAGTAACCTTAGTGTTAAAAACAAGAATGGCCTGCAGAGAATTGTAAGAATCTGCTAAAAAATAATTGGAGAAGAACAAAGAGATCTCAAGTCGTTCTGTAATCAGCAGTTGTACCGAAAGCGACGGCCATTTTGGCCAATCCCTCCCATGCTTTGTTTTCACACGTTCAGTTGTTGCCTTCAGGACGCCGTTTTCAGTGCCCCAACAGCAAAACAAACAGACACAGAAATTCTTTTGCGCCAGTAATCATTCGAATTCTAAGTTCACAGTGGTATTGACTACCTAGTTTTTACATTTCTCTGAATTACTTTCCTTATTGTCATTGTTATGAGTGTAGTCAATGTGTAGTTTTTACATTTCTCTGAATTACTTTCCTTATTGTCATTGTTATGAGTGTAGTCAATGTGTGTGTGTGTGCGTGTGTGTGTGTGTGTGTGAATGAAATAAGTCTCTGTCTTCGTAGTCAGTGGTATTTAAAACATTGTATTCATACATCGCCCACGACCGCGCTAAGTGGAGCCAGCTGGTCCACCGTTCGTCCACCATGCAGCGCCCCTACGGGACCAGTGAACAGTGAACAGTGAATTCATACATCAGTGAATGTGTGTGTGTGTTTGTGTGTGTGGTGTGTGTGTGTTGTGTGTGTCTGTATGTGGTAATGTATGTATGTATGTAATGTATGTATGTATGTATGTATGTATTTTGAATGTATGTATGTTGTATGTATGTTGTATGTATTTATGTATGTATTGTTGTTGTTAGACTTCAATCATTACGTCTTCACTTCTAGTGATATTAGACTCTATGTATGTATGAATTATATGTATTTATTGCATGTATGTATGTATGTATGTATGTATGTGATGTATGTATGTATGTATGTATGTATGTATGTATGTATGGTATGTATGTATGTATGTATGTATGTATGCATGCCTCCAAAATACGTTGGTATTAATGGCCAGCCCTCACCTGTTTACTTCATACCTCACAGACAGATTCCAGAAAGTTATTAGTAAACAAAAATTCAATCAAAACCTGTTCAAAATGGAAGTGGAGTCCCACATGGATATCAGTCATGGGCCCTTGTTCTCTTTACTATCTCACTGCTCCACTTCACCATATAATAAACAACCCCATATTGATATCATTTCTATGCGATGACACTCAGCTTCAGTGCAGTGATACGGTTGAAACTTTGCCTTCCTCCGACAATATGTCCTACTGCCTTCAAGACATTCAAAACTGGATGATCAGAACAAGTTACAACTTAATGCTGGATAAAACGAAGACATGCTCATAGGGACCCAAAATAAATTCTCCTCATCACCAACAACATTAATTAGAATTTGGCAATGCGTAGTTCCTCTGTCCCCAACTCTGTGTAGTATTTAGGTGTAGTTCTGACAACACACTCTCTATGAAAAAGTTCATCACCCAGGACCTGCCAATCTTGTACTATCAACTACGGCGTTAAGCGCGATTCGCCTAGTATCTGTCCAATGATGCAACTTCCAAGCTCGTCACAGCTCTCATTCTTTCACGTTTAGTTAGACTATGTAATTCTTTTTGGTTGAGCTACAGCATTCAATCATCCACACTCTTCAACGCAGACATAAACTGCAAGCTCGACTGGTCTAAGAAAGGAAAAATATCTGAACACTCTCTCCTCTTCTGCGGATCTCTTCACTGGCTGTCAGTCTCACAAAGATGAAGTTTAGGATCAATACCCTCTGTTTCAAGTGTCTCAAAATTGCACCATCTCCATTCTGTAACTGTCTTCACTGTACACCATCCGTTCCCCTTCGTTCCAGCGCAGATTCTTTGTGCTTTCGAACACCTAGATTCAAAAAACGCTGTTGGTTGTACGATCTTTCTCGTTTCTGGTCCGTCCACTGATGATCTCCCTCTATCACTTCGCCAAAACAACTTTCACTTGATACCTTCAAATCCAGCCTCAAAACAAATATTTCTACCTGACATTTCCCTAATACTCCGTTCTACTTTTCAAACTGCATCTTATCTCTAAGTGTGTTCGCGGGGTGTGGTGCGGGGTTGTGTGTGTTGTGTGTGTGTGTGTGTGCGTGCGTTGCGTGGCGTGCGTGGTGACGTACGCGTGATAAATTTGAAATATGTTTATTTATTATATTTGAGGAAAGTTGCATGCGCGTAAATGATTGAGTGGCAAGCGCTTCGATTTGTTTGTTTACAAGATTCAGCGCTATATAAATGCCAAATAATAATAATAATATTATTATTATTATTATGTGTGTTTGTAAGTATGTATGTATGTATCTCTCTATATTATATATGTATGGTGGTGGTGGTGTGGTGGTTGGTGGTGGTGGTGGTTGGGTGGTGCGTGGTGGTGGTGGTGGTGAAGAGGGAAGAAAGATAAGAAAGAAGAAGAAGAGATGAAGAATTGAAGAGGAAGAAGAAGGAAGAAGAAAAGAAGAAGAAGAAGAAGAAGAATTAGAAGAAGGAATTTGAAGAAGAAGAGAAGATGAAGAAGAAAGAGACGATGAGAAGAAGAAGAAGAGAAGAAAGAAGAACGAAAGAAGAAGAAGAAGAAGAAAAAAAAGAATTTGAAAGAAGAATAAGAAGAATTTGATGGAAGAAGAAGAAGAAGAAGAAGAAGATGAAGAAGAAGAAGAGAAGAAGAAGAAGAAGAAGAGAAGAAGAAGAAGAAGAAGAGAAGAGAGAAGAAGAAAAGAATTTGACGAATTGGAAGATGAAGAAGAAGGAGAAGAGAATTTGAAGAAGAAGAAGAAGAAGAGAAGAAGAAGAAGAAGAAGGAAACAAGAAGCAAAGAAGAAGAAGAAGAAAAGAACAAGAAGACAAGAACAAGAAGAGAGAAGAAACGAGAAGAAGAAGAAGAAGGAGAACAACATACAACAAAAAGAAGAAGAAGAAGAAGAAAGAAGAAGAAGATGATGATGATGAGATTGATGATGATGACGACGACGACGACGACGATGATGACGATGATGATGATGATGAAGTTGTTTCCACAAGTGTTACAGATAAGCATTCACCTACATTGTTATAATCCATCCTGAGAGAGAGACAGAGAACTCAGAACTCTGAAAAGACGTATTCATAAAGAGGCCGTGGTTCATTCATTAATGGAACTGCTGATGAAATCAATGATTAATGATAGAATAGGTAAGCACAGCTGTGACAAACAAATGCAGACACATCCACAGGTGTGTGCGGATGGACCTCTTTTTTAAAAACATCACGTGAGAGAGAGAGATAGACAGACAGACAGAAAGACAGAGAGATAGACAGAGACAGAGACAGACAGACACAGACAGACAGAGAGAGAGAGAGAGATAAGACAGACAGACACAGACCAGAGACAGACGAAGACACAGACAGACAGAGACTGCGAGACATAGACCGAGACAGACAGACACAGACCAAACACAGAGAGAGACAGTCAGCCTACGCTGACACATACAGGGACAGAGACAGACCGACAGACACAGACAGACAAAGAGTGACGACAGTCAGACAGAAGACACAAACAGATGAGACAGACCGACAGACACAGACAGACAGGACAGAGAGACAGAGACAGGACACAGGCAGCAGACACAGACAGACCAGAGGACAGAGAGACAGACAGGGACAGAGGCAGACAGGACCAGACAGAAAGACAGAAGGTTCGGACAGAAGACAGAAGACAGACAGAGAATGGTTTGTATGGTGACAGGCTGCTATGCCTGGCCGTTTCATGGATGGTAGAGAGGACGGTAGAGGGGAGGGAGGGAAGGAGAAGTGGGGGGGGAGGGGGGGGGGTAAGCACAGATACATATTTGAAAATGAACACACTCAACGACAGCTTTTTATCTCATCATGGCATGCACAAAGTATAATATCACGGTGTTTGATTAAAGACTTAGAGGGGGGTTGATTTGTGACATAATTGATTCATATCAAACCATACATATTTCAACTTCTTTTTTCATGTTTAATAGAGCCTGGATAATGAGCGGTGCAAATACTTCTTGTGCATTGCCTAATCGGACATACCGTGCAACGCCTATGCATGCATGCGTTTTTGACATTGTATCGATGACGACCGCAACAAGAATCCTTTTGCTGCGAAATATCGTAATGAAGATGTTCTTTTTGCCCTGCTGAATTTTTAAAAACTTTTATTTCTATCATGGCACACTTAATTATGAGGGGCGAGATAGCTCAGTGGTCAGAGCGCCCAAGCTGAGATTAAGCAGCGTTGAGCATCGTTGCCAAGTGGATGGGTGACCGTTTGCGCCGACTTGGCTTCAATTACATTCCCCCAGTTTCAATTCACCCAGCTATAAATGGGTTACCTGCCCTCTTTGGGGTCATGGAAAGTAAAGCAGCGACGGGAGGAGGAGATGGCGCCATTTCCGAGATATGTGGCCCCTTAGAGAAGCTGAGGTCTCTGGGAACCTAACCCCAAAACGGACCGCATGGTGTTTGAAAACACAGTTAATGACATGCATTCAGACCATGATGACCAGTCAGCTGTGTTACAACAAAGTTGAACAGAATTTGGAAACGCAAAGCGATCAGCTCTCAAAGGGGTCGGAAGAGAGGGAAAAAGAAGAAAACTGAAGCTGTTTATAACAATCGCATGCTGTACGGGGGACGGATTCCTGGTGGTTAAGCGGTTTGCGTGTTGCGCTCGCGATTTATGTCCAGGGTTCCAGCCAGGTTTGAGCTGCCACCATGATGCAATTTTCACCAGAAGTTAACACAGTTGCCCGCTACACTCTCTAGGGACATTTCCTTCGATGAGACTATAAACCGAGTGACCGTGTGGCGAACGCACGCAAAACATCGTGCGCTACACACGTTAAAAGTTCCCGCCTTTCTGAAGAGTAGACCGATGTGATGGTTGACCATAAACGCTAAAAAAAAACCAAAATCGCATGCACCACGGAAATGATGTAAAAAAAACCAAAGTGAAGTGTTTATTCCGTTATCTGAAATTAAAAGAGAAATAAGATTAAGCTGGGCCTGAATGCAGACCTGGTAAAGAAAAATTAAGCTTCGAAATGAAATCATTCAAAAGGCTTTACAATCTCCTGGCAGGACACTGAATCACAAGTCAGTGTGGAGATGAGGTGATCGTCATGAAAGCTGGGCCACAGGAACACCCCTTTGGCTGTTTGTTGTAATGAGCAGGAAGTGGGTGGTTTGGTCACGTCAGGGCATCATCACTCTCTTGCAAAGCCCATCTTGCAGGGAATCACATGAGGAGGAAGGCATGGCAGGGCAGACGACAGCTGGATGGAGGATGCAGGAAACATCACAGATGGACCGGCTTGACATGGCTGTATGTTGTGTTGTACTAAAGCTGAAGGAAAGACAGACAGGTACAGACAGACAGACAGACGACCTGCCTGGAGAAACTGTGACCAAAGCGTCCTGGTGTTCTGCGACGACCATTTTTATCAATGGGATATGATGCTGCTGTGCTGCTGCTGCTGTGCTGCTGATGATGTGATGATGCGAGTTTTCATCAGAGTTTATGATTTTCCTATTACAGCGAACTAAAAACCGTTGTTTTACGATGCTATTTTATTGTCAATGTTCAGGAGCGTTGGATGGTGGATGGTGGTTGGATGGATGGATGGATGGATGGATGGATGGGATGGAGGGAAGAGAGAGAGAGGGAGAAAAGAGAGAAGGCAGACAAGACAGACAGAATACAGTGCGCAGAGAGAGACAGACAGAGACAAGAAAGAGGAAGAGAGAGAGAATATGTGTGGATGCAAATACTATCCCCACGATGTAGAACAGGATCACTGGGTCTATGTTTGTTACTTTGATCACGTCCCATTAAGAGATTAACGTAGACTCCTCTTTAATTTCTTTCGATATGCAGCTGGCTAACACTGAACTTTTGCATGTTATGACATGAAATCTGCAGGTAATGACCACTTGAGAACATTTGCAGGTAATGTTACTGAACATTTGCAAGTAACAATCCACTGAACATTTGAGGTAATGATATTGAAAAATGATATGCTGAAAATTTGCAGGTAATGATATACTGAACATTTGCAGGTAATGACATTGACATTTGCAGGTAATGACACTGAACATGTGCAGGTAATGACACTGAACATGTGCAGGTAATGATACTGAACATTTGCAGGTAACAACACTGAATATTTGCAGATAATAATATGGAACTTTTGCAGGAAATGATGCTGAGTGTTTTGCAGTAGCAAAACTGAACACTTGCAGACAATGACACCGAACATTTGCAGGTAATAATATTGACCATTTTCAGATAATGATACTGAACATTTTCAGGTAATGGTACTGAACATTTGCAGATAATGATGCTGACCATTTGCAGATAATGACACTGAACATTGGCAGGTATTGTCATTAACAATTGCAGATATGATACTGATACATTTGCAGGTAATGAATGGTATGAAACATTTTCAGGTAATGATGCTGGACATTGCAGATAATGGACACTGAAAATTTGCAGGTAATGACATGATCAATTTGCAGATAATGACACTGATCTTTTTGCAGGTAATGAATGGTATGAATATTGTTAGGTAATGATGCTGGACCATTGCAGATAATGACACTGACAACTAAAAAAAATTATTAAATTAACATTTGCAGATAATGACACTGAACATTTTCAGGTAATGATGCTGACCATTTTCAGTGTAATGACCACTGAACATTTGCAGATAATGACACTGAACATTTGCAGGTATGAATGGTACTTGATCATTTTTTCAGGTAATGATGCGAAACATTGAGATTAATGGACTGAACATTTGCAGGTAATGAATGGTACTGAACATTTTCAGGTAATGAATGGTACTGACCATTTGCAGATAATGACACTGAACATTTGCAGGTAATGAATGGTACTGAACATTTTCAGGTAATGATGCTGACCATTTGCAGATAATGACACTGAACATTTGCAGATAATGACACTGAACATTTGCAGGTAATGACACTGAACATTTGCAGGTAATGACACTGAACATTTGCAGGTAATGACACTGAACATTTTCAGGTAGTGATGCTGACCATTTGCAGGTAATGATACTGAAAATTTGCAGGTAAAATGGCATGAACTTGAAAAGAAGAAAACTGGTGAACAGCAGCAGAGGAATTTGGAGTGAGTTGTATTATTGGTTTCCGTCTGATAAGTTATTCTTTTCGTGTCTTTTTAAAAACAATTTGATCACGTCAATTAAAAAACTCAATCAGTATGGTGAGGTAAGAAAGTAAGTATTAGATATTTGACATTACACACTTTATAAAAAAAAAGCAACACAAAGGCAGAGTTCGTTAAAATGGTGCTCTGGCTCTCCTCCTCTGCTAGCTCTCCCGGCGCGAGATGCATTGATCTAGGGCTGTGCTCTACCAGGCTCTCTCTCCTCCTTGCTGTGCGCCTGCCGGCGCTCTGGACAGCAAAACCCTGTTTATTATGATGTTTTGTAAACCCACTAAACGAACGCTTTAATTCTGTATTTTTCTGATCTTCGTGATGCATGATATCTGCATTAAAAATAATTTGTTTTCCCCTTGGTGACATGTGATAATGTTTCGATGAAGAAAGATCCATTGGGTCTGATCTTTATCTTTATTATTAGTATTTTATTAATATTATTATTATTTTTATTATTATTATTATTATTATTATTATTATTATTATTATTATTATTATTGATTATTATTATATTATTATTATTATTATTATTTTTATTATTATTATTATTTTTTTAGTTATTATCTCAGCATCAGCCATCAGCATCATATCATCATCATCATCATTTTTATTATTATTATTATTATTATATTATTATTATTATTATTATTATTATTATTATTATTATTTTATTATTATTTAGGTATTCCAAAACAAATGCTAATCTTGATTTTAGACTTCACAAATTGTCTCCACATTTTTCTGACTCTTCGTTTTTGTTTGTGGGAATCGTGACCTGTCTCCAGCCATTGGCAGGAGGATTCGTTTGTAGATTAAAAAAAAGTGTGTGCGCGAGTGTGTGTGTGTGTGTGTGTGTGTTGTGTGTGTGTGTGAGTGTGTGTGTGTGATGTGTGTGTGTGTGTGTTGTGTGTGTTTGTGTGTGTGTTTGTGCGTGTGCGTGCGTCACATGATCGAACAGTGTTATGGGTACTGTAAAGTATTGATTGGAAAAATGATTTGATCAATCGGCAACTCATACCTATGGGCATCTTCAGTTCAGGTCTCAGGGAAAACAAACAAACAAACAACAACATCACCATACACCACAAACACAACACACACACACACACACACACACACACAAACAACAACACACACACACACACACACCACCACACACACAACATACACACACACAAACACGCACACAAAATAACCTATCTTCAGCAAAAAAACCACAAATAACCATCTCAGCATAAATACAATAAAACCCATCTTTCAGCAAAATAAAATACCATCTCCTGCACAAAATACAAATAACCCATCTAAGCACAAAAATACAAAATAAACTCTCCAGCACAAATACAAAATAACCATCTTCAGCACCAAAATTACAAATAACCATCTTCAGCACACACAAAACCAAAAAACCCACAAAATAACCGATCTTTCAGGAGAGAAAAACCCCCAAAACCCACAAAATACTGATCTTCAGGAAAGAAAAAACCCCAAACCCACAAATACGATCTTTCAGGAAAGAAACCCCAAAACCACAAATAACCGATCTTTTCAGGAAAGAAAAAACCCAAACAACCCATTTTTCACAAAAAAGAACACAAAATAACCCATCTTTAGCAAAAGAAAAAAACAACCAACAACACCTCTTCAGCATCAACACAAATTAAACCCATTTTCAGCATGAACACAACGTAACCCATTTTCAGATCAACACAAATATCCCAATTTAGCATAACTCAAATAACTAATCTTCAGCACAAAACATAAATAAACCCATTCTTCCAGCAACAACACAAATAAACTAATCTTCAGCACAACACAAATAACCATTTTTTTTTTAGCCATCAACCCACAAATAAACACTTTTTAGCATCAACTTAAAAATAACCCATTTCAGCAAAAAAACCCACAAAAACCTCTTCCAGCAACAACCACAAATAAATAATCTTCAGCAACAACCCAAATAAACTAATCTTCAGCATCAACCACAAATAACTAATCTTCAGCAACAAACAAAATAACCATCTCTGCATCAACAAAATAACCCCTGTTCAGCACCAATACAATAACCATCTTCAGCATCAATTACAAATTAACATCTTCAACAACAACACAAATAAAAACCATCTTCAGCATCACCACAAAATTAACCCTTCTTCAGCATCAACCACAAATAACCCATCTTCAGCATCAACCACAAATATCCATCTTCAGCATCAACACAAATAATATTTTCAGCATCAACTACAAATAAACTAATTTAACAAACAGCCACAAATAACCATTTTCTGCACCAAAAAACCCCGCACAATTAACCATCTTCAGCAAATAAAAGCACAAATAAACCCATCTCAGCATCATCCTCAACTAATAATCTTCAGAACAATAACATAACCATTTTCAGCACACACCAAATGACCGATCTTCAGCAAAAAGCACAATAAAGCCATCACTATAACCTCACCATCCCTCCGACTTTCATCAGCCACACATCTCATCACATTGCCTCTGTAGTGCGTGCGTGCGTGCGTGCGTGCGGTGCGTGCGTGGCGTGCGTGTGTGTGTGGTGTGTGTGTGTGTGTGAGTGTGTGTGTGTTTGTGTTTGTATGTGTGTGTGGAGTGTTTATTTATTTGATTTTATTTATTTTATTCTTTTATTATCGAGGATAATGGGAAGAATAAGCAAATTATGTGCTTTTTTACATCTAGTCCCCGTATGTTATGCGATTGTGTAAATTCTGTCATCTGTGCCCTCGGCCACATTGGCCACTTTACGAAAAGCGGAACAGGATTTTACGTGTGCGCAAGATGTTCTGCGTGCGTTCGCACACAGGGCCTCGGTTTATAGCTATCACGAAGGGAATACGTGGTGTGCTGTGTGTGTGTGGTGTGTGGTGTTGTGTGCTGTGTGTGTGAGTGTGTGAGGGTGTGTGGTGTGTGCGCGCGCGCGCGCGCGTGCGTGGTGTTCTTATTGTTTAGAGATAACATTTAAATTAGTATGCAGCTTGTAGCGTGGCTTTTACATACTATGGGTTTTGTAAGTTGTTATTTCATTTAGCGTATGTGTGCAGTGTTTGGGTTGGGTTTTTTTTTTTGTATGTTTTAGGTTTTTCCTTCCAATGCTTCCATGTCGCATATTGAAAAATATTTTAAACTTTGTTATCCATTATATTTGAGGAAAGCTGCATGCGTGTTAATGATTGAGTGCAAGCGCTTCGATTTGTTTGTTTTACAAGATCAGCGCTATATAATTCCATATATTATTAGTAGGTATTATTAGTATTGTTATTTTTTATTATTATTAGTCTTCAACACTTCAATACTACAACTGGGGACTGGGTAGTTCAGTGGTTGGAGCAACTCATTTTCCGCAAGCTAAGGTTAAACAGCATTGAGCGTGGTTACCAAAAGGATGGGTCACCGTTTGCGCACCTTGGCTTCTGTACAGTCCATCCCCATGCCTGTTCACCCAGCTGTAAAATGGGTACTTGCCCTGCCCAGATTCGAACCCATGACTTCGTGGACCCATGGGACTGAAGTCAAACGGTCTGGACCACTATTATGTTTGCCACACAGCTGTTACTTTAGCACGGGGTTTTGAGGTGATGTTTTGTACACGATGATTAGAAAAACGCTACTAACCATAACCACAATGATAGCAGCTTAACCAGCAGTGAGGGGCCTTCCCCTTCTATGGCTGGTGGCAACAGGTGGCCCATTTCGTTAGTTTTTTCTGAAGACCTTGACTCTGAAGGGACACAAACGGAACGAAATGGTGAGGTGAAAGCACAATGGGGGAAACCAGTAGTGCTTACAGAAAAAGGAAAGCAGAAAAAGTACGATGAGTATCTAAAAGTTCTCTGTGAAGACAACAACGTATGACATTCAGGAGGGTTATTAACATTATAAATAGCCATAAAGTGGAAATTTATATGAGTTATAACAGGGTGAAAATGAAAATTTTGTTTATATGAAAAAGAAAAATATGGATGCCAAACACCTCTGAGATGAGGACATCAGTTTGGTGGCGAGTGTGCAAACAGAAAGAAAATAAAAGAATATCTACAGGATGGGTCAACATCTGAAAAATGATTAAAAAGATATAAATTACTTGTTTGGTCTCGTTTTGTCTTTGAAATATAGAATCGCTAGTAAAAATGTGTGTGTGTGTGTGTGTGTGTGTGTGTGGTGTGTGTGTGTGTGTGTGTGTGTGTGTGTGTGATTTGTGTGTGTGTGTGTGTGTGTATGTGTGTGTGTGTGTGTGTGTGTGTGTGTGTGTGTGTTGTGTTGTGTGTGTGTGTGTTGTTACAGGAGCTTTTCTCCTGCCTTTTTTTTCTATCTGCCTGACCATTGTGGGATTCCCGCTGTTTTTCCTGGAGTCTGCCTTAGGACAGTTCACGGCCAAAAGTCCACTGCACGTCTGGAGCATCTGTCCCCTGGTCAAAGGTACATATAGTTTACAACGTTGTGTTTTTTTTTAAAGAATTATATTGGTGATTTTTCAGCTTTTATCTTATAGTTTACAACCTTTCTTTAAAGAATTATATTGATGATTTTTCAGCTTTTGTCCTATATGTTAGCAATCACGAGTTGAAATAAACACTTATGTGCTTGAGTTATATTTACTCTGCAGTTCAATTTTGAAATGTACTATGAATTTCAAACTTAACATACTATATTAGCTGTCTTGACTTTGTCAAAGCTTTCAGACAGATTTCAGCAACCCTCCTCGCCTTCAAACATTATGCTAACGATAACCTTCTTTTCTTTTCTTCTTCTTCTTCTTCTTCTTCTTCTTCTTTTCTTCTTCTTCTTTTCTTCTTCTTTTCTTCTTCTTCTTTTCTTCTTCTTCTTCTTCATTTCTTCTTCTTCTTCTTCTTTTCTTCTTATTCTTCTTCTTCTTTTCTTTTCTTCTTCTTCTTCTTCGTCTTCTTCTTCTTCGTCTTCTTCTTCTTCTTCTTCTTCTTCTTCTTTTCTTCTTCTTTTCTTCTTCTTCTTCTTCTTCTTCTTCTTCTTCTTCTTCTTCTTCTTCTTCTTTCTTCTTCTTCTTTTTTCTTCTTCTTCTTTTCTTTTTTCTTCTTCTTCTTCTTCTCTTCTGCTTCTATCTTCTTCTTCTCTTCTTCTTCTTCTTCTTTTTTCTTTTCTTCTTCTTCTTTTCTTACTTCTTCTTCTTTCTTCTTCTTCTTTTCTTCTTCTTCTTCTTCTTCTTCTTTTTCTTTTCTTCTTCTTCTTCTTCTTTTCTTTTTTTCTTCTTTCTTCTCTTTTCTTCTTTTCTTCTTTCTTCTTCTTCTTTCTTCTTTTCTTCGTCTTCTTCTTTTCTTCTTCTTCTTCTTCTTCTTCTTCTTCTTTTCTCTTTTCTTTTCTTCTTATTCTTCTTCTTCCTTCTTCTTCTTTCTTCTTCTTCTTCTTCTTTCTTCTTCTATCCTTCTTCTTCTTCTTCTTCTTCTTTTCTTCTTCTCTTTTCTTCTTCTTCTTCTTCTTCTTCTTCTTCTTCTTCTTTTCTTCTTCTTCTTCTTCTTTTCTTCTTCTTTCTTCTTCTTCTTCTTCTTCTTCTTCTTTTTCTTCTTCTTCTTCTTCTTCTTCTTCTTCTTCTTTCGTCTTCTTCTTCTTCTTCTTCTTCTTCTTCATCTTCTTCAAATTTTTTTTTATTTTCGGACGCTCAGAACAGCAACTTAGTATTGTATATGAGCGAAATGCATCACGCTGCCGATAAGCGCCTGACAAGTCAGGCCCAGGCGCATTCGACCTTGGGATAGAGAAATATATATAAAATCTTTTTATAATCCCCTGGGCAGTTAACAAAATTATGACATGGACCTGTGGATCGAAGTCAAAACAGTTTTTCTCTCTTTTTTCCTTCTTCTATCTTCTTTTTTGCTCCTTCTTACATTTCCTCCTTTCTTCTTCTGCTTCTTCCTCTTCCTGTTTCTTCTGCCTCTTCTTGTTCTCCTCCTCCTCTTTCTCCTCTTCCTCTTCCTCCCCTCCTCTCCTCCTCCTCCTCCTTTTCTTCTTCTTCTTCTTTTCTTCTTTTCTGCTTCTCTTCTTCTTCCTCCTCGTCCTCCATCTTCTTCTTCTTTGGTCGAACATCAGAAGCACTCCTGAGGCCCTGACAACGCTTGCCGTGGCGCTGATGGCCCTCAGGGGTCCGGAAGAGGTTGTCCTCTCGGCAGCAGGTCGTTAGGCCAGACATTGTCTTGAAATAGTCTTAACTACTTAGACAATGTCACTTGCTTTTTATTTTATTTTTTATTAGTCCTCAGCTAGAGCTCCATGGTACACCAGTGGGGAGAGTTTTGCGTATGCAACCTGTGGGGTGAGTGGGGATTTTTGTCCACCATTAAGGTAGTCGCAATCCGATTTCGGGGATGCTTGTTAATTGATTTGCGCTGGCATTGATGACATGTGGTGTGGGTGTGCAGGTGCGGGCATCTCCATGTGTCTCATGGCAGGAATGGTGGTGTGGTACTTCAACACCATCATGACCTGGGCCCTCTACTACCTGGTCTCTTCCTTCAAGAGCGAAGTGCCCTGGTCTCTGTGCGGCCAGTGGTGGAACACCCCACAATGCACCGTCCTCACAGCCGGGAGCTCACTCCCTACTTCCGCTAACGGTACTTCCGGTTGGAACGTCACATCCTCCGACTGGAGAAACTCCACGTCGACGTGGCCGACTGAGCCAGGTGAGGGTGATGAGTGGGATGAGTGTGATGAGATGGTGAGTATGTTGAGTGGGATAAGTATGATGATTATGATGAGTATGTTGAATATGGTGATTATGATAAGTATGGTGAGTATGCACGGTATGGCTTGGTTCTGGATTCACCTGTGAACAGATGAGGCCCAGTAAATGCTTGACGACTATTGACTAGCTAGCTTGCCATAGAACATAGAATAGCACGGGAAAGCAGAATTCTTAAAGGCTGTTGGAGATAATGCCTGGCGGAAAACCAGCCTCCATGGCGCAGTGGATAGTGCCTTGGGTTACGGGATGGAGGGTCGCGAGTTCGATTCCTATAAGAGTCACAGGGTTGGGGGGGTGTGGTTCTTGGACTCCAGCCAGCTCTTACCTAGAGTGAATTTGCTATGTGCTCACTGGGAAGACTGGGACCACTCAGTCGTTGTTCATCCGCTTTACGGATGCGCTTTTGAGAGTGTTGCTCAAATTACCTGACCAGCACTGCAGGTGACTGTATCTCTCAGGCCCAGTTGACGCCAGGATATACTATGGTAGGAAACGTAGAGCACAGCCCTGTCAAGTAGTCTCAAAGCACATGCACTTCCATAGCAGCATCATTACATCATCCTTCATCACCAATGATCATCGTGCAATAAAAGAAAATTGTCTCTAATTCGTTGCTCTGGTCTCACGGTGATCTCAGGTTTGGTTTACATGTACACTTCTGTGCCTGTGGTGAGTTTGTATCAAAACCTTTTGGTTTACATATACACTTCTGTGCCTGTGGTGAGTTTGTATCACAACCTTTTGGTTTACATATACACTTCTGTGCCTGTGGTGAGTTTGTATCTAAACCTTTTGGTTTACCCATACACTTCTGTGCCGTGGTTAGTTTGTAATCAAACCCTTTTGGTTTTACCTATACATGCTGTGCTGTGGGGGGGCGTGGTATTGTATCAAAACCTTTTGGTTTTACATATACACTTCTGTGCACTGTGGTGAGTTTGTATTAAAAAAAACTTTTGGTTTACATACACACTTCTGTGCCTGTGGTGAGTTTGTATTAAACCTTTGGAGTTGAAGGTTGACTGGAGAAGGTTGCTGGAGGAACGTGGTGGTAGTCAATCATCCTGGGTGGGCGTCTCGCTCAGTCTGATTCCGCGACAGAGCTATTATTGTCGTCTATGAGGGTGCTTAGTGGGTGGTGTCCTGCGTATGTTAGCGGAGAACAGGCACCACTGAACACCACCAAAATGACCCAGCAGCTGTGCAGGGCCTCTCTGGCAGGTGGCTCCACCGAGGCAATGTGAAAAACTGCTGGAAATCAAGTCACTGGTTCTGTTTCAGCTATCCGTTAGGTGTAATCCACTGCGCAAAAAAAAAATCATATCGCAGTGTCAGATGTTACAGGTGATCTTGTGGGATTGTATTGTATGTTGTTTGTCCGTCGTGTCCTCGATGACCTCCAATAACAGCAGGGAGGCAGCTGCGGTTTTGGAAACTGGGGCAAGAACTTTGATTATAGGGAGATGCCGTGCCCACAGTGCATCCCCACTTCTCGGCCAAGTGGGCTAAGGACAGTCAGCGTTGGAGATGTTCTCAAAGTGACAACCAGCCCACAGGGCCTGGCAGCACATAAGGATGAGCAAGTCACGCTCCTAGTCAGAGAGTCATAGTCGATCATAAAGACTAAGCTGTTTAAAGTGGAATTCCATGAGTGGGAAAGCCACTGGTCATACAGCCTCTCACTTTGCTGTTGCCCCCAGCGTCAATGGTTTAATCAAGAACTGTGATAAAGCCCAGGCGCTGACGGCATAGGTGGATTGGTGGTCTATGGGTAACGCACCTACCTAGGAAGCAAGAACTGCAGGTTCGATCCCCGCTTGTGGCCGCACCGTTTTCCTATTCAACCAGACACTGTGTGGTGGTCTAGGTGCCGATTCTTTTGGGATGAGACCATCAACCAAAAGACAGAAAAAGAGAAAAAGAAAACGGATGGGTGGCGCTGTTCTTGTGGCGATCAGCTCTACCCCAGGGAGAGCAGCCCAAATTTCACGCAAAGAAATCTGCTGTGACTTAAAGTGGTGTACAATACAATACAATACAACACAATACAATAATACAATACAATACAATACAACGCAATGAACCAAGGTCCCTGTGTGCAACACGGATTCAGAGCACGTAAAAGAAGCCACAGCATCAAGAAATGTGTACCTTGCCAAACTCTGCAGAAAACATTCTACAGGAATACAATTACACATGCAGGCTGGATGATTTCTTATTTTTAAGGGGTGGCGCTGCTCTTGTGGTGACACGCTCTCCCTATTGATAGTAGCTCGAATTTTACGCAAAGAAATCTGCTGTGATTGAAAGTAGAACACAATACAATACAATGCAATACAATACAATACAATACAATGGAATGTGCGAACGCATGCAGAACATCTTGCGCACACGTTAAATCCTGTTCCGCTTTTCGAAAGAGTAGGCCATTGTGTGCCGGCGGGTAAGTAACAAAAGTTACATAAACCGATACTCAAGGGGACTGGATGTAAAAAAAATTGTAAAGCACATCATGTGTTATTCCAATATCCTCGGATTTTTAAAAAAAATCTGAGCGCTTTGATTTATTGCTTTTACAAAGATTCAGAGCTATATTATTTCATACATTATTGTTATTGTTGTTGTTGTTATTATTATTATTTATTATTATTATTATTATTTTATTATTATTTTTATTATTTTTATTATTATTATTATTATTATTATTATTATTAATTATTATTATTATTTATATTATTATTTATTTTTATTATTATTATTATTATTATTATTATTTGTTATTATTATTTTTATTTTTATTATTATTATTATTATTATTTTTTGTTTTATTATTTTTTTTTTATTATTTTTATTATTAATTAAGTAAGACAATACATGCAATACAATACCATACACTACAATAAATGCAACTTACAATACAAATATAATACTATGTTGAAATATTTCCTCTGTTTCTCATAATGCTTCCGTTGCAAGAGGATGTTGCACAAAGCTATTAGGCAAAGAGAGAGAGTGTTCGAGTGTGTGTGTGTGTGTTTGTGTGTGTGGTGTGTGTGTGTTGTGTGTGTCTGTATGTGGTAATGTATGTATGTATGTAATGTATGTATGTATGTATGTATGTATTTTGAATGTATGTATGTTGTATGTATGTTGTATGTATTTATGTATGTATTGTTGTTGTTAGACTTCAATCATTACGTCTTTACACTTCTAGTGATATTAGACGCCCTATGTATGTATGAATATATGTATGTATGCATGTATGTATGTATGTATGTATGTATGTATGTATGTATGTATGTATGTATGTATGTATGTATGTATGTATGTATGTATGTATGTATGTATGTATGCATGCCTCCAAAATACGTTTGGTATTAATGGCACAGCCCTCACCTGGTTTACTTCATACCTCACAGACAGATTCCAGAAAGTTATTGTAAACAAAATTCAATCAAAACCTGTTCAAAATGGAAGTGGAGTCCCACATGGATATCAGTCATGGGCCCTTGTTCTCTTTACTATCTCACTGCTCCACTTCACCATATAATAAACAACCCCATATTGATATCATTTCTATGCGATGACACTCAGCTTCAGTGCAGTGATACGGTTGAAACTTTGCCTTCCTCCGACAATATGTCCTACTGCCTTCAAGACATTCAAAACTGGATGATCAGAACAAGTTACAACTTAATGCTGGATAAAACGAAGACATGCTCATAGGGACCCAAAATAAATTCTCCTCATCACCAACAACATTAATTAGAATTTGGCAATGCGTAGTTCCTCTGTCCCCAACTCTGTGTAGTATTTAGGTGTAGTTCTGACAACACACTCTCTATGAAAAAGTTCATCACCCAGGACCTGCCAATCTTGTACTATCAACTACGGCGTTAAGCGCGATTCGCCTAGTATCTGTCCAATGATGCAACTTCCAAGCTCGTCACAGCTCTCATTCTTTCACGTTTAGTTAGACTATGTAATTCTTTTTGGTTGAGCTACAGCATTCAATCATCCACACTCTTCAACGCAGACATAAACTGCAAGCTCGACTGGTCTAAGAAAGGAAAAATATCTGAACACTCTCTCCTCTTCTGCGGATCTCTTCACTGGCTGTCAGTCTCACAAAGATGAAGTTTAGGATCAATACCCTCTGTTTCAAGTGTCTCAAAATTGCACCATCTCCATTCTGTAACTGTCTTCACTGTACACCATCCGTTCCCCTTCGTTCCAGCGCAGATTCTTTGTGCTTTCGAACACCTAGATTCAAAAAACGCTGTTGGTTGTACGATCTTTCTCGTTTCTGGTCCGTCCACTGATGATCTCCCTCTATCACTTCGCCAAAACAACTTTCACTTGATACCTTCAAATCCAGCCTCAAAACAAATATTTCTACCTGACATTTCCCTAATACTCCGTTCTACTTTTCAAACTGCATCTTATCTCTAAGTGTGTTCGCGGGGTGTGGTGCGGGGTTGTGTGTGTTGTGTGTGTGTGTGTGTGCGTGCGTTGCGTGGCGTGCGTGGTGACGTACGCGTGATAAATTTGAAATATGTTTATTTATTATATTTGAGGAAAGTTGCATGCGCGTAAATGATTGAGTGGCAAGCGCTTCGATTTGTTTGTTTACAAGATTCAGCGCTATATAAATGCCAAATAATAATAATAATATTATTATTATTATTATGTGTGTTTGTAAGTATGTATGTATGTATCTCTCTATATTATATATGTATGGTGGTGGTGGTGTGGTGGTTGGTGGTGGTGGTGGTTGGGTGGTGCGTGGTGGTGGTGGTGGTGAAGAGGGAAGAAAGATAAGAAAGAAGAAGAAGAGATGAAGAATTGAAGAGGAAGAAGAAGGAAGAAGAAAAGAAGAAGAAGAAGAAGAAGAATTAGAAGAAGGAATTTGAAGAAGAAGAGAAGATGAAGAAGAAAGAGACGATGAGAAGAAGAAGAAGAGAAGAAAGAAGAACGAAAGAAGAAGAAGAAGAAGAAAAAAAAGAATTTGAAAGAAGAATAAGAAGAATTTGATGGAAGAAGAAGAAGAAGAAGAAGAAGATGAAGAAGAAGAAGAGAAGAAGAAGAAGAAGAAGAGAAGAAGAAGAAGAAGAAGAGAAGAGAGAAGAAGAAAAGAATTTGACGAATTGGAAGATGAAGAAGAAGGAGAAGAGAATTTGAAGAAGAAGAAGAAGAAGAGAAGAAGAAGAAGAAGAAGGAAACAAGAAGCAAAGAAGAAGAAGAAGAAAAGAACAAGAAGACAAGAACAAGAAGAGAGAAGAAACGAGAAGAAGAAGAAGAAGGAGAACAACATACAACAAAAAGAAGAAGAAGAAGAAGAAAGAAGAAGAGAGATGATGATGATGAGATTGATGATGATGACGACGACGACGACGACGATGATGACGATGATGATGATGATGAAGTTGTTTCCACAAGTGTTACAGATAAGCATTCACCTACATTGTTATAATCCATCCTGAGAGAGAGACAGAGAACTCAGAACTCTGAAAAGACGTATTCATAAAGAGGCCGTGGTTCATTCATTAATGGAACTGCTGATGAAATCAATGATTAATGATAGAATAGGTAAGCACAGCTGTGACAAACAAATGCAGACACATCCACAGGTGTGTGCGGATGTCTCTTTTTTAAAAACATCACGTGAGAGAGGAGTAGACAGGACAGAAGAAAGACGAAGAGATAGACAGAGACAGAGGACAGATACAGACACAGACAGACAGAGAGAGAGAGAGAGATAAGACAGACAGACACAGACCAGAGACAGACGAAGACACAGACAGACAGAGACTGCGAGACATAGACCGAGACAGACAGACACAGACCAAACACAGAGAGAGACAGTCAGCCTACGCTGACACATACAGGGACAGAGACAGACCGACAGACACAGACAGACAAAGAGTGACGACAGTCAGACAGAAGACACAAACAGATGAGACAGACCGACAGACACAGACAGACAGGACAGAGAGACAGAGACAGGACACAGGCAGCAGACACAGACAGACCAGAGGACAGAGAGACAGACAGGGACAGAGGCAGACAGGACCAGACAGAAAGACAGAAGGTTCGGACAGAAGACAGAAGACAGACAGAGAATGGTTTGTATGGTGACAGGCTGCTATGCCTGGCCGTTTCATGGATGGTAGAGAGGACGGTAGAGGGGAGGGAGGGAAGGAGAAGTGGGGGGGGAGGGGGGGGGGTAAGCACAAGATACATATTTGAAAATGAACACACTCAACGACAGCTTTTTTATCTCATCATGGCATGCACAAAGTATAATATCACGGTGTTTGATTAAAGACTTAGAGGGGGGTTGATTTGTGACATAATTGATTCATATCAAACCATACATATTTCAACTTTTTTTCCCTGTTTAATAGAGCCTGGATAATGCACGGTGCAAATACTTCTTGTGCATTGCCTAATCGGACATACCGTGCAATGTCTATGCATGCATGCGTTTTTGACATTGTATTGATGACGACCGCAACAAGAATCCTTTTGCTGCGAAATGTCTTAATGAAGATGTTCTTTTTGCCCTGCTGAATTTTAAAAAACTTTTATTTCTATCATGGCACACTTAATTATGAGGGGCGAGATAGCTCAGTGGTCAGAAGAGTCAAGCTGGATGATTAAGCGCTTAGAGCGTCGTTGCCAAGTGGATGGGTGACCGTTTGCGCCGACTTGGCTTCAATTACATTCCCCCAGTTTCAATTCACCCAGCTATAAATGGGTTACCTGCCCTCTTTGGGGTCATGGAAAGTAAAGCAGCGACGGGAGGAGGAGATGGCGCCATTTCCGAGATATGTGGCCCCTTAGAGAAGCTGAGGTCTCTGGGAACCTAACCCCAAAACGGACCGCATGGTGTTTGAAAACACAGTTAATGACATGCATTCAGACCATGATGACCAGTCAGCTGTGTTACAACAAAGTTGAACAGAATTTGGAAACGCAAAGCGATCAGCTCTCAAAGGGGTCGGAAGAGAGGGAAAAAGAAGAAAACTGAAGCTGTTTATAACAATCGCATGCTGTACGGGGGACGGATTCCTGGTGGTTAAGCGGTTTGCGTGTTGCGCTCGCGATTTATGTCCAGGGTTCCAGCCAGGTTTGAGCTGCCACCATGATGCAATTTTCACCAGAAGTTAACACAGTTGCCCGCTACACTCTCTAGGGACATTTCCTTCGATGAGACTATAAACCGAGTGACCGTGTGGCGAACGCACGCAAAACATCGTGCGCTACACACGTTAAAAGTTCCCGCCTTTCTGAAGAGTAGACCGATGTGATGGTTGACCATAAACGCTAAAAAAAAACCAAAATCGCATGCACCACGGAAATGATGTAAAAAAAACCAAAGTGAAGTGTTTATTCCGTTATCTGAAATTAAAAGAGAAATAAGATTAAGCTGGGCCTGAATGCAGACCTGGTAAAGAAAAATTAAGCTTCGAAATGAAATCATTCAAAAGGCTTTACAATCTCCTGGCAGGACACTGAATCACAAGTCAGTGTGGAGATGAGGTGATCGTCATGAAAGCTGGGCCACAGGAACACCCCTTTGGCTGTTTGTTGTAATGAGCAGGAAGTGGGTGGTTTGGTCACGTCAGGGCATCATCACTCTCTTGCAAAGCCCATCTTGCAGGGAATCACATGAGGAGGAAGGCATGGCAGGGCAGACGACAGCTGGATGGAGGATGCAGGAAACATCACAGATGGACCGGCTTGACATGGCTGTATGTTGTGTTGTACTAAAGCTGAAGGAAAGACAGACAGGTACAGACAGACAGACAGACGACCTGCCTGGAGAAACTGTGACCAAAGCGTCCTGGTGTTCTGCGACGACCATTTTTATCAATGGGATATGATGCTGCTGTGCTGCTGCTGCTGTGCTGCTGATGATGTGATGATGCGAGTTTTCATCAGAGTTTATGATTTTCCTATTACAGCGAACTAAAAACCGTTGTTTTACGATGCTATTTTATTGTCAATGTTCAGGAGCGTTGGATGGTGGATGGTGGTTGGATGGATGGATGGATGGATGGATGGATGGGATGGAGGGAAGAGAGAGAGAGGGAGAAAAGAGAGAAGGCAGACAAGACAGACAGAATACAGTGCGCAGAGAGAGACAGACAGAGACAAGAAAGAGGAAGAGAGAGAGAATATGTGTGGATGCAAATACTATCCCCACGATGTAGAACAGGATCACTGGGTCTATGTTTGTTACTTTGATCACGTCCCTTTAAGCAGATTAACGTAGACTCCTCTTTTATTTCTTTCGAATGCAGCTGCTAACACTGAACTTTTGCATGTAATGACACTGAACATCTGCAGGTAATGACCACTTGAGAACATTTGCAGGTAATGTTACTGAACATTTGCAAGTAACAATCCACTGAACATTTGAGGTAATGATATTGAAAAATGATATGCTGAAAATTTGCAGGTAATGATATATGAACATTTGCAGGTAATGACCATGACATTTGCAGGTAATGACACTGAAACATGTGCAGGTAATGGCACTGAACTGTGAGGTAATGATACTGAAATTTGCAGGTAACAACACTGAATATTTGCAGATAATAATATGGAACTTTTGCAGGAAATGATGCTGAGTGTTTTGCAGTAGCAAAACTGAACACTTGCAGACAATGACACCGAACATTTGCAGGTAATAATATTGACCATTTTCAGATAATGATACTGAACATTTTCAGGTAATGGTACTGAACATTTGCAGATAATGATGCTGACCATTTGCAGATAATGACATGAACATTGAGGTATTGTCATTAACAATTGCAGATATGATACTGATACATTTGCAGGTAATGAATGGTATGAAACATTTTCAGGTAATGATGCTGGACATTGCAGATAATGGACACTGAAAATTTGCAGGTAATGACATGATCAATTTGCAGATAATGACACTGATCTTTTTGCAGGTAATGAATGGTATGAATATTGTTAGGTAATGATGCTGGACCATTGCAGATAATGACACTGACAACTAAAAAAAATTATTAAATTAACATTTGCAGATAATGACACTGAACATTTTCAGGTAATGATGCTGACCATTTTCAGTGTAATGACCACTGAACATTTGCAGATAATGACACTGAACATTTGCAGGTATGAATGGTACTTGATCATTTTTTCAGGTAATGATGCGAAACATTGAGATTAATGGACTGAACATTTGCAGGTTTTGAATGGTACTGAACATTTTCCAGTAATGAATGGTACTGACCATTTGCAGATAATGACACTGAACATTTGCAGGTAATGAATGGTACTGAACATTTTCAGGTAATGATGCTGACCATTTGCAGATAATGACACTGAACATTTGCAGGTAATGACTGGTACTGAACATTTGCAGGTAATGACACTGAACATTTGCGGTAATGACACCTGAACATTTGCAGGTAATGGACACTGAACTTTTTCAGGTAGTGATGCTGCTGACTTTGCAGGTAATGATACTGAAAATTTGCAGGTAAAATGGCATGAACTTGAAAAGAAGAAAACTGGTGAACAGCAGCAGAGGAATTTGGAGTGAGTTGTATTATTGGTTTCCGTCTGATAAGTTATTCTTTTCGTGTCTTTTTAAAAACAATTTGATCACGTCAATTAAAAAACTCAATCAGTATGGTGAGGTAAGAAAGTAAGTATTAGATATTTGACATTACACACTTTATAAAAAAAAAGCAACACAAAGGCAGAGTTCGTTAAAATGGTGCTCTGGCTCTCCTCCTCTGCTAGCTCTCCCGGCGCGAGATGCATTGATCTAGGGCTGTGCTCTACCAGGCTCTCTCTCCTCCTTGCTGTGCGCCTGCCGGCGCTCTGGACAGCAAAACCCTGTTTATTATGATGTTTTGTAAACCCACTAAACGAACGCTTTAATTCTGTATTTTTCTGATCTTCGTGATGCATGATATCTGCATTAAAAATAATTTGTTTTCCCCTTGGTGACATGTGATAATGTTTCGATGAAGAAAGATCCATTGGGTCTGATCTTTATCTTTATTATTAGTATTTTATTAATATTATTATTATTTTTATTATTATTATTATTATTATTATTATTATTATTATTATTATTATTATTGATTATTATTATATTATTATTATTATTATTATTTTTATTATTATTATTATTTTTTTAGTTATTATCTCAGCATCAGCCATCAGCATCATATCATCATCATCATCATTTTTATTATTATTATTATTATTATATTATTATTATTATTATTATTATTATTATTATTATTATTTTATTATTATTTAGGTATTCCAAAACAAATGCTAATCTTGATTTTAGACTTCACAAATTGTCTCCACATTTTTCTGACTCTTCGTTTTTGTTTGTGGGAATCGTGACCTGTCTCCAGCCATTGGCAGGAGGATTCGTTTGTAGATTAAAAAAAAGTGTGTGCGCGAGTGTGTGTGTGTGTGTGTGTGTGTTGTGTGTGTGTGTGAGTGTGTGTGTGTGATGTGTGTGTGTGTGTGTTGTGTGTGTTTGTGTGTGTGTTTGTGCGTGTGCGTGCGTCACATGATCGAACAGTGTTATGGGTACTGTAAAGTATTGATTGGAAAAATGATTTGATCAATCGGCAACTCATACCTATGGGCATCTTCAGTTCAGGTCTCAGGGAAAACAAACAAACAAACAACAACATCACCATACACCACAAACACAACACACACACACACACACACACACACACAAACAACAACACACACACACACACACACCACCACACACACAACATACACACACACAAACACGCACACAAAATAACCTATCTTCAGCAAAAAAACCACAAATAACCATCTCAGCATAAATACAATAAAACCCATCTTTCAGCAAAATAAAATACCATCTCCTGCACAAAATACAAATAACCCATCTAAGCACAAAAATACAAAATAAACTCTCCAGCACAAATACAAAATAACCATCTTCAGCACCAAAATTACAAATAACCATCTTCAGCACACACAAAACCAAAAAACCCACAAAATAACCGATCTTTCAGGAGAGAAAAACCCCCAAAACCCACAAAATACTGATCTTCAGGAAAGAAAAAACCCCAAACCCACAAATACGATCTTTCAGGAAAGAAACCCCAAAACCACAAATAACCGATCTTTTCAGGAAAGAAAAAACCCAAACAACCCATTTTTCACAAAAAAGAACACAAAATAACCCATCTTTAGCAAAAGAAAAAAACAACCAACAACACCTCTTCAGCATCAACACAAATTAAACCCATTTTCAGCATGAACACAACGTAACCCATTTTCAGATCAACACAAATATCCCAATTTAGCATAACTCAAATAACTAATCTTCAGCACAAAACATAAATAAACCCATTCTTCCAGCAACAACACAAATAAACTAATCTTCAGCACAACACAAATAACCATTTTTTTTTTAGCCATCAACCCACAAATAAACACTTTTTAGCATCAACTTAAAAATAACCCATTTCAGCAAAAAAACCCACAAAAACCTCTTCCAGCAACAACCACAAATAAATAATCTTCAGCAACAACCCAAATAAACTAATCTTCAGCATCAACCACAAATAACTAATCTTCAGCAACAAACAAAATAACCATCTCTGCATCAACAAAATAACCCCTGTTCAGCACCAATACAATAACCATCTTCAGCATCAATTACAAATTAACATCTTCAACAACAACACAAATAAAAACCATCTTCAGCATCACCACAAAATTAACCCTTCTTCAGCATCAACCACAAATAACCCATCTTCAGCATCAACCACAAATATCCATCTTCAGCATCAACACAAATAATATTTTCAGCATCAACTACAAATAAACTAATTTAACAAACAGCCACAAATAACCATTTTCTGCACCAAAAAACCCCGCACAATTAACCATCTTCAGCAAATAAAAGCACAAATAAACCCATCTCAGCATCATCCTCAACTAATAATCTTCAGAACAATAACATAACCATTTTCAGCACACACCAAATGACCGATCTTCAGCAAAAAGCACAATAAAGCCATCACTATAACCTCACCATCCCTCCGACTTTCATCAGCCACACATCTCATCACATTGCCTCTGTAGTGCGTGCGTGCGTGCGTGCGTGCGGTGCGTGCGTGGCGTGCGTGTGTGTGTGGTGTGTGTGTGTGTGTGAGTGTGTGTGTGTTTGTGTTTGTATGTGTGTGTGGAGTGTTTATTTATTTGATTTTATTTATTTTATTCTTTTATTATCGAGGATAATGGGAAGAATAAGCAAATTATGTGCTTTTTTACATCTAGTCCCCGTATGTTATGCGATTGTGTAAATTCTGTCATCTGTGCCCTCGGCCACATTGGCCACTTTACGAAAAGCGGAACAGGATTTTACGTGTGCGCAAGATGTTCTGCGTGCGTTCGCACACAGGGCCTCGGTTTATAGCTATCACGAAGGGAATACGTGGTGTGCTGTGTGTGTGTGGTGTGTGGTGTTGTGTGCTGTGTGTGTGAGTGTGTGAGGGTGTGTGGTGTGTGCGCGCGCGCGCGCGCGTGCGTGGTGTTCTTATTGTTTAGAGATAACATTTAAATTAGTATGCAGCTTGTAGCGTGGCTTTTACATACTATGGGTTTTGTAAGTTGTTATTTCATTTAGCGTATGTGTGCAGTGTTTGGGTTGGGTTTTTTTTGCTATGTTTTATGGATTTTCCTGTCACTGCTTCCATGTCAGCATATTTGAAAAATATTTTAAACATGTTATCCATTATATTTGAGGAAAGCTGCATGCGTGTTAATGATTTGAGTGCAAGCGCTTCGATTTGTTTGTTTTACAAGATTCAGCGCTATATAAATTCCATATATTATTAGTAGTATTATTAGTATTGTTATTTTTATTATTATTATTATTATCATTATTATTATTATTTGCACGGACAGAGTGTAAGACTAGGCTCAGCCTAAAATCGTTCTCCTTGCGTATCAAATAATTTACCATCTATTCATCATACAAACCTTGAGTGTTTTGATTCATCCATGTTATTCATTCTTTCAATTATTCTAAAAATCTTTCATTTATTATTTATACATACATACATACATACATACATACAAAATACATACATACAACAAAACATACATACATACAATACATACAATACTATACAATACAACAAACACAAAAAAATTTCCCATACATCCCTTTACATTCCCAACATACATAAAACACACACAAAACATTCATACATCATGCATGTATACATACTTTACACACCATGCATACATACAACATCCAGCATTGCATAAAATACATGAATACATGCATCATACATACATACATACATACATACATACAAATACATCATACATACATACATACATACATATATACATGCATACATGCTTTGCATACATCATACATACATATATACATACATACATGCATGCATACATACATACAAACTTACATATTTACATACTTACTTACATGCATATATACATACATACATACATACATACATGCACACATACATTAGTTCATTTATTCATTCATACACATATACATTCATTCATTCATACATTCGTCCATACACACATACGTTAATGCATTTATTCATTCATTCATGCACACACAACCAGCCAGCCAGCCAGCCATTCATCATACCTATCCATCCATCCATCTATTCATTCATTCTTCCAGTCTTGTACTCCTACATACATTCATTCATTCATTCACTTATTCTTAGCAGCCGGACAGCCAGCCATTCATTCATTCATTCATTCATTCATTCTTCCTGCCATGTACTCCTTCATACATTCATACACTCCATTCATTCACTCATTCATTCATTCCTTCACTGACTCATTCATTCATTCATTCATTCATTCTATCCCACAAAAGACCAACACACACTCACACACAAAATGTGATCATCATTCTACCAACAAAGCAAAGCAGTCATTCTTTTTGTATTGAAGTTGACGTTTTGTTTTTGGTTTGTTTTGTTTCGTGTTCAGATACAACGTACTGCAGATATCGGGGGCCGGGGGGGGGGGGGGGGGTTTTTTTTTTTTTTGAAAAGTCTCGGGAAATGAGGCGGTTCTCTTTGTCTGTGGGTGGTGGTAGTGGTGGAGGAGGAGGGGGAAAGGGGGGGAGGGGAGTAGAGGAGGAAGGAGGGTATGTGGGAAGGAGATAGGGGAGGGGAGTAGTAAAAGAGTATAGTATATAGTATAGTTAAGGGAGGAGGAGAGGAGAGTTAGTGAGTAGAAGTAGTAGAGGAGGGGGAGAGTAGGGTAGTGGTATTAGTGAGGAGGAGAGGTTTAGTTAATATTAGTAGTAAATATAATATAGGAAGTATATATAGTGTATGTAGTAGTAAGTATTTTAGTATGTATGTATAGTTGTAGGAGGAGGAGAGGAGGAGGGGGAGGAGGAGTGGAGTAATATAAGGAGGAGGGATAGTGGTAGTAGTATAGGAGGGGAGGGAGATAGTAGTAGCAGTAGAGATTTTTAAAAGTAGTAGTAGTAAGGAGGAGGGGGTGTAGTTGTAGAGTAGGAGGAGGGGGGGGGGAGTGTAGTGGGTGTTGTGGGACCAAATAACTTCCTCATCAAACTTCAATAGAATCGGCAATATCGTTCCTTTGCCAACTCTGGAAGTTTTTAGGGGGTTCTTGACAACACCTCTCTTTTAAAAAAATTCATCACCCAACCTGCCAGTCTTGCTACTATCAATTACGGCGCATAAGGGATTCGCAAAATTTTTCACGATGCAATTCAACTTGTAATCTCTCATTTTTTCATTTAGATCTGTAATTTTTCTTTTGGCTGGCCAACCACATCATCTATTCACTCTCTTTAAAAGCAACAAAACTCTGCACTCGAGTGGTCCTAAAAAAAGAAAAAATCCCCAACACTTTACTCCCTTCTCCCATCTCTTCACTGGGTTTCCGGGCTCACAAAGACGGATAAAAATCAAACCTCTTTTCAAAAAAATTCTCCACAAATCTGCACCCTCCTATCTCGTAACAGTCCCTTCATCTTACACTCCATCCCGGTCCCTTCGTATTCAAGCCCGCAGATACTTTTGTGCTTTTTCATTTCGAACATCGAACACCCTATTTCAAACAAAACCACTGTTGGTTTTGGGGCCGTCAGCTACTTTATTGTTCTCGCTCCTATCCCCCCTTCTCAACACCAGATTCAAACAAACCACTGGTTTGCCGTCGCGTCCTCTCTCCTCCTGTTTCTTTCCTCTGTCATCCCACCCACTTAATGACCCCTCACCTCTTTCTGCTCCGCCCTCACCTCTTTTTCCGTCACTTAGACACAAAAGCTTGTCACTTGATACCTAACCATTCAAATCCAGCCACACAACACGCAACTTATTTCCTTCCTAACCTAGAGAGACTTTCCCCCACCAATATCTGTCCCTAATTTTTCAAACGAACAAAAATCATTTTTCATTTCACCGTTTAAGTGTTGTTCCCGAGTGTGGGGTGTGTTTTGATTGTTGTGTGTTTGTTGTGTGTTGGTTGGTGTGTGGTGTGTGGCGTGCGTGTGTGTGCTTTGCAATTGCGTTGCTTAACTAGTGCGCGCCGCCACGGTTTTGAAATCTGTTGTTCATTATGTTTAAGGAGAGTTGGCAAAAAAAAATGCTGTTAAATGATTGATGCAAGCGCTTTCGATTTGTGTTTTTTTTTTACAAAGATTCATAATCAGTCAAGTCATACCTATAAAATTTCCATATAAATTATTAATTATAGTATAAGTAGTAGGAAGAGGAGGGAGGAGAGAAGTATAGTATAGTAGTAGAGAAGTATAGTATTTAGCATATATAAGTATAGTAGTAAACATTGAAAGTAGTATAAGTAGTATGAGGGGAAGATAAGGAGGAGAGAAGTAGGAGGATGAGGAGGGGGTTAGTGGTAGAGTATAGGAGGGCCTGGTATATGGAGGTAGTATAGTAAGGAGGATGAGGAGAGGAGTAAGGAGTAGTAGAAGTAGTATAGTTAAGTATTATGCGTATAGGAATAAAGTACAAGTAGTAAGTAGCAGCAACAGCAGCAAGATATATAGAGTAAAGTAGTAGTAGTAGTATTAATATAGTTAATATAGTAGAAGTATAGTAGGAGAGGAGAGAGGAGAGGATGAGGAGGAGAGGAGTTTTATTAAACGCCTTTTTGTTCACACAACTTGAAAGTAACACAAAACGAAAAGAGAGAAGAGAGCGTGTGAGAAAGAAGAAGGACAGAGAGAAAGAGAGAGAGAGAGAGAGAGAGAGAGAGAGAGAGAGAGAGAGAGAGAGAGAGATAGAGAGGAGAGAGAGAAACCGCCAGACAGACAGCAGGCAGACAGACCAAGACAGACAAGACAGTACAATGCATATGAGAAGTGAGATGAGTGAGTGTGTAGAGGTGTGTGGGTGAAAAATTCTTATACTGACATCAATAGTGAATGCTTTGTACCTTATCTAATAATAAAGAAAAGAATTAACATGAACAACGAGATTTCAAATACCCAAACCACTACCCAAACAATATCAGAGATATAAAAAAAAATGGGGGGGGGGGGGGGGGTGGTAAAGTCCCATAACCCTTAAGGTCGAGGGAGCGAGGCGTCAAGAACCTCCTTCTCTAAAGGCCACAGCATATTGAGGGGCGGTGATCCACTCCTCTACCTCACATGCTTTACCTTCCCTTACCCTAAAGAACAGTACCCATTTATTTTAACACTGCGAACGAGGACCTGTACTGAGCCCAAGGCGCCACAAACGGGTCACTAGCCAATCCAACAGGTAACCACGACTCAATGCCTGCTTAACTTTACAGGGGGAAGGACGATGCTCTGATCACTGAGCTATCTCCGCCCCCCATCACCTGACTTAGAGGATTTTAAACGTGCAAAATAGTTCCTTTTTAAATCAATTTATGTAGGAGGAGGGGCCACTAACGACAAAAAAAAAAAAAAAAAAAGACCCAAGGCATACCTCTGGCAGGATGTGCCGCTTTCAGTTGACCGTCCCTGACTGTGCGATGTTGCTTCCTACTGTCCAGCTCCTCACTCCTCCTCCTCAGAGCTGCAATCCTCTCCCTCACTCCTCCTCCCCTCGTCAATTGTTTAATATCCATAATCCTTCGATGAGACTATAAACCGAGCCCGTGTGCGGAACGCTGCAGAACATCTTGCGCACATTTAAATCCTGTCCCGAAATTTTCGAAAAGACGGGCTAGAAGTGAGTGCCGGTGGGGAAACAGAAGGACAATTTTTTTTTTTATAAAAACGCATACACAATCAACACGCATAAAAAATTTTTTAAATGACATTGTGAGTCGCTTTGATTTGTTGCTTTTACAAGATCAACGCTAAATAAAATCCATACATTATTATTATTTTTATATTATTATTATAAGTATTATTATTATATTATTATTATTATTAGTACTATCACTGCGTGTGTCAGTGGTGTAACGTGACGCCACAGCCCCTACGTCATTCTGCTGTGCTGCTGTGCGGGGGGTGCCAACTCTGCCGGGAGCCGTACGGCATCCTCTTCACATCACCCCGACTTCCAACGCCTTCTGGACCCCGGTTCAGTGCCTTCTCATCTGCTTCGCCCCGGAAAGGAAGGTAGGGCGGGGGGGAGGAGGAACAGAGGAGAGAGGGGAGAGTGAGAGGTGGTGTGTCGTTAAAGGGTTTGGTTCGACCGCTGGTCAAGATCGAGAACATAAGTCATGATAGCTGAAGATGATGGTGGTGATGATGAGATATAGATATGATGAGGCGATGAGAATGTTATCATCATCATCATCAACATCCTCATCTATAAATTATTATATATTGACCATCACCATCATCGTTATAGCGTATTGTCATTTTTGTAGTATGTACCAAACAACAACAACAGTAGTACAGCATAGGCAGTCAGTAAAGCATAGCAGTCAGCAGCAGCAGTAGCAGCAGTATCAGCAGACAGCAGTAGCAAACGTAAGTAGCTCGCAGCAGTATGCAGCCGGAGTATAGGCAGCAGTAGCAGCACAACACCATAGCACAGCAGAAGCATAGCAGCAGCAAGCAGAAGCAGCACAGCAGTAGCACAGCAACAACAACAACAGTAGCATCAGCAGTAAGCAGCAGAAGCATATCCGCAACATAGCAGCAGTAACAGCAGCAGCATAGCAGCAGTAGCCGCAGCAGCAGTACAGTAGCATCAGCAGCAGTAGCCGTAGCCGCAGCAGCATGCAGCAGCCGCAGCAGTAGCACGTAGCAGCAGCAGTAGTAGTAGTAGTTAAGCAATGCAGCGCTGTTAACAAAATGGCTGTGTTGTTGTTTGTTTTCATTTCTTTATTTACCTATTACCTAGTCCGTTCCTTCATCTCTACACGGTCCTGTGGTACAGTGTGATAGGAGGCAGGCTTTACAGTGTTATGTGTGTGTGAAAGGTGTAATGGTGTAGTGCCCAGGTGTGATAGAGGCGCTTTACCAGGTGTATTGTGTGTTGTGACAGGTGTGATAGAGCCTGCAGCTTTACAGGTGTAATGGTGTGTGAGACAGGAGTGGATAGAGGCCAGCCTTACAGGTGTAACGTGTGTAGACAGGTGTGGATAGAGGCAAGCTTTACAATGTGTAATGGAGTGTGACAGGTGTGGATAAGCAGCTTTTACGAGGTGAAAATGGTGGTGTTGTGACAGTTGGGATAAGGCCGCTTTACAGCGTTGTAATGGGTTAGGTGACAGGTGTGATAGAGTGCAGCCTTTACAGGTGTAATGGTGTATGTGACAGGTGTTGCTAGAGGCAGCTTTACAGGTGAAATGGTGTGTGACAGGTGTGGATAGAGGCACTTTACAGGCGTACTGTGTGTGTGACATGTGAAGAGGCAAGCTTACAGTTGATAATGTGTGTGTGTGACAGGTGTGATAAGGCAGCTTTACAGTGTAATGGTGTTGTGTGACAGGTGCGGATAGAGGCAGCTTACAGTTAATGGAGTTACAGGTGTGAAAGAGCACTGTTACAGGTGTAATGGTGTGTGACAGTGTGGATAAGGCACTTTACATGTGTAAAGGTGTGTGTGACAGGTGAGTAAGAGGCAGCTTTACAGGTTGTCATGGTGTGTGGTTGTACAGGTGTGATAGAGCACTTTACAGGTGTAATGTAGTGTGTGACCGTGTGGATAGAGGCAGCATTTACAGTGTTCTACCCTCTCTTGGTCCTGCTGGGAGCTCTTATCACCGTGGCCTCCTACAACCGCTTAACTACAACTGCTCATTGACTTTTTAAACAACCACAACAACAACAACAACAACAATAACGACAATAACGACCACGTTTAGTGACGATGGCGGGCGGTGTAGGTGGTGATGATGATGATGATGGCTGCGATTTTTCCTTAAAATCAAATTCATTGTTGCTAATTTGACATGAACACACTTGCCACCTGATAAAAAGTAAGTAATCATAAAACCAATGAAGTCTTTCCAATGTTTTTACATATAGATTACCAAAAGATCAAAATAGATTTGTGGTATAAGAAAGATTAGTAAGAAAACAAAATAGACCTTGATTTTTTTTTTTAAAGTGTATGTAGTGTATGTAGTGTAGTGTTTTTAGTGTAGTAAGGTAGTGTAGTGTAGTGTATGTAGTGTAGTGTAGTGTAGTGTAGGTGGGTGGTTGGTGTGTTGTGTGTGGTTGTGGTATGGTAATGGATGTATGGAGTAGTTCAGTGCAGTGCAGTGCAGTCTAGTGTATAGCATTGTAGTGTAGTGCAATGCAGTGCAAAGCAGGGCAATGCAGTGCAATAAAGTGTAGTGTAGTGTAGTGTATCGTATTGGAGTGTATCGTAGTGTATTTTATTGCATTGTGTTGTATTGTATATTCAGCAGTATTTAGCTGATTTAAGGATTTCATAATCTGTCCAAAATGGAAGGCGTTGCGTTAGATAGAAAAGATTGTGCGTACTTCATATTTGCTATTATATTGGGATTTTTTTTTAAAGATATGATGTGTATTTCATATTTGTTGTCATGCTGGATTTTTTAAACAGAGATGATGTGTATTTATACTTGTTGTTGTGTTGAATTTTAATAAAAGATTATATGTATTCATACTTGTTTTGTTTTTGGTTTTATTAAGTCAAAGATGTGATTTACTTGTGCTTTTGTGTTAGATTTTTTTAAAATAAAAAAACATGAGTAATGTAATCCTTTGAAAATCCTTCATGATCCCATCTATAAGAATTTCAGGGGCAAAAAATATTATGATCATCCTTGTAATTTCTAAACATGCTCGCAGCAGACAGACTGATAATCCTAAAAAAAAATTAATTAATAGTTGTATGATTTGCTAATATAATCAATATATATGTTACGTTTCATCTAAAAATTCATAAGTATTGTCACAGATGGTGATTGCGAGAGAGAAAGAGATGAGATGCGAGAAGTCTTCAGAGAAGATGTTTTGTGTGTGTGCTGTGTTTGTGTGTTTGTGTGTGATGTGTGTGTGTGTGTGTGTTTGTGTGTGTGTGTGTGTGCTGTGTTACGTTCCTGTGATATTTTTTGTGGTGGTGGTGGTGTGATGGGGTGTGGTGGGTGTGTTTGTGGAGGTAAGAGTTTGTGAGAGAGAGAGCGACTTCACAGTGAGATAGGGGGGGCGGAAACTGCAGGTCACACAATCACTCTTCTTTAACCCAACATGGGATTTCTTCGACTTCATAAGACCCAATAATCATTGGCATTGTATTAACAATTATAATATTTCACAAGTGTTTTTTTTTCTCCAGACCGGGCGTTCAATCATGTCTTTCACTGAGAGGGACCAGCCGTGTTTGGAGGATTTCGCCATCTTCTCTGTTTCCTGAAGCGTACATCGAAGCTGACTGCGCCTAATCCAAAGGTGTGTCTCGGAGGTACCACCAACTCACTGAAGCAATGGATGATGAAAGTCTTGGTGGAGACGAATAAATGGATGGATGGATGGGTGGATGGTGGGTGACCTGGTGATTTGTGGGTGGGGGTGTGGGTGGGGGGAGAGAGGTGGCGATGAATAAGTATGGTAGGTCGTAGGAAAGAGGATGTGGTGAGCGAGAGGAATGAATGATGAGTGAGTGGGGTTGGGTGGGTGGGTGGTGTTGTGTGTGGGTGATCGAGTGATGATGAGTGGGTGTGTCGATGGGTGATGATTAGGGTTGGGTAGTGAAAGTGGAGGTGTGTGGTGGGTGAGCGATTGAATGAATAGTGGGTGAGTTGTGATGAGTGGTGGTAGTGGCTTGGTGGTGGGTAGGTGGTGAGTGGAGTGAGTGAGTGGATGGATGAGTGAGTGAGTGATGGATGGAAGTGAGTGAGTGGGTGGGTTATTGGATTATGGTGGGCAGGTGGTGAATGAATGATTAGAAGATAATGAGTGAATGAGTGAGTAGGTTGTGAATGTGTGGGTGAGTGAGTGTATTGGTTAGTGATGAGTGATGAGTGATGAATAATTGATAAGTGAGTGAAGTAATGAATTAGAGAGTGGTGAGTAAGTGAGCTAGAGAGTGAGTGAGTGAGGGAGTGAGTGACGAAGAATGATTAGTAACCAATATTGTTACCTGCAAGGCAAAGGCCATCTTTCAAAACCCACCCATGGGGGAGCAGGACAGCCTAGTGGTTATAGCGTTGCGCTCGTGACTTTACCACCACGAGGTTCGAATCCACTACTTAACCAGAATGAATGCTTCACCAGGCGATTTTTTTTGTCCTTGGAGATTGACCTAAGTATACTACTATGACTCCACTCCCCCGAAGTAACTTCAGGTGGAACTATAAACCAACGTCCTGTGAGCGAAACGCAGCACGCACATATGCACACACGTTTGCATACCTGTTTGTTTCCGCCATCTGGAAGAAGAGCTGCTATTGTGAACCGCTGAGAGCGAATGACCTTTTTTTTATTGTTAAACACACACACACACACACACGCACACACACACACACACTGGTATATAGTGTCGTGTTCGGAACATCATCCCTGGAGTCGGATCGCAGCTACCTTAATGATGGGCAAAAACTGGTAGCATAAGTAACAATCTCACCTGGGGGGATGGGATAGCCTAGTGGTTAGAACATTGCGCTCGCAATCTGACGACCCGGGTTCGATTCCCGTTCAAGGGGGATATTTTCCCCTGGAGTTAACGTCAGTTGCCGACTCCACTCTCCCCAAATCTTCGCAGATGAAACTATAAACCGAGGCCCTCCGTGTTTCGAAATCACACGACAGAAAATCTTGCATTGCATGTTAAATCCTGTTCCGCTTTTCGTAAGAGTAGGCCATTGTGTGCCGGTAGGAACGGATGGCAAAATTTACAAAACCGCATACACACGAGGACTGAACGTAAAAAAGCGCGTACGTGCTTATTCCATTATCCTCGATTTAAATAAATAAATAAATAAATAAAAATTATGGTGAACCTCCGAGCTCTTGCTGAGGAACAAAAAAACAAAACAAAAAACCAGAGGTACATGAAAGTATTACATATTGTATGTCACTAACTCAATACACAAAACACGGTCGAACTTGTGGGAACAGCCTCTCGTCCGGAAGGGATAAAAAATTCCTATGACTAGTAGCCGAGTTCCTGGGAACATGCCTTCCCTGGAGACAACTGTGTCCATTTCTAGCAATACATTAGTCGATGTAGGGGTTGCTTCCCCTTTTTTAAAAAAAAATCGAACCGTTCAGTTTCGACTTTCCATCCGGAGATTATTGGTGGGCACTGTTTTATCACACCGACTTACTAGGCACAAATGGCCCACCTTGCGAAATGGACAGAATCGGTTTAACGTGCGCAGCAAGAAGTTCAGCGTGCGTTTTGGACTTAGGACCATCGTTTATGGTCTCATCCTGAGACTTTCCGGGAGTGGATTTAATTCTGATGTAACCCTTGAGGAAAAAATCACCCTGAACACTAGCATCTATCGATTGGTGGCTCTATCCCAGGCCATCAATCCCGAGCGCAACGCTCTAACCACCTAGACTATCCCTTTCCCCTCAGAGAGTGATTTGTGAGTGATTGGCCAGGCCAGCAGGGTGGTAAGTCAGGAGCGGTACCCAGTGTGTGTGTGTGTGTGTGTAGTGTGGTTGTGTGTGTGTGTGTGTGTGAGTATGTTTTTTTGTGTGTGTGTGTGTGTGAAGTCAAGTCAAGTCAAATTTTTTATATTTTTTTTATATTTTTTATTTTTTTTTTTTTTTTTTTGTTTTTTTTTCCCAGGATGTTCATCTCAGGAAAAAAACATTGACTTAACCTTTCCTCACCGAAACTTGTTTAAAACCACATGGCCATGAGCCCAAAATACAACAACTGCCTCCTCCGGATATATATCTATTTCTTTTTCCAGACTCTCTCTGCGGAGGTGGGAATGCCATAATTTTCAAAAACACATTGGAACCACCTCTTGTCTATCACCACAACCTCCAGTCCACACGACCTATCTTTGAAGTTTTCGAAATCAACCTCCAAATTACCGGGCCACTCTATTACTATCTGCTGCCTTTACCGTCCACCCCTAGCCGTAAGAACAACTGACAATCTTCCGTATTTTCATCAAGAATCCAGTCATTTCCTCGAACCACTACAGCCCTCTCCTACGTAAACATCTAATTCTCGGTGACTTAAACTTCCATATTCGAAAACATCTTCTCAATTCATACGTCTTTCTCTTTCTCTGGGGGGTCCAACCATTTCTCTCTGTCTCAACTGTTAAACTAAGCAACGCACAGATCTGGCCATATTTTAGACTGCTGATTACTAAGCTGTCATTTAAACTTTTACATTCTGTTCTGTCACTGCCGAACTCTTTCCTGACATTCCGCCATTCTTTTCCCACCTCAACATCACAAAACCTTTCAGAAAAAGAAGAAATATTTTACTCGTCGCAATCTTAAGGACTTAGATCATTCATTACTGTCTCATTCACAATCATCCGGAACGTTTTTTCACAAACCTCTGACCACACTGACCACTCTTGAATACTATGCACACTGGTCTCCCCAATTGCTTAGATGAGCATGCACCTCCTACTGACCTCTCCTACCGTGACAGACCCTGTGCTCCATGGTATACCCCAAGACATCCTGATGCAAGCGCAAACAGCCGCGGCAACTGAACGGCAGTGGCGGAAAGCACAAACCGAATCAACAAACAGCTTTTCCGAAAACAAATAAACAAAGTCCAACTCTCACCTACAGCAAAGACATAATACTACTCTTCCAAATTCTCCTGCCTACAACCATTAAAATCATCTTTTTTCCCTCACCTCAATCTCCTTGGCTGCAAAAAACAATCGTCCTCTTGCCACCCCAAAACCCACAGCCTGTCCTGAACTCATCTATCTTATCTGCTTCTTTTCCATAGACAAAGTCCACAACATAACGCTCCCGACTGATAAGACTCATTTCCAGCCTAGCACACTCCAGATCCCCATTCACTGGCACTCCTCTCTTTTTCCTTCTGTGCCACAAGTGAAAAAGAAATCATGACAATTCTGAAGGAAATACTAATAAAAATCAGTTTGCGACCAGATCCCATACCTGCACCTGTATTTCTCACAAATGCGCTGTCCACCAACTTTTACTAATTATCACTAAAATTGTAAACTCCTCTCTTCTGTCAGGACATTATCCACAAGCTCTAAAAACCGCAATAGGTCCTACCGTCTACTGAAAAAACACGACCTGATCCCAACATTCTGAAGAATTATAGACCTACTCAAACTTACCCTTGTCTCTAAAGTACTAGAAAAAAGTTGTTCTCAAACACTCCAACCGTCTCCTTCCTTCCAATGATCTCCTTCCCCTTTTCAATCTGACCTATCGGCCCAACCACAGCCACCCGAAACACCCTAAGACCATACTTTTAGATACACTTCAACTTGCTCTGATGACAGCAAAATCTCCCTCCTCACTCTCATGACTTATCTCACCTTCGACACTATAGATCACTCAATTCTTCTTTCCGCCTCGCAAATACGTTTGGTATTAATTGGCACAAGCCCTCACTTGGTTTACATCATACCTCACAGACAGATTCCCGAAAGTTATTGAAACAAAATTCAATAAAACTGGCAAAATGGTATTTGATCCCACAGGATCAATCCTGGGCCCCGTTCTCTTTACTCTCTTAACTGCTCCACTCTCACATATAATAAACAACCACCATATTGATCATCAATTTCTATGCTGATGACACTACAGCTCAGTGCAATATACTGTAGAAAAACTTGCCTTCCTCCTGACAAAAATGGTCCTACGCCTCAAGACTTTCCAAACTGGATTACTCAGAACAAGTTAACAACTTAATTGCCGATAAAAACGAAAGCCTGCGTTCCAATAGGGACCCAACATAAACTTCCTCTCATCACAACAACATCATAAATTAGGCAGTGCGTCATTCCTTTCGTCCAACCGTGAAAAGTATCTAGTGTATTCTTGACAAACTCACTCTCTATTGAAAAAATTCATCAACCCGCGACCTGCCAGTCTGCTACATCAACTACGGCGCATAACGCAAATCGGCCAAGTATCTTTCAACCACGCATTCACCTTCCACCTCCTACACAATCTCTCCTAATCTTTCACGATTAGAACTGCTGTAATTCTCTTTTTGCTGGCCTAGACCAGCATCATCCAACCACTCCTTCCACCGCATCCAAAACTCTGCCTCAACGACTGTTTCTACATCCACGCCCCAATCCGAACCCATACACTCCTCTTCAGCTATCTCATCACTGCGTGCCGTCTCCCAAGACTGGATTCTAAAAACAATCCCCAACTCTGTTTTCAAATGTCTCCACAAAATCTGCACCATCTACTTTGTAACAGACTTCAATCTGACAACTCCATCCCGTTCCCTTCGTTCAGCGAAGATACTTTGAGCTTTCGAACACTCCAGATCCAAACATACCACTGTTGGCTGTCGATGTTTCTGGTCCGTCCATCTGGAATGACCTCCCTCTTTCACTTCGCCACAACTTCACTTGATAATCATTCAAATCCACCTCAAAAACACACTGTGTGTGTGTGTTTGTGTGTGCAGTTCGTGCGTGCGTAGCGTGCGTGCGTGCGGGCGTGATGTGTGTGGTGTGTGTGTGTGTGTGTGTGTGTTTGTGTGTGTGTTTGTGGTGTGTGTGTTTGAGTGTGTGTGAGTGTACATACCACTGCAGAAAATTGAAATATGTTCTTTAATTATATTTGAGGAAAGTTGCTTGCAGCGTAAATGATATGAGTGCAAGCGCTTCGCTTTTGTTGTTTTACAAGATTCGCGCTAATATAAATTCCATATATTATTATTATTATTACATTGAATAAGCAATGCATTGTTTTTTTCATCAAGAACAAATTGTCTTAAGATTAACTGATATACTACATTATTGCTTCCTTTAGAGTAGCGGCGTGAGTAGTGTGTGTGTTGTGTTGTGTGTGTGTTGGTGTGTGTTGTGTGTGTGTGTGTGTGTATGTGTGTGTTGTGTGTGTGTGTGCAGGTCTGGTCTGGCCTTATGTGTTACCCACGAAGCCATCTCTTCTGCCCTTGCCTCAGTGTGGTGCCGTCCTCTTCTTCATCATGATCATAACCATCGTCATTGACTCCCAGGTACAGCCTCGCGCCTGTCTCCGTGTTGTGCTGTGGTGGGGAAGGGCTGGGTTACGTGGCGTAGATGAGGGAAGAGTAGGGTTGGGTTGGGTTATGTAGGGTAGGGTAGGGTAGGGTTGGGTGAAGCAGGGTTGGGTTAAGTAGGGTTGGGTGAAGCAGGGTTGGGTTAAGTAGGGTAGGGTAGGGTAGTGTTGGTTAAGCAGAGTTGGGTTCAGCAGGGTTGGGTAATTAGGGTAGGTTATGGGTGAGGTAGGAGTAGGGTAGGGTAGTGTTGGGTTAAGCAGGGTTGGGTTAAGTAGCGTAGGGTTGGGTAAGGTAGGGTAGGGTAGAGTAGGGTAGTGTTGGGTTAAGCAAGGTTCGGTTAAGTAGCGTAGGGTTGGGTAAGGTAGGGTTAGGGTAGGGTAATGTTGGCTTAAGCAGGGTTCGGTTAAGCAGGGTTAGGTTAAGTAGGGTAGGGTTGGGTAAGGTAGGGTAGGGTAGTGTTGGGTTAAGCAGGTTGGGTTAAGTATGGAGGTTGGGTAAGGTAGGGCTGGGTAAGGTAGGTAGGGTAGGGAGTGTTGGGTTAAGCAGGGTTGGGTTGAGTAGGGTAGAGTTGGGTAAGGTAGGGTAGGGTAGGGTAATGTTGGGTTAAGCAGGGTAGGGTGGGTTGGGTTAAGTAGGGTAAGGTAGGGCAGGGTAGAGTACAGTAGGATAGGGTGGGTGAGGGGTAGTTTAGGGAAAGGTATGTTGGGTTGGTGGGATAGGGTTGGGTTGCATTGGATTAGGGTAGGGTAGAATAGGGTAAGATAGGGTGGAATAGGGTAAATAGAGGTGGGAATAGGGTATGGTAGGGTAGAATAGAGTAGGTAGGATAGAGTAGGGTAGGGTAGAATAGGGTAAGGTAGGGTAGAATAGGGAGGTTAGATAGAGTAGGGTAGGGTAGAATAGGGTACAGTAGGGTAGAATAGGGCAGTTAGGATAGAGTAGGGTAGGCAGGGTAGGTAGGACGGGTTTGGGTTGGTGTGGGGTAGAGTAGGACAGGGTGAGATGGGGCACGGTTGCGTTGCAGTACGGTAGGGTAGAGCACAGTAGATTAAGGTAGGGTGGGGTAGGGTAAGGTAGGGCACAGCATGGTCGGGTAGGGAGGGTAGGGTAGGTGTTAGGTATGGTATGGTGTGATGAGCGCTTTGATTTGTTGCTTTACAGATTGCAGCTTTATAATAAAATCCATACATTATTAATTAATATTATTATATATTATAGATGGAGGAAGGTGATAGATATAGCGGTGAAGTAGAAGCATGTTACAACGCTATGCTAAGCTTTTTAAAGAAAAACATGAAGTCAGATGACTAGAAATTAAATAGTTCGTTTGAGATGGAGCGTAGGAGATGTGGGCCTACGGATGTTAGTGTATCTACAATATCAGCAAAGCTTGTGAGCTTAAAATAAAATTGTTTTCGGGCTAAAACTACTTCAATAGAAAAATATATTTGATTATTTTTTAGTGAGGAAGTGGGGTGTGTTTTTGTAGTTGTTTTTGTATTTGTTTCGATGGTATGGTGTGTGTGTGTATTGTGTGTAGTTATT
>CM054139.1:61701-87841 GCA_028751875.1 Rapana venosa | reverse complement strand
GAAATAAACTATCGCTGACCTGTGTAATGATAATATCGCTAGACCTGTGTACGTACATGAAAATTTACCCTAGCCCTGTGTACATGTTACATGATAAACTATCGTAACGTGTACATGTACATGAAACTATCGTAGCCTGTGTACTGACAGGAAAATAGAGACCTGTGTACATGTACAAAAAACTATCGCTAGACCTGTTACATGAAAACTATGCTACCCCTGTGTTCATGAAAATGATAACAACCCTTTAACCTGTTACTGTGTATGATAACTATCGCTTTTACGGAAACAATGTGTGGTGGGGTTTTTCCCCCCTTTTTTCGAATCCCTGTCACGTGAGGGGTGTTTGTGTTGGGTCCCTGCCTTTGTATCGTGCCCCCGTTGGAATGCAAAAGGGAAAATAAGTTTGTTAGTGACGCATCCCCTTCGTCTTTTATTTCTTGTTGTGGGATGCCCTCAACTAGAAAAAAACCAACGGTTGAGATTTTTGCCTTTAAAGCCGTGTGGGGGGTGTTGTCGCCCCTAATAAACCCTGATGGTAGATTTTTGGGTTGTTGCTTTTTTGTGTTGTTTTTGTTGTTGTTGTTTTTTACTCCCTTATACTTTTTTTGCGCCTTATCTTCTATAAGTCCCTTTCCCCTGCTGTTCGCACCCCAAATAACCCAATCTCCCCACCACAGCCCACCCGATTGTTATTTCATCCCCGGGGTTGGAAATCCGCGGGGCCCCAATACGCCCCCGGGGGGGGCACACCCAAGGGGCCCTGCCTGCTGTGAGTCCTTTGGTGGTGCTAGTGGTGCCTGTTCTGAGCTAAATAGCGGGACACACCTACAAAACCCCCAAAACAACACAGTTTTACTTAGTCGAGAGCCAGACTGATATTGTTCCCTGAGGGGGCAACCCCCACAATGCCCCTCCAACGAGTCCCCCTGAACCCCCAGCCCAAAGGTTTTGACCAAACTCACTACAGGCACAGAAGTGTACGGAAAACCGAATCGGGGCCCCACGAACCACAGAAACGGGGACACCGCTCAAGCAATTTTTTTTTATAGAAAGAGATAAATGAAAATGGGGGATACGTAAATGAAACTTCAGTTTTAAACGTCTTTAAATTTTATGTTTTTTGAGGGAAAAAAATAATTAAAAAGAGAACGCAAACATAACAAAAAAAGTTCGTAACAGTACAAAATTAAAAACAACTTAACATACAAAAAAAACGAATTTTGGGACTTCTTACCACCTAACACAATGCCAAAAAAACAAGGGTTCGACAAAATCGATCCAGTGAAAAATTGGTACAGGGGGTAAAAATGTTTTAAATGTCCCAATAAAAAATAACTTGACTACTGTAATTTCTCCCACAAAAACAGAGCTGCTGCTGGGGAAGGCATATTTTTGAGACTACTGACAGGGTTGAAACCTCGCTTACTATCATAAAATTCCCGGCGTAAACCCGGGGCCCGAAGAAAAACCAACCTGCTTTTTGTCAGGTAATTTGAGCAACTCTCTCAAACTCCACCCGTAAAGTTAAGCTCGACTGTGGTCCCAGTTTTTCCCACTGAGCCCCCGCACCCACTTGGGTAGGACCCGGGCCCGGAATCCAAAAAATCCCTCCCCTTTTTTATGGGTTTTGAACCCGCGCCCTTCCGTCCAAATCCAACCCCAGCCACTCGCCATGACGGCTGGTGTGCTCCTTATACTCGTATTTTCCTTTTTGAGTTCCCAAAGCTGCTCATTTAAACCCTCTCTGCCCCACCATAAAAAATTTTGGCTCGTCACACCCAAGGGTCAAAATCCACAGGGATCTTAACAATGTCAACTTTCGGGATCACCTCCAAGGACTCTGCCTGTTTGTGGATACATGGGTGGTATTCAGTGGGGCCTTTTCAGAGCAACATTTCCCTAACACCATTACAACCCCCCACTGCAACTGAACACCTCAGTCAAAGGGCCAGATTTAGGGGAAAAAAGCCAAATCTCCCAAGCCTTTTCCTTGAACCTAAACACCATAAGACCATACAACGGGGGTCCTGAATGAGAGACAACTTTCTGTTTTTACATAAAGATTAATAGGATATGTAATGATCGTTAAAAGCATATATGTGGACCCTGTACTTACAACATGAGATGATGTATGAGTAAGTAAAATTTCATCTATCTATCATCATCTACTATCTACTACTACTTCTATCTATCATCTATCTTCTACTATCTATCTTCTATCTACATCTTCTATCTTTTATTATAATATTTTGTGTGGTGTGTGTGTGTGTGTGGGTGTGGTTGATGATTTGCTGAAAAACCCTTAAAACTTCGCGGGCTCACTTGCTAATCAGTTTTTAATACTCAATTCAAAAAATTTGTAGATACCCTATGCGAAAAAAAAATAACTACATCATTTTTAGTCATTAGGGTTGTGAGTCTTGTCACCCATTTTTTTTCACATTTTATGTCATTAGAGACTGTGAGCCCTTTCACCCCTTTTTTCAGCATTTTTAGTACATTGGGGCTGTGGTTTTGCACTCCCTTTTTTCATCATTTCTAGTCATTAGGGGCTCGAAACTTGTCACTCCTTTTCCCCTCTGGGGGGGGGGGGCAGGGGTCATTTGAGGGTGGACTTCCCCTCAATTTTTACATCATTTCAGTAGTCTTGAGGTGCTATCACTCCTATCACTCCATTTTTAGATCATTTCAGTGGTCACTAGAGGCTGTCACTCTATTCTTACACCATTTTGGTGGTCGTTAGGGGCTGCAACTCCTGTCATTACATTCTTACACCATGTCAGTGGTGCTTAGGGACCGTGACTCCTGCCAGTCCATTCTTACATCATTTCCTTGGTATAGATTCCTCCTCCACTTTATCCTTTGATACATGTGTCCTAACCGGGTAGTTGAAAGTCATGTGGATCATATGCACCTGTGACCTGACAAGCGACGGCAGCCATCAGGACCGTGTGTATTTTCTGAGGAAACTGAACTCGTATTTTGTAGACAAAAAGATTCTTTCCTTGTTTTATAATTCTTACATAGAGAGTGTTTTAAGTTTTGCTTTAATTTTTTGGTACAGTAACCTTAGTGTTAAAAACAAGAATGGCCTGCACAGAATTGTAAGAATCTGCTCAAAAATAAATGGAGAAGAACAAAGAGATCTCAAGTCGTTCTGTAATCAGCAGCTGTACCGAAAGCAACGGCCATTTTGGCCAATCCCTCCCATGCTTTGTTTCCAGAATTTCAGTTGTTGCCTTCAGGACGCCGTTTTCAGTGCCCCAACAGCAAAACAAACAAACACAGAAATTCTTTTGCGCCAGTAATCATTCCAGGGACATCTCCTCCCAGTCAATGTTATATTCCAACTTTAAGGAATGCTCACTGTGTTTGTTGAAAAAAAAGAGCTCTCTTTTTTAACTTTAAGGTATGCTATATAATAACGAAGTCCATGACGGAGGCAAAAGAGAAATGGATCGGTGAACAGTGCCAAGACATTGAAGAGAACATCAAGAAAAACAATAGCAAGAAACATATCAGCTGGTGAAAGACCTGACTAGCACAAAACAGGGAAAAGGTTTAACACTCCAAGACAAAAATGGGAAGTGTCTCACTGACGACCAGGATATTCTGAACAGATGGACAGAATACTGCTCCGACCTGTATAACTATAGAACCGCAGGAGATCCAGAAGTCCTTAATGTACCCGCAAGCAAAGACACAGACAGTCACCCTATCCTCCGAGAAGAAGTGGAAACAGCAGTCAGATCGCTGAAAAAGGGAAGTCAGCAGGGCTGACAACATTCAGCTGAGTTGGTTCAAGCTGGAGGGGAAGCCATGATCAGCGCCTACTAAGAATCTGCAACAAGATCTGGCAGACAGGAAAATGGCCAACACCATGGACACAGTCACCCATCATCACCCTCCCCAAGAAAGTAAATCTACAACAATGCCATAATTACCGCACAATCAGCCTCATATGCTACTCAAGCAAGGTCATGCTGCAGATAATATTGAATAGACTGAAGCCACAAGCAGAGACCATCATTGCTGAGGAACAAGCAGGTTTCAGAGCAGGGCGCAGCACAACAGAACAGATATTCAACCTCAGAATACTATGTGAGCGGTACCTTCAACATCAACAAGACCTTTACCACGTATTTATCGATTTTAAGAAGGCATTTGACAGGGTGTGCATGCAGCTTTGTGGGCAACCATGAATTTGTACAGCATCAATGAAAACCTGATCAGAGTCATCAAACAGCTGTACAGCGAGGCCACCAGTGCAGTGTACTACAACAACAACATTGGAGAATGGTTTCGAACAACAGTTGGAGTAAGGCAGGGCTGTCTACTCTCACCCACTCTTTTCAACATCTTCCTTGAGAGAATCATGGCTAATGCACTGGAACATCATGAAGGATCAGTCAGCATTGGTGGCAGAACGATCACAGACCTCCGCTTCGCAGATGACATTGATGGAATAGCAGGATCAGAAAAAGAGCTTGCCAGCCTAACAGAACATTTGAATAAGGCCTCCAAAACATACGGCATGGAAATCAGTGCAGAGAAGACCAAACTGATGACTAATAACACCAACGGCATTAGCACTGATATCAGGGTTATTGACCAGAAGCTGGTAACAGTTCAAGCTTCAAGTACCTGGGAGCCATTGTATCAGACCAGGGATCCAAGCCAGAAGTAGTATGCAGGACTGCACAGACAATAACAGCTTTGTCAAAACTAAACACCATCTGGAGAGATAAAAATATCTCCCTTATCTCCAAGATCAGACTAATGCGCTCCCTTGTCATATCCATATTTCTGTATGCCTGTGAATCATGGACCCTGACTGCAGATTTGGAGAGAAGAGTACAGGCGGTGGAGATGAGATGCTTTCGGAGACTCCTTGGCATCTCCTACAAAGACCACATAAGCAACAAAGCCATAAGCGCCATACGAATCCAGCAAACCATTGGACCCTATGAGAACCTTCTAACGATCGTGAAAAAGCGTAAACTTAAATGGTATGGGCATGTCACAAGATCCAAAGGACTTGCAAAGACAGTTTTACAAGGCACTGTCCAAGGAGGAAGAAGAAGAGACAGACCAAGGAAGAGCTGGGAGGATAACATCAGCGAATGGACAGGCCTAGAACTCAACAAAACTCTGAGTAAGGCAGAACAGAGAGAGCAATGGAGGGAACTAATTGTCGAGTCTTTGAGGGTGCCCCCACGGTCGTCAGACTACGGGACAGATAGATAGATAGATAGATAGATAGATAGATAGATAGATAGATAGAATAACGTAGGCGGGATATCATATTTGTATAGACACTCAAAAGAATCTCAGGACAGTCATTTTCTAGGCTGGCCCAACATTTTAATGAAATATTATTAAAATAGTAAAGTCGGGTGTGCTGGTCCCGATTTGTAAGGTGTTTAGTAAGGGCAGGGCAACGCGTTTTCGCTCATATGTCAGATAAGAATAGTTGCTAAGGAGAAGAAGAAGAAGAATTGCGAAGAATTGCGAAGAAGAAGAAGAATTGCGAAGAATTGCGAAGAAGAAAAAGAAGAAGAAGAAGAAGAAGAAGAAGAAAGAGAAGGAGAAGAAGAAGAAGAAGAAAAATAAGAAAAAGTAAAGTTCTTCCCCATTCGTTAGCATATCACTACTGGTATTGAAGTCTTTGTGTAAAATGTTACAGAGCATATCATTGCTGGTAATGAAGTCTTTGTGTAAATTAATGTTACAGAGCATACAGATTATAAAATGTGACTTACCCATCCAAAATAACCCTCACCCCCACCCCGAAAACAAACCAACCACCCCCCTTCAAAGTACCAAAAAACCCAAAAAACAAACAAACAAAAGAAAACCCTAAAAACACCGACACCCCACACACCCCAAAAAACAACACCCCAACCAAAACAAGAAAGAGAAAGAAAAACCAAATCAACAAAAGAAGGAAAAAGAAAAAAAGAGAAAACAAACAACGAGAGAGAGAGAGAGAGAGAGAGAGAGAGAGAGAGAGAGAGAGAGAGGAGAGGGGAGAGAGAGAGAGAGAGAGAGAGAGAGAGAGAGAGAGGGGAAGAGGAGGAGAGAGAGAGAGAGACATGACAATGACAATGACAATGACAATGACAAATAATTTAATGTGTTAGGCTTTGGGCCCATTCACATGGGGGAAGGGGGAATCGAAAGCTCCGATAATTACATACACAACCGAACAATTTACATTCACAGGATCTTCGCGAATGGAAGTCCGATCGCGGTAATGTTCATATTCACATTACAACAATAATATCCACTGTCACTGTCATCACTGCCTGAAGAGGAAGGTGAAGCTTGTTAAAGTCGTGTCTCTATCGGTGTGGCCACGATGTCTGCTGTTTTCCGGGTGGTGTAGACAGGTTTCCATTTTCGCCATTTGCCGGATTGAGTCTGTCTTCTCTTGAACTAAAGCTGGTGTTCATTCTACGCATGTTCCTCTGCATCTTTTCAATACACTCAATGGCTTGTCTGCAATGGTCACTAGACAGTTGGCTGGTTTGCTTTGACTTGCTGACTGACGATGTATACACCAGAGAGAGACAATGACAATGACAATGACAATGACAAATGACAATGACAATGACAATGACAAATTCTTTTATTTCGAGGATAATGAATAAGCACACATGTGCTTTTTTACATCCAGTCCCCGCCCGTTAGGGATACATCTTAATAATAATAACCCAATACTTATACAGTCTCACAATAAAAACAAGGGGAAATAACCCTTTTCAAAACAGCTCCCCCCCAACAACCCTCCCCCCCCCCCCACAACCCTCCCCCCCCCCCCAAAGCAAGCAATTAAAAGAAAATCCTAAAAATACCCCACCCCTACCCCCACCCCCAAAAAACCGTAACCAAAACAAACAAACAAACAAAAGAGAAGAAAAAACCAAACCAACAAAAGATGATAAAAAAGAGAAAAACAGACAAACAACAACAACAAGAACAAGAACAACAACAAAGCCAAGAAAAAATAACACAACCAAACTTAATAAGTCATAAAGATAAACATCTACACATTGTCAAATGGTACACATACTGTTATACATAATTATAAGTTATTGAAATAGGGCACTCATTAAAACTTAAGTACAGAGGCAAGTCCAATAAAGTATTGAAAATATAAAAATATGAATCCTTCATCAGGATATACTATGACTATAAGCAGGACGATAAAAGGTGAGAGAGAGAGAGAGACAGAGACAGAGAGACAGAGATGTGTGTGTGTGTATTTCAGAGATAATATCCAATATATAAATCCCAAAACAGTATGCCATCCCATCAACACTCATTTTAGATTAACTCGTTTCAAATTATATGTCATGATAAAAATAAATTTAATACCCATACATCCACACAATAAAAACAAGAAACAGCCAAGAAGAAATTTAAAACTATCAGTCGTTGAGGGAGAGATATGAGTGGGTGAGTGGGTGAGTGAGTGTGTGTGTGTGTGGTGTGTGTGTGTGTGTGTGTGTGTGGTTGTTTGTGTTTGTTTGAGCGTGTGTGTGAGGTGTGGGTGGGGTGGGGGTGTTTCAGGGATAATACTAAATATGTAATACTCACATAGCACACGATCAAACACAAACACTTTTAATTATGCTCCTGCAAATTGAATGTCATGGTAATAAAATAAGTGCAATACCCATACACTCACATAATAAAGAGGGGGAAAAGCCAATAAAGTCATAAAAAGAACATCTACACATTGTAAGTAATAGAAACAAAATATTTTTTTCCAGGATAATGAATAAGTATTCATGTGCTTTTTTACATCCAGTCCCCGCCCATGGGGTCACATTAAAAATGCACTCGTACTCATACTTTCAAGCAGAAGAAGCAAAGGAAAAAAAACTTTTTTTTAAAGAAAAAGAGAGAAGAAGAAAAAAACAAACAAACATACAAACAAACAAACAACCCCAGACGAAGCAAAAGACAAAAACATACCCCCAGACCCCCCCCCCCCCCACCACCACCACAAAAAAAGACAACAACAACAACCAAAAAGCAGACAAAAACACCCTTCCAAATAAACAAACAAAAAACAAAAAAAACAACAACAACAAACAAACAAAAAGAAAGTAACAACCACAGCAAAACAACACAGAGAGAGAGAGAGAAAAGGAGAGAGAGAGAGAGAGAGAAGAGAGAGGAGGGAGGAGAGAGAGAGGGAGGGGAGAGAGAGGGGGTAACCCAAAAATTATAGATCAAAAAATTAAACACCTTCATATTGTAAAATAGTCACATGTTTTAATTGGTAATAAATATTAAAAGGAATTCATGGCTCAAGTAAGACAACAAGTCCAAAAAATATTGAAAATCAAAATATGAAAAACCTTTATTAGAATACACAATAACAATAAAAGGGAGAGAGAAAGAGAGAGAGAGAAGAGAGAGAGAGAAGAGAGAGAGAGAGGGAGAGAGAAGAGAGAGAGAGGAGGGGAAAAGAGAAATGAATTAATTGCTATCTCTTGGGCCACAATCACGGAAAAGGGGAAAAGAGGGAGAGAGAAAAGAGAGAGGAAAAGGGAGAGAAGGAGAGAAGAGAGAGAGAGTGTGTGTGTGTGGTGGCGTTTTTTGTGGGGGTGTTTGTGTGTGTGTGTGGTGGGGTGGTGGTGTGTGTGTCGAGATGGTACTAAAATATAATTCCCCAAAACAGACCATCCCCTTTGAACTTTTTTTGATTACTTAGAAAAAAAATATGTTATGATAAAAATAAAATAATATAAAAAATAATAAAAATAAAAATAATACTAAAAATTAAAAAAATAAAAAAAAAAATCAATCCCCTCTCTCCACAATAAAAAAAAGGAGAAAAAAAAGGGTATGGCGCATAAAAAGCCACGTTTGCGGGGGTGGAGGGGAGAGGAGGGGGGTCATGAAGGTTTTTTCCCTAATACGAATGCCTAGTTTTTTCTAAGTTTTTTCCTGTGCTTTTTATTACAAAAGTTAAAACGTAAAAAAAGGAAGAGGAGAGAGGAATAGAGGAGAGAGAGAGAGAAGGGGGGAGAGAGAGAGAGAAACACTAAAACCCATAAACATGAAATGTTTTAAAAAGAAATTTGGGCCCTTTGGACCACAAACATTTTTTGGGGTTTTGGGAAGAACAAGGGTTCATTCATATCATGGAAAAGCAAATGCAAAAACAAAAATGTTTTAATGATGATTAGAGAAAAAAACACCAACAAAATAGCCAATAATGCAAAAAATTTGTCAGTAACAGATGAAAAATACAAAAGAAAAAACCCCTTTTTATCTATTTCGATTATAATTTTAAATCAACCTAACCCAATATAGAAAGAAGATGCTGTCTAAGAAAAATCATCCATTTGAGTATATCAAATTTTTAGCAGTTTTCCAATAAAGTATTTGCGCCAACTTTTTTGCCTTTTGTTAATGAATAAAAAAGTATTTAGAAAAAATGTTTGTATCATCATTCTTACTTTGAACAATCTGTCAATGTACTTTTGATACATTTGCTTAAAATTTTTTCTTTTAAATTTTTGAGTACTTAAAACTTCCAATAAAAAAGTGGGCTTTTTTCAAAGTTCGTTTTCAAAAGGACAAAATTTATTGGAATTACCTAATTTTAAACATTATTTTTAAAGGGGTAAACATTAACTTTTGCTTGTGAATTTACACGAAAGCATAACATCTATAATTTTTAAAATATGCTTTTTAAAAAAATTTTTTTTTAAAGATCTATAACATCATACCCTTCTTTATGAAGGGGGAACTCTGAATCTGAAATGTTTAATTGCACATTGGCTTAGGCCAAAACAATATAGAAAAAAAAAATAAGAAAAATCTTATATAACAGAAAACCTATCTATATTCTACAATCATTGGGTTTAATTGAGAATCATAAGGTACTCTCATCCCTATACATTTATATTTTAAAGGACATTTGTCATCTCAAGTTTACATTTAATTTATGAAACATCAGAGCAAGAACTTATAAAAAAAGGGGAGATGCAAAAAAACAAAATCATGTTATGCCCCAAATTCTTGATAATGGATATAAACAAGGGTTTGAAAGTTTAAAGGGTTTTCCCCGCGTCCACGGGAGGTTACCTTATAGATTTAAAAGTATTTTCTTCGCCTTTTGTTCATGAAAAAAATTTTTGAAAATTGTATTGTGGATGGATCGGGCTCAAGAACAGTTCAGAGGAAGTTTTTTTGACTTTTTAAAAATTTGCCCCTAATTGAAAAAATTATTGCTATTTAGGGTTTGGTTACAACTTGATCAGTGCAAAAAACGGTACACAGCATCAGTAAAAAAAGGAAAAAAGGCGTTTTTTCACCAAAAATTTTTTTGGGAAATATAAAGAGATGACGTAAACTTTTTTCAACTTTTTTGATAAAAAAATACAGCCAATATTGTATTGTGCTGAAGTATGGGGAATAAACCAGTTAGAACATATAGAAAAAAGTCCAATGTGGCAGAAAAAATTTTTTTTTAGGTGTACAACCAAAACACAAAAAAAATTTATGGAGATTTGTGTGATTCCTCTCTATGAATTCATCCTGCTGCATAAGATATTGGTTTAATTTATTACAAATGAAAAGAAGGGTTACCAATAGGGTATCAAATGCTGTTGCAGAGACAATTCCGGAAAAAGGCGGGGTTTCAAAAATAAGGAAATTTTATGCTTAACGGGATTTAACATCGTTTGGTTGAGGGGGGGTTTTGGGGGATGGAAAAGTTTCTAAGCATATTTAAACAGAGGCCACGAATTTTTATTAAAGAGTGTCGGAAATATAAAGTGGATAATAAAACCCTTTTATAGATCATTTAAGACTTATTCGAAAAAGAAGTTTATTTAGTAGGAAAATTATTGTTTTGTGTTGCCATCACGCATTAAAGGGTTTAATTTACCCCCACAATAAAATGTCTCGAAAAGTGAATCTGTTCAGAAAAATTCGTCCATTTTGCAAAATAATCGAAAAAAAAAAATTTTTGTGTTTTTTTGTGTACGTAAGAAGAGAGAGAGAGAGAGAAGAAAAGGGAGAGAAGAGAGAGAGAAGAGAGAGGAGAAGAGGAGAGAAGGGAGAGAGAGAAAAGGGGGAGAGAGAGAGAAGAGAGAAAAGGAAACGCTGCGGGGTTGGCGTTTTCTCCTTTCCCACGTGATGACAGGGGGGATGGTTAAAAATTGCTACAATATGTTGGGGAAAGCATTTCAGAAAGAAATAAAGGGTCTGGCAATAGTGTAAAGCAATGTGTTGATTTTCAAAATGCTTTTATTTTAACAAAGTAGTGGTTGGTAAAATCGCAAAATTGTATCCCTCGTAAGGGGTTTTAAGCAAAAGCTTCGGGACAAAATAGGAAAGATGTAAACTGATTTGGGGGAGAAATCTCCAAAGTATGCTATTTTTTGTTGTGGAATTTAAAAAATTTTTTTTCTGCTGTACCTAGTCTTCACTCGATCATTTTTTGTCTGAACCATCGTCTGTTGGACTTGTGTTAGGGTTGATAAAAAGCCGAAAAACCCCGTTTTTGGTATTTTAATTTGGGGTTTTATATTTTGTTACTAACATTTATCAGTTTGTTTGCTTTTCTTTTTAGTTTTTTCCCCGTCTAAAATCAAAAAATGTAATAGAGTTAAACTGAAAAATTTATATACGATATGAGGTTGTCCCGGGCAAAATTCTTAGAAAAAGCCCTCTGATGGGAAAAAAATACAGTTGAGAAAAAAAAAAAAAGGGTGCGCAGCGCTTGTGGCGACGCGCTCTCCGCTTCCCCGGGGAGGCACCCCGAATTTCACGGAGGAAATCTGCCGTGATTAAATGGTTTGAAATGAAATCTGGGGCGCTTTGTTTTGTTGCTTTACAGATTCAGCCCTTTTAAAAATTCCTACTTTATTATTATTATTTTTATTTTATTATTATTATTATTATTATTATTTTATTATTTTATTATCATTATTATTATATTATTATTTTTTAAATTACGATAAAAGAGGGAACCCCCCCCTTCTGCATCACTTAGTCTTTTTCTACATGCCCTGGTTGACAATCGTCGTGTGGCGTTCAAACTGGTATGGTGAATCGATGGTGGTCAGAATTGCAGTTTTGGAATGGATTACGCACTGACCTTTTCACAGGCTGCTGAGATCGGTTTTTCCTTTCTAAAATAATCGTTGGGTCCGTAGTATCCATGTGCAAGAGGGGGTTGCTGCAAAGGGTAAGGTTAAAATAGCTAACATAGGGGTTTTATTTATCTTCTTGTTTTGTTTTGTTTTGTTTTTGTTTTTTTCTTTTCTTTTCTTCTTTTTCTTTTCTTCTCTTCTTTTTTTTTTTCTTTTCTTTTCTTCTTCTTCTTTTTCTTCTCTTCTTCTTCTTCTTCTTTTTTCTTCTTTTCTTCATGGGAACCCGACGCAACTAAGTTGTCTGTCACACGAGCGAAAAATGCGTTACGCTGCCCTTAAGGGGCCCACAAAAATTGGCCCGTGCATCCCACTTTTTGGGATGAGAGAAATTGTTATTTTTTGTTAAATCTTTCTGGGAAAAAAAAGGCAGAAAATGAAGATATAAACCCCTAAAAATGCCCGCTGTGGTGGGGGTTAGATGTTGGGTAGTGGGTGGAAGTGGCGGAAATTTTCGTTGTTCCTTACCAGAGTCCAAGGGTTTACCAATGGTGAGATTTTTAGCGCGTATCCCCCCCCCCCCCCCCTCATTTTAGGAGCCCATTCCGACTTTGGGATAAGTTAGGAAAAATAATTTTAAAAAAGAAAAAAAGGGGAGGAAAAAAAAACCTTTTGACGATTTTTAACGTCCTGGGTTCTGGTGTGTTTCACAAACCCCAAACTCACGAGTCCGTGAAAGATTTGACCCTTTATTGATTTCCCCACAAAGTGGGAAGAAAAGGGCAAGGCGGGGAAAGAACCCCGACCTCGCGGGTTTTCTTTTAGGAGGTGTCATTAAATGTTTTGCCATTTTTTCAGTTGTGGGGTTTTAAAACCTATAAGAGTTAAAACCATTTTTAAAACCCTGGGGCCCGCCCCACGGAGTGGTTTTTTCTATTTGGGTTACTGGAAGCGGGGGCCCAGAGTCAGTGCATCCACTTTAAATTAAAATTATATTTTACACAGTTGCACAAAAACTTGGCCAACAGTGCAGGGGTCTGTTCTTCAGGGCAGGTCAAGATATCCGGGAAAATATCCCGATATTTTGATAGAAAGCAAGAGTCAGCCTGTCACGCGTCCAAAGCCACGGTTTCCCGGATTAAAAAACATCATCCTCTCAACATCGATACCCTTGCTAAAAAGCTTTGTCTTGATTTGAGGCTTTGAGCCTTTACTATGTGACCCCAGTTTCGTTTTCAAGAGATCTGTGCCCTGTGGTGAGTAATGCCCGAAACCTTTGGGGGGGTCAAAGGGTTTACTCGAAGGTTTTTTAAGAAAGGGCATAGTTGGGGTGGCACCGCCTGGGGGGGTGTCTCGCTCATCTGATCCAAAGGGTTTAAACCATCATTTTATCAGTTGGGGTCAGTGGATTGTGGTCTCCTCCCATGTGGCTCAGAAAAGGCACCACTGAAAATCACCAAAAAAAAAACCGGTACTGCGGGCCTTTTTGGTGGTCGCCCCTTTGGCGGCTAACACTGTAACTTTGGTGGCTTCCCACCCCGACCTAGGGGGGTCTGCGACGTGAGTATGGTTGAAACAGAGACATCGAAATGAAGGGATGTGGATTTGCAGGACAAGGACAGCACAGAAAAAAAGGCAGCAAACAAACCATGAACAAAAAAAAACCGATCAAAGTATGATACGGCGATAAAACAGCTCTCTTTCACAGAAGGTAAGAAAAACAAAGGCGAAAAAAATCAAAAAAATGAGACCAAAAAAAAGAGGAGAAAGACGAAAGAAGAAAGAATAAAAAACAAAAGGACACAGCAATGAAATACAACACAAAGAAAAAATAAACAAAAAGAGGACCAAGAAAAGAGAGACAAACAAAAGGACAAAGAAAACAGCAAAGGCAAAACAGACAAGATAAAGAGAGAAAAACCGAAGGCAAAGAAAAACAAAGAGAAAAAAAAACCCAAATAGAGACAAAACAAAGAAAGACAGGACAAAGGGAAAAAAAGCAAAAACAAAGTAAGAAGAGACTTAGAAAAACCGAGACGAAGACAGAAACAAGAAAAAGAGAAAAATTTAAAACAGAGCAAGGAAAAAACCCATTGGACCAGAAAAAACAAAGAGAGGCAAGGAACAAAGATAAGGGAGAGAGAGAGGAAGAAGAGGAGAGAGAGAGATAGAGAGAGAGAGGGGGAGAGAGGAGAGAGAGAGAGGAGATTTTAGCATAAAAAAAAAAAACAAAACAAAAAGAAACTAAAATATAATCATTTTAGGGGGAGAATGTGGTGAGTGTGTGTGTGTGGTGTGAGGTTTTTTGGTGTGTTTTGGGGTGTGTGTGTGTGTGTGTTGTGTGTAGTGTTGTGTGGGGTCTCAGGGATAATATAATTGAAAAACTCACAAGGGAACATCAACACCCAAAACTTTTTAAATTTTACTTACAAATTTTAAAAGTCATGATAGTAAAAATAAGTGCAACCCATACAACACAATAAAGAGGGGGAAACCCCCAAAAAGTCATAAAAAAAATTACAATTGTAAATAATAGGACAAAAATTTTTTTTTTTTCCCGGAAAATGAATAATATCATGTGCTCTTACATCCCCTTCCCCCCCGTAGGGTCCCTATTAAAATGAAAACAGTATATACTTTTAAAAAATGAAACAAAAAAGGGAAAAAACTTTAGAAAAAGAAAAAGAGGGGAAAAAAGAAACAAACAAACAAAAAACAACCCAGACAAATAAAAGAAAAAAACCCCCGAAACCCCCCCCCCCAAAAAAAAAAAAAAAAAAAATCCCTCCCAACCCAAAAAGACAAACAGAAAAAAAGAAACAACAAACAAACAAAAGGGAGGAAAAAAACACCAAAAAAACCCCAAAACCGTCCAACCCCCCCCCCCCACACACAAAATAAAAAAAAAACAAAAAAAAAAACAGCAAAAACCCAAAAAATCAACAAACAACAAAACAACAAAACAGAATAGCAACAGCAATAAAAACAGACAAGAGAGAGAGAGAGGAGAGAGGGGAGAAAGAGAGAAGAAAAGGTAAGCCAAACTTTAGATTTTTGAATTATAGGAATAGTAAAGTTTTTTCCTTTTTTAAAAATTTTAAAAAGGGCATTCCTGGAGCCAAAACCCCCCAACAACCCAAAATAATTTTGTAAACGTTGAAAAAAACCCTTTATTGGCACAAAACTTTGGGAGGGGAAGAGGGAAAAGAGAGAAAGAGGGAGAGAAGAGAGAGAAAAAGAAAAAAAGAAAATTTTTGTTTGGTTGTTTGTTGTTGTTTTTTTTGTTTGTTTTGGTTTTTTGTGGACTAAAAAAATTTAAAAAAGTACACAACCCAAAAGATTTTTAAAATTTTAAAATTGAAAAACTTTAAAATTTAAAACCCCCACACAATAAAAAAGGAGGGAAAGAAGAAGGAAAAAAAAAGAAAAAAGGCAGGAGAGAAAAGAGAGGAAAAAGGGAGGTGGGGGGGAGGGGGGGGGGGGAGGGGGGTGTGGTGAGTGTGTGTGTGTTTCAGGGATAAAAAAATAAAAAATTTAAATTTTCAAAAAAAACACGTCACCTCAACCCTTTTTTTGAATTATCATCATTAAAATTCATGATAATAAAAAAAATCAATACCCTATAAAGTAGAAAAGGCCCAACCCCCAGGTCTATGGGGGAGGTGGAGAAGGAATTATGGAAGGGGGGGGGGAGGCGGGGGGAAAAGGTTGTAAAAGGTGTGTCGGGCCCCCTTTTCTTTTTCTGCCCCTCCCTTCCCTGGATTTCCTTTCAGGAGTCTTTGCAACCTTTCTGCTGTTAGTCCCCTACCCGAGTTTTTTTTTTGCCGGGGGGGTATAGGGGGCCATAGCCGCATTGGAGGATCTTTTGGGCCCTTTTTGTTGGTCTTTCCCCGGGGATGCCAAGGGGGTTTTGGATTTCATTTTTACTGTTGGTCCTCCCTTGGGGGTCTTTTTTCCGTGCCCGACTCTTAAAGCCCCGTTTAGTGACTGCGCGTTTGTAATTTACTTGGTTCCGAGGGGTGTTTATGTCTCTCCATATGGTCTTCATTTGCTTTTTGCAAGCAGAAATACCCGTATAATCACAAAAAAACAAGGAAAAGAGAAGGGGGAATAAAACCAAATCTATTAGGTCGGGAGGGAGAGAGAGAGAGAGGAGAGATGTTGGGAGGGAGAAAAGGGGAGGAGAGGTTTTGTGTGTGTGTGTGTGTGTGTGTGTGTGTGATGTGTGTGTTTTGTGTTTAAAGGAAAATACTAAATATATAATTCTCAAGACAGCACAGGATCACCATCAAAATTTGTTTTCGAATATACTCGTTACAAATTGAATGTCATGAAAAGAAATAAGCCCAATACCAATACACTCTTACAATAAGGAAAAAAAAAATTCACCTCAAGTCATAAAATGAAATCTATCATTTAGTAAGAGAAGAGAGAGATGGGGGGGAGGAAAGAAATGAGAGGATAGGGGAGAGGAGGGAGGATGGAGTTTTGTGTTTGTGTGTGTGTGTGTGGTGTGTGTTTTTGTGGGTTGTGTGTGGTGGTGTGGTGGGGTGTGAAAGATAATGTTTTTGTTTGTAACAACAAACAGAACGCATAGAAAAAATATGAATATGATTCTCACAGCAATCTCTGTCAACACTTTTTTCTTATATCGTACAGATTACACATATTTTGTTATGATAGATATTTTTTTACTATAGTGTAATAAAAAAAATTTTTAAAAGAAAAAAAAAGAAAAAGAAAGAAAAAAAAGAGAAAAAAGTCTTCCCCAAAAAAAAAAAAAAAAAAAAAGGGTGAAAGGGTGGCGCAGCGCTAAGTGGCGACGGTTCTCCGCTCTCCCCAGAAAAGCAGCCCAAATTTCAAATCTGAGCGCTTTGATTTGTTGCTTACAAGATTCAGCGCTATAAATTCCATACATTATTACTTATTCAACAACAATGAAAATTTGAAAAGGGGGGAGGAGAGGGGGAGAGAGAGAGGAAGGAGAGAGAGAGAGAGAGAAAAGAGAGGGAAAAACGGTCTGACAGACGGGACAGGTGAAGGGAAAGGCAGGGCAGATAGGTAAGATGGAAAGGGCAGATAGGTAAGGAAGGATATGCAACTTTGTTTTTAGGCTATGGACTGTGGTTTGTTATTGTTGAGTTTTAAAGTGAGTTGATAATTGAGTTTTGTAGATTGTTATTGATTGATGTTTTTTTAACTGAATCAGGAAGGGGTTCCACACCATAGGGCTGGGAAAAGTAGACTTGATTTGAATAAGTCTATTCTCGGAATTGGGGCAGTGGCTTTATAGTATTTCTGGATTGGTTTAGGGGGGAATTTGTCTTTTAGGTATGATGGAACAGTTCCTGTCATAATTTGAACTCATGACTCCTTTGTTATATTTTAATCGTTGGTGTAAGGGAAATATTTAATTGAGTATAGTCACTTCTAGTAAGCTTGTCCTTTTTAAAAGGACCAGTTTTGAGAGCACGTTTATACAGACTCAGTAACGGTTTTTATAGTGTTTGCACTAGCAGAATCCCACAGGGTAGAAGCATAGTCTTGAGGGTTGTATTTAAGATTGGGGAAAAATAGTTTCCTTGAATGAAAGTCAAGAAAGTGCTTGATTTAGAAAGTTGGTATACTCTTTGGGACATGTATTTGATAGTTGAGATATGTGGTAGAACCAACTGATATTTTCATCAATTGTTACCCCTAAAACTTGTGGTGATAGGTTTGTTCAATTACTTCCTTTTAATTTTGATGGGAGTAAGTTTATGGGTTAAGTTTGACGCTTTTGTCTAGTGGTAATAAAGCATGCATTTTGTTTTTGGGGGGGTGTATAGACATATGTTTAGTTCGGTCCGTTCAATAAGCTGATCAACACCTTTTTTGTAATTTCATTGCTAGAGAGATAAGGTTATTGTGGCTCGTATGAATTTGTTGTCACGGCAAATAGTTCGCATTTAGATTTGATGTGGAGAGGAGGTGTTTATGTATAGTGAGAAAGAATAGGTCCTAGTATGGATCCTTGTGGTAAATCCATAATTGATGGGTTGTAGTTTGGATGAGTTGTACCCATTGAGACACATGTTGCCGTTTTCTAGATAGGAAACAAGTGTTCTAAGTTGGTAGAGAAATGGTACAGGTTTAGTTTATTTATGAGAAGTGTAGGGTCAATTGTGTCAAAAGCTTTTTTGAGATCTACAAATAGTACTCCACAAAAGTTATTGTCATTAATGTTTGATAGCCAGTTGTCTACGAGGCTAATCAGTGCAGTATTACATGAGTGATTTTGTCTAAATCCAGACTGATTAGGGTGAATTAATTTGGTTGTATCTAAATGACGGACTGTGTGTTTGTTTATATGTTGTTCCAAGGGTTTGGAAAGGATAGATATGATGGAAATTGGTCTATAGTTTGAAGGGTCTGAAGTGTCACCAGACTTGTAGATGGGGATTACTTTAGCTGTTTTGAAGGCATTGGGGAAATGGTTTTTTTCGAGACAAAGGTTAAATATATATGTTAGAGTGTCTGTGATAATGGCGTTTATAGCTTCAATATTCTGCTGTCTATCCATCAAGACCACGCGTTCTTGATTGTTTGAGATGAGTTAAGATAAACCCTAGAACCTCAAGAACAGACATAATGGAATGTGAAGTTTTGAAGGAGGATGCTTTCCTTTCAAGTATTGTTTTAGTTCATTGAGTTTATTGGACTTTGATTTATCATTTCTAATAATGTTAGTAGAGACATTAAAGAAATGACTGTTAAGTTGTTCCGCAGTAACGTCTTTGATTACATTTGTTTTGGAAGATGCTTGTTTGTTGAGAGAGAGAGAGAGAGAGAGAGAGAGAGAGAGAGAGAGGAGAGATGAGAGAGAGAGAAGGGGGAGAGAGAGAGAGGAGAGAGGAAGAGAGAGAAGAGACAGAGAAAGAGGAGGAAGAAAGATAGAAAGAAAGAGAGACAAGGAGAGAGAAGGATAGATAGATAGATAGATAGATAGATAGATAGATATAGATAGATAGAGGGGGAGAGAGAGAGGAGAGGAAAAGAGAGAGAGAGAGAGAGAGAGAGAGAGAGAGAGAGAGGAAACGCAGCAGGCAAAAAGAGAAATATAAAGGGCAGGGGAAAAAGAAATCAAGTTTAATCTACCAGCAGTCAAAAAACAAACAAACAACAAAAAAAAAAACCCAAACTATAAAATATATAAATATAATATATATAAAAATATATATTAAATATATAAAATATAAATATATATTTTAAAATATTATTATATATATATATACTGACAAAACCTCCTCCGTTTCTGTTACACTTTGGGGGAAAAAAACCCGATATTGCCGATCCCACATAAAGCCCAGGAGGGCGGGATTACTCCTCTTCGAGCTCCAGGGGGCCTCCTTCTCACCTCATTTTCCCCCTTTCCACTGGGCCAACAGCTAGCATTTTTTTCATCTTTTTCCCAAATCACGCCATTTCATCATAGATTTCCTCTGCTGCCTAAATTTTTGCGACAGACATTTTTTTTTTCCATCGCAACGTCGCCGTCTTCTAACACACCCCTTCACCACTTTGTCACGGGGGGAAAGGGGGGATGGCAGTCAGGGGGTTTTCAAAGCGAAAGCCCGACAGGGCAGCAGCATAAGGCAAGCTTTTCGACACCACTTTTGAGGTCTAATTGGCGGGCTGCCTCCTAATAAATCGCCAAGCGGCAACGGCTGCACAAGGCTTAAAGCCGCGGGAAGTCACACAAAACAAACACACCCCAAAAACACACACAAAACACACACACACACACATTTCCCTAACCACAACAATCACCTACGGGCCCCAACACCTGAGGGGGCATTTTTTCATTGTTGTCCCATAAAAACTCACCATTGCTTTCAAATGCAAAATATGTGACCTGTTTTTTTTTTGGGTTTTTTTAAATTTTCTTTTGTTGTTTTTGTGTTTTGTTGTTTTTACAGAACCACCTTAGCATCTTCCAGTTTAATCCGGGGGAGGGGGATATGCCGGTTGTTAGAGCGTTGTGCTTTACCCTCGCATCTGATGACCTGGTTTCAAATACTGTTAAAAGGTTTGCCCCCTCCACTCCCCAAAGGCACCCCAGTACCCCCCCCCCCCCCCCCCACCCCCCCCCCCTTTGGGAGGAGACTTTTAACCGATTCCTATGTGCAAAACTTTACAAAACAATTTGTGCATGGAACTGGATGAAAAAAAAACCCCACCACACAAAGGGTTACTTTTTCCCCGATCAAAAAGAATTTTTTTTTTTAAAATTAAATCCTCTCTCGAGTCTCTTTCTCTCGTGTCCGTCGTCCCCTTATAGTGTGAATTTTTTTATTTGTACTCGCTTTTGTTTTTTGCAACTGATTTTTTAGAAGTAAAGTTCACTATCCTACTTCTTATGTTCTATCAAACCCCTAGGGGGATTTTAAAAATCATCATCATCATCACACATCTCATCAACCTTTTGTCCTTAGGCATTGGGGCACAACAAAAGTTCCCACCCGTCTGCCGGGCCAGCTTCCGAATGGTTCCCCAGGTGTTGGAAGGTCTCATCTGTTTCGACACCCGACCCAAGTGTTCTTGGTCTCCTCGTTTGCGTTTTCCCCCTCGGGTGCCAGTGAGGGCTTTTCGGGTGATGTTTCCCTGTTCCCGACGGCAGATACCCTTCCATCCCCATCGCCTATCATGAGATGTTGTCCATGCTTTCTGGTTGCAACGGGAAAAAAGTTTTTGGCGGGAGAGGTCCGGGCCCAAAAAACCCAAGATTCTTCTGAGATTCTTTTTTTGGAATGGGGATATTTTGCGATCACTCTCATCACCTCCAGACTCCAAGCCGTACAAAAGGGGGGAAAAGACACCGCTCTGTATTAGTCTTAGTTTGGTTCGGTCTGTACTGGGACGATTCCACACTTTTTTTCATTCAAAGCATTTTTTGCCTGCTAATCCTTCTTGATGTCGCTGCCGCTCCGCCGTATGCCAAAAATGCCCCGAGGGTACGGAAACCTCATTTGTTGGAAATTTTCTCCATTCACTGTGCCTGTAGGGTTCTAAACGTTCGGGTGTCATCACCGATTTAACATGTACACTTTTTAAATCACACGAGTGCTACTGGGAAAGTGTTGATGAATTGAAAATTGTATGCAAACACATGGATTAAAAGTACAAAGAAATCTCCTCATCTCTCCCTCTTTTGTTGTTTGTTTTTTTTTTTTCTTTTTTCCTTTTTTTCTTTTCTTTTTGGGGGTTTTTTGGGGTTTTTTTTTGTTTTTTTGTGAGGGTTTTTTGGGGGGGTTTTTTTTTTTTTAATTTGTTTGGTTTTTTTTTAAAAGGTTATTCCCCCTTTATTCTACGTGTGAGAGTATGATATTGGGGTTTTTTTTAAAGATTACCCAGGGGCGGGGACGGGATGTAAAAAAGACAGAGTCTTATTCTTACCTCGAAAAAAAAGAATTTGCCCTTGTCATTGTCATTGTCTCTCTCTCTCTCTCCTCTCTGTCTCTGTGACCGTTATTCTTACTGCCATTTTCCTCCAATTCTTGACACATTTGACAGATGGACTCCTTAATGGAATGATTGATTGATTGACTTATTTTGACTGATAGCTATATGAAACAAAGTTATCATTGCACTTATTCTTTTTCCTCAATGAAAATTGTTCATTAAAAAATTTATCTCTCTCATGAAAATTGTTCATTAAAAATTCTCTCTCTTTCTCGGGAGGGTGGGGGGCATCACTGATGTGAAGGAGAAGACGTAATGAAATTGCTCTGGTATTTTTGTGAAATAATAACTAGTTCTAAGTGCTTTTAGTTTCTCATTGTTGGCAGGTAGTTAGATCAGGGGGTGGGAATTTCGGGCCTATACAGGGCTTCTGTGAACTTTTTGGGGAGTTTTTCCCTTTTTCATGTCAAAACGGGCAGAATTTCAAATCTGCATGCAACCTCCATCCTGACCCTGAAAACCCGTAACGGTGTCCTGTTGGGACTATCCCACCTATCTTATTGGGTTTGGTGACATGGAGACCACCAGGATTCCTCTAAATCATGGCCAAGGACCAAGCTGTGCAAACGAGTTTGAAAACAGGGGGTGGTCAAACTGCGCAGGGAAGCCTTCTCGCGGGCCCAAAAAACCATGCAAGTGGCTCCCCAACACAAACCCGAATTCAACACAGACAGGGTTCCTCTCCTGCAGCAACTCCCCCGGGAAATCGCTGAACAATGACATCAAAAAAGAGAAGCGGAAACTGTGAAGTCTACAGTGGAAGTTTGAAAAGTGAATTTAGGGTTACAGAAGTTTGGGCCTGAAAGAAGAAATGTTGACCCTTAAAGAGACATGGGCAATCCAGACGAAAACATTTGAGAGGAGAAACAAGAACAAAAGACAGACAAATCAGAACTGACGAAAAAAATGGATAAGCTGAAAAGAGGGGAGACGATCAAAGGCGATCAGGGAAAAAAACATTATTGTCAGGGATAGAGAAAAAAACAAATAGACTGTCTACTGTGAGACAGCGTGAAAACTTTTCCTGAAAAAATGGGTGTCAAGGACGTTAAGTTTTATAGGGGCCCTATAAATCTAAAGCAAAAATCTCCTATTATTGCCAGATGCGTTTTATCAGGATAATATAGAATAATGAAGGCAAAATCTCGCCTAAAGGGCCCTTTTATTTTTTTAATGAAGATTTTCTCAGTCTGTTACGGGAAAATTAGGGTTTTAAACACCAAATTAAAGAGCGCTAGAGCAAGGGGGGAAAAAGGGAAGAATGGTTTTTTGACCATCGATTTTAAAAAAAAAGTGTTCTTGGTTTAAATAACAGCTTAACAACCCTTTTGGGCCCAGCGTCGACAAATTTTCAGAAAAAAAATTCCTTAAAATGTTGACACTTTACAAATAACTTTTATATGCTTTTAAATTTTTTTGACTTTGAAAAACTTTTATGTGGGTTAATCATTCTTTGCATTGCCCAAATTAGAATTGACAAATTTAAAACCCGAAGTTATTCAACTACAAAAATGTTCACAAATGGCAACAGCCGTATTTGTAAAAAAAAAAAAAACAAACATCGAAATACTACCCACAAGATACGGGGTACCATAAGGCCCGTATTGGATCACTTTTTTTATCAGTAAAAGTCTTATCCTGTCTTATAGACTTACTTTCTTACTTTTGCCTCTTGGGTTCCTTGGGGGAAAATAGGGCTGCAACAAAACCCCCCCCAACGAACACGGGTTTTTGGGGGATCCTCTTCATCGGGGGCCCTGTCATTCCAGCTGCCCCGTTTTTTCGTCAACACTTTTGCGCCAGGTCTGCTTTGGTCGACCAAATTTCCGCTTCCCTTGGGATTCCAGTCAAGGGCCGTCTTTTACATTTGACGCAGGCTTTCGGGGGTGTATGGCCGATCCATCCCCACTTTCCTTTTTTTAATGTGGACTCGTTTGGGGTTTCTGGTCCGCCCACATTGTTTGTTGGGTATGACCCCTTCCGGCCCCCCTGAAGTTGAGGATGTACCTGAGGCATTTTTGAAAAGACTGGAGTTTGGGTGTTGGGTTTTTGTTACCCCCGGTTTCTGACCATAAAAATAGGGCCGATTTACATTGGTGTTGTAATCCGAAGCTTATTTTGAAATGAAGGGCTTTTTACCCCAAATTTGGGCCCAAGGGATTGAAGGCGGACGGGCTTTTTTGTTCGGCACTTGAGTCCTTCCTGTTTTCCCCCATCTTTACAAAACACTGCCCAGGTAAATAAAAATTTCTGACTCTTTGATGGTTCTTGTCAGTCGACGGGTCATTGTTTTGTTGTTTACCCTCATGATCTCCGCTTTCCCGAGTTGAATTTTGGGGCCAGTCTTTTCGCTTCGTCACAAAACCACAAAGCTTCTCTTGTCGTCTTGTTGCCTGTGGGGGAGAGCTGAGTGCTGCGAAGCCCGGTCTCCGCTGCTCATGAGGGTCCACTGTAGCCGTTCTCCCCTGCTGTGGCTTGCCGCATTATCCCCGTCAACCACCAACAGGAAATGGTTGGCGACAACAGACAGCCCGACGAACACCGGGGCTGTACGGAGAAGGGTTTCCCCATTTCCCTTTATGGATACTGACAGGTGGGATCTTCATTACTGCTGATGATGGGGAGAACTTTGGGGGAAACCATAGTGTCATCAGTTTCCAAAAACATCTCTTCGAAAAGCTGTCAAAAGCCTTCGGAAGTCGACAAAGACTGAATAAAGGGGGGGGTGCCACTCCAAGGACGCTCAAAGATATCGCATTGTGGCGATTTGATCTGGCATGATCTGCTTGCCTAAAGCCTCCCGTTTATCCCGAAAATGTCTTGTCCATGCTGACTTCATCTGTCAGCAGATCCTTGTCGTACTTTCCCGGGGTGGAAGAGAAAGATTCCTCTCCAGTTGTTGCAGGAGGGCAGGGCCCCTTTCTTTTGGGAGCTTTACGAGATACCTTTCTTTCCCGTCTTCTGGTAACACTCCTTGCCCCAATCTTGTATAGGGGTGGGGATAAATCTCAGTGGAAATTTGGATGTCTGCCTTTAGTGTTCAGGGTATACCCTCTGGCCGCGCTTGCCTATTTGAGTACTTGATGGCTTTGGGATCTCATTCTTGGGAGGGGGGGCCGGGGTTTGATGCAAAGGATTTCAGTAGGTGGGGGGGTGCAGGCGGCATGGGGGGGCAGGCTGTGACGTTTTTTTGAAGTGTCCCCATCTTTCTCCTGTCCTCCTACCGAAGGATTGCCATTCAAAACTTTACAGGGAGCTAGGTTTGTTTTTTTTTTCCTGAGAGAGTTCTCGTGATCTCGACGTCTCTTCATTTTCTTTGGGCCCGCTGCAGTCTCTGCTTCCCCTCAATGAATTTTCCTTGTCCTTTTTGCATTTCTCTTTACTGCCGGTTTTTTTTTCCCATGCATGTTTGCAGTTTCCGTTTCTTTTCTTTACTTGTGTTTTTTTGACTGATCTTTCCTGTTTTCTCTCGGTGACAGTGCCCATGTCTGTTTTCAACCACTCCCTTTTATTTTCTTTTTTTTCCCATACTGTTTGGCATGTTGTCTTCCAGGTCTCACGCAGACTCTGCCCTTGCTCTTCGAATTTTTTCCCCTGGGAGCTGGGGAAAACACACGAATTGTTCCTCATTCGAGCCGAATTCTTTTTATTTTTTCTCTTCCCTTTAGCTTTGCACATTTAACTTTTTGATGGTCTTCCTGCCCGTCGAAAATAGGCTTTGAGCTTGGCTTGAGGGTGGCAACAACAAATGATGGGGTGATGCGCATCTGCTCCCGCTTCACCCTGACCATGCAGGCTCCCCTCCACTTTCGCCCGTGGGGGATGTGGGTCCCCAAACGGGGTTTTTGTCTTGCCATCAGGGGGCCATGTGGTCGTGGTTTCTTGTGAGGGAAAAATGGTGCCTCCAATGACCGGCGGTTTTAAAAAGCAAAATTCTGTTAAAAGTTCTCCGTTTTTTATTTTGTCTCCATGCCATTCTGCCCATGACAGTTCTCTGTTTGTTTTTTCTGTCCCCACTTTGGGATTTTGTCCCCATTAGTTTTTTTTCCCTCTTTGGTGCTTTTTCCAGAGGTCTGGACTTTTTTCGAAAAAGTTTTCTTTTTCTTTTAACTCTGCTGTATTTGTTGGACGTGGCACGAAATGGAACCTTTTCTGCCTTTTGAGTTGAAACGTCTGTGAGGATCCTGGACACGGTTCCCAGGACAGCAGCTTGCGTTTTCTTTAGGTCCATCAGCAGCGCTACCCATGTGTGTGGGGGTGGGTTTTCCGTCCAATAGATATATGCTCCACACGCAAGCTTTGCTCGTCTTTTTAATGTAGCTGTAAAGTTTGCTGTAATACCCCTCTCTTGTAGGTTTTGACCCCTGCAGCTTATAGTATCAAAAGATTTAATTTAAATTGACCAATAAGCCATATGTCCTTAAATGTACCAAAACAAAATTTTTAATCACAGCACGACAGACATAACCAAAAAAACACAAAGATAAGTTTCAAAATCTGTTATTTATTAACGA
>CM054139.1:25183-61201 GCA_028751875.1 Rapana venosa | reverse complement strand
GGAAAAAAAAGGGGGGGGGGAAAAAAGGGGGGAAAAAAAAAAAAGAGGGGGGGGGAAAAGGCTGGGGGGGGAAAAAGGGGGTGGGGAAAAAAAAGGGGATAAACTCAGGACAGAGAGTAAAAACGGGGAAAGGGGGGGGGGAAGGGAGAGGGGAAAAAGGGGGCGGGGGGGGGGGAAAAAAAAAAAAGGGGGGAAGGGGGAGGGGGGGGGGGAGAAAAAGGATGGGGTAAAAATAAAGGGGGGAGAAGTAGGAGGAAAAAGGGGGGAAAAAATAAAAAAAGAAGAAAAAGGAAGGAAGGGGGGAAAAAGGGGGGGTAAAGGGGGGAAAAAGGAAGGGGAAGGGGGGGGAGGGAAAAATTTAAAAAAAAAAATAAGAAAAAAAAAGGGGGAAAAAAAAAGGGGGGGGGGCGAAAGAGGGCGTGGGGGGGGAAAAAAAAAAAAAAAAAAAAAGGGGGGGGGGAAGGGTGGGGGATGGGGGGATAAAAAAAAGGGGGGGAAAAAAAGGGGGGGGGCTGGAAAAAGGAGAAGATGGGGAAAAGAAAAGGGGAATTTTAAAAAAAAAAGGGGGGAAAAAAAAAGGGGGGGAAAAAAAATGGAAAAGGGAAAAGGGGTGAGGAGGGGGAAAGGGAAAAGGGGGGAAAAAGAAAGTAAAAAAGGGGGAAAAAAAGGGGGAGATGGGAAAGGGGGAAAAATGGGGAAAAAAAAAAGGGGGGGTGGGGGGGAAAAGGGGGTTTTTTTGAAAAGAGAAGGGGTAGAAGGGGGAAAGGGGGGGGAGGAAGGAAATGGGGAAAAAGGGGGGGGAAAGAGGGTGTGAAGAAGAGAAGTAAAAAAGGGGGGTTAAGAACCCCTAAAGGGAAAGTGGGGGGGTTGGGAAAAGGGGGAAGGGGGAAAAAAAAAAGAAGGGGTGAAGGAAAGGGGGGGGGGGGGAAAAAAAAAGGGGGAAAAAAAGGGGGGGGGAAAAAAAAAAGGGGGGAAATAAAAGGGGTTTAAAGGGAAAAAGGGGCAGGAAAAAAAAAAAAAGGGGGGGAAAAGAACAGAGGGTGGGGAAAAAGGGGGGAAAAAATTTACAAAAAAGGGTGGAAAAAAGGAAAAAAAAAAAAAAATTTTAAGAAGAAATGGGGGGGAGAGAAAATAAAAAAAAAACGAGGGGGGGAAAAGGGGGAAAAGGGTTGGGAAGAAAAAAAAAGAAAAAAAAGGGAAAAAGGGGGGGGGAAAAAAAAGGGGGGGAGGGGGGGGAAAAGGGGGGGGGGGTTTGGGGGTGGGGGTGGGAAGGGGGAAAAAAGGAAAAAAAGAGAAAAAGGGTTGAAAAAGGGGGGGGTGGGGGGGGGGGGGTGGGGGGGGGGGGGGGGGGGGGAAGGGGAGAGGAAAAAGAAGAGAGAGAGGGGGAGAAAAGAGAGAGAGAGAGAAAGAGAGAGAGAAAAGAAAAGGGGGAAAAAGGGGGGAAGGAAAGAAAAAAAAAGGGGGAAGGAAAAAGAAAAGAACAGCAGATGACTCAATAATTGCTGAGCTCCGTTTTGATTGAAGTTGAATTAGTTCTCTAGGTTTATGGAGAGCACCTGCGTACCTTTAGATAACTTGCTTATAAAGGACGTAGACTACATGTTTTTCTACTGAATCGCTTGTGTTACTTGACGTGTTATAATTACGTGGTGGTGCGCTATTGCTACATTCTATACTGTGAATTGCTCTTGACTTTGTTTGTGTGAAGGGCCTATAATGTGTTTAAATAAGAAAGTATTTTTATTAATAATGTTATTGTTGTTTGGACACAAAAGTATTGCCCATTATCATCCTTGTCCCACCTCGGCGAGTGTTTTCCGTCCTTATGTGTCTCTGTATGGCGGCATTCTTCTGTTGTGTTGTGAGTTTTGTAGTAGAGAAAACGCAATAGTAATCGTGTTAGAATGCTTAAAATGAACATTGAGATGTCTGCTATACACAGGAGTACATGTGGTGGATGCGTTTTGTGTGTAGAGTTTTGTTGATGGTTGATCATGTGGGAGGTAGTGTGTAGAGTCGAAAGCGCATCTGCTCCGGATGTGATGTACAAAAGCTTGTTGTCTATTAGACATGAGAAAGAAAAATTGTGCGAGTAGGTTAACTCATCTGTGCTATCCCAGTGGTTTTGTATGTTAAGTTGTGTCCACAGGGCCCAATCTTCCATTCTGCACAGATCTGATTTGTTAGCGGAATTTGGAGCTTAAGATGTTGTTCATGTTGAGATAGTTAAATGTTTCGGTAAAGTGACCTGTTTTTCAGTTCTCATGTGGTCGCATGTTTGCGAGATAGTTAATATGTTGTGGCGCTCAATAAAAGATACCTTGTTTGGTAGATTAGAATGTGTTCATGTGTTGGATGGTAGTCGTAGAAAATGTTTGGTTATGAGAACCCTGTTCTGGTAGGTTAATGTGTGGTCATGTGCTGTGTGAGAGTAGTTTAAATGTTTGGTTAGAGAAACCCTGTTTGTACGTTGTATGTGTTGTTCAGTTGGAGATAGTTCAAAATGTTTGAGTTAGAAGAATCCTGTGTTTTCTTAGATCATGTAATTGTTCTTGTTTTCGCGCTGGAAGTTGTTCAATTTTGTTTCTCAGGAAGTAGGTCTTGTATAGGGACTGTTCAAGAATTTGTGAGGCCTTAATAGACACACATGGTTGTGCGGAAACTACGTGGCATGACAAATATAGGTTGGAGAAGTATCGATTTTGTATGAGTAATCGTGGTGTGCACAAGCACACACGCGCCACACAGCACACACACACACCACACACACACACATCCACATCCATGCGTAGTACCACACGAACACACGACACACTTACGACAACACACACACACCTCATGTACCTCACTGACAGTCACACGTCAATCCGTCAGCGTTTTATAGCGTGAGCGTGCATACTATGACCGTCATCGACATTTTTGTTATTTATCCTTAAATGAAAGAGAAAAAACTCTTAGTTTTGTTTGTATGGCTAAGGGACTTGTCCAGGTGAAGTGAAATACTCAAACTCTCCAGACATAGTCAAATTTGTAAAAGTATAAACAATAGTGTTGTCATTGTGCTCTCTGTGTTCAAATGCCTAGAAAACTGTGTGTGTGTGTTGTGTTTGTGTGTATGTGTCGTGTGTGGTGTGGTGTGTGTGTGTGTGTGTGTGTGTGTGTATTGTGGAGCGTGAGACACCGAGAGAGCATGAGAGAGGTGTGGTGTGTTGTGTATGTGTGTGTGTGTGTGTTGTGTGTGTCGCGCGCTGGTGGTGTGTCGTTTTGTGTGGTGTGTGCTGTGTGTCGTGGTTGTGTGTGTGTGTGTGTGTCGCGCAGACAGATGTGTGCAGGAGAGAGAAGAGAGTTGAGTAGAGTTGTTTGAGCAGATTGCGAGATTCTTCTTGATGACGTAGAGGATGACTTTCGAGAGAGAGAGAGAGTGTGAGAGGATGTGGCGCGGAACTGCGAACTCTAACTCGAATATTCTACTTGAGGGTATGAATGATAAGCCATGCTCGCGCATGCATTTTACTCCAGGCCCTCATCTCGGGGAAAAATCGTGAAAACGCTGACTCGTCAGTGGAATAAAACTCGTGTGTTTAATTATGTTCTCTTAACATAAGATGATTTCAAATGTAACAATGGATCAATATTTCACTCGAAACTCCCATGTGTGCAATTATCTCAAAATGAATTCAAAAAATCATGTTGTGAATAGAGTAACACGAAAACAAATTGTGCAAACAAGAAAATAACTCATCCTTCTCGCCGAACACCGACCCGTTCCCTTACTAATATAAAGCACATACACTCGTCCACCCGCGCAAAAGTCTCAGTGCTAAATACGAGGCGCACGCACAACACACTCATCTCACTAACACACACAGACATCGTTACGCACACGCGCCACTCGTGTCGTATACTGCATATCTCTCAGCACACACATACACACTCAGCACACATCACATCCACAGTTCCGGGTGGATCATCATATCTCTCTTCGCATGTGTACATTTCCTCACATACAAGATGTAACGAGTACGCACATGTATTATCATCAAAAAGAATCATAGTACACCGTTACTTTGCACAGTGAAAATCTAGAGGCATGTCTAAGTGTCTTTATTTGATGTTCATCGAATACGCGACGTCTTTGACCAGAAGTCTTGACAAGAGTGTGTTGACCAGATCTAACATTCCAGCTATTTCATAAACAGATTCACCCAGAACCTACAATTCTGTGCCGCTCTCCATCTTCTACTGCACTGGTATACTGTGACTCATACCTACTACTCTCCTTGTTCGCACTCCACAGCACACACTGCCACAGCACAGATATTCATGTGAGTAGCACGATGCTCTCCTCTCATATACACATGTCTATAGGATCATTGATATTAAAAAGTCCACAGAGGTAATGGATATATTGTGCCAACATGAACATTGCAGAAGTTGTAACAATCCATTCTACCTTCTGCGATTAGAAACAACTCAAAATGATATCTAACCAAACATATTTTAAGGGCGGGGGAAAACTCAGACAAGGTGTCAAGAAGTTATACTCAAAGAGAAATCCTAAGCAGAGCAAGGCACACGTACATTACCGCACTACTGTTCCAAGCAACCTCACTTAAGGTCAGTTGACCTCCTGAAGTGCGACAAACTAAGGTATGATCTGGACTAAGCTTTTGTTGATAAGGTTAGTACAAGATCTTATTGTTTTTAATTGAGACAGGGATCTCAATTCCGCATAATTTGGAACCAGAGTACTCCGAGTGGAAGACATAAAAAGATCAGTTACGTTGGGACGCTAGGATGTAAGCTGACTATACATCGTTATATGTCGGCGTATACTGTTTCACTGGAAAATCTCTGACAAGATTTTTTATTAAAAAGAGTGGGCGAGCATAGATTATTCATAAGGTTTGTTGTATGACATAGAAATAGGACCATTATTGAAGCGACATTTTGTCATCGACTAGAATGGACAGGAACATGTCCATTCTTTAATAGTCACAAATTTCCAGGGATTAGTTCTATAAGGTGAGAAAGTTGTAATTTAGAGAACGTCTGTACGCTCTTTCAATTCGCTTTATACAGTTTTTACTCGCTGGAAATCCAGCACGTGAGGCATAACAATGTCTGGTTTTATAGAAGACGAAGAGAAGAATAGTTTGCGAGATGTGTATGGTGTGATCCTATGAGTCTCTGTTGTTTATTTGTTAAATGTTGAGATAATATATACTTTTTAGATAATTTCTTGGATGAACATTAAAGCATGTGGTTTTGTACCAGGTACTATAGGTATTATCATTGTTGTATGTACCAAGTAATTTAAATGAATTAACTTCTTCCAACATTTTATCATTGACTCTTTTTCATTTAGTATGGTTTTGAAGTTCTGGCGTGTTGTATTGTTGGTTGTAAACTCATGAGATGTAAGACGTTTCCTCCGAGGACTCTCGCAGAGAGTAGCCAAAGAGAGATAGAGATAGAGAGAGCAGACGATCGAGCGAGCGAGGAATCCAAGTCTAAGGTCATTTCCTGTACTACTGTACCTCAATCTGACCACCTCGCCCCCACCGTCCCCTTACCTACAGTATGTATGGTGCGCGCCCGCCTCAGCGCACTGGACAAAGAGTTCGCATGGGAAGATACATGGAGGGGGAGATCGTTGATGTATATTGGAATCTAGAGGACAGGAACCGTCAATGGAGCCTTGTGGTACGCCATATTTTATCGGGCAAGAAAGACGAATAGTTTATGGGTGCTCAGATGATAAAAAACAATAACTTGTCTCCTGCGAATTAAGAAATGGAGGTTGATCAGTTATGGGCGTCTGTACATATACCATTATATTGTTAGTTGTTCTTCATGAGTAAGGTGGTGGATCGATTAGTGTCAAAGGCCTGTAGGCATAGAAGTGCAACAAAAAATGCTCCTGTTAGTAATTCATTGTTAATATTATGATGCCACTGCTCTATCAGATTAGTAAGTGTGTATGACAATGAGATAAATTTTCTCTAAAATCCACTTTGGTTAGGATGGAAACAATTTATATTTGTAAAAGTGTGACAAAAATGTTGTTTTAGAGGTTTTTCTAATGGTTGGAGACAAGTATCGAGGAGAGAGACGGAAGGAGAGATGAGAGTGTGTGTTGGTGTGTGTGTTGTGTGAGAGAGAGAGGAGACAGACAGAAGACAGACAGACAGACAGAGAGACAGAGAAACACAGAGAGATATAGTGTACGGGCGATGTGTGTGTTGTCTGTGTCTGCGTGTGGGTCTGTGTAGTTGTGTAAAGAGACAGAGAGAGATAGAGACAGAGAGACACCAGAGAGACACAGATAGACCCCACACAGATAGACAGGGTCGGGAGAGAACACGTTTTTTTTTTTATTTACTAGGCGGTAGGTCATGATCGGATTCTTCAGGCGCCAGTCATGAATAATGCACCAGGACAACAAAGATGCCTTTACAGAGCGTGCACTCAGGCACTCAGTGCCTACGAAAGGGAAAGCTTTATGCAAATACTTGCTGATGTTTGTTCGAATATCCAAATATTGATCATGAAAACACAAAGCGCAACACTGATTTGCATTGTTCAAAAATAGGTCTGCACTCCTGGCTTATCTTTATGACGTCTGATAATCGATCGTTAGCAGGAAGGTGATGAAGAAAGGAGAGGGTTATTGCGTTCAGTGTGCTTAAAGAGGGTGACCGAGAATCTTTCACACGCTCAAATGCAAAAAAGATTTTCGATGTGTGTGTGTGTGGTGTGTGTGTGTTGTGTGTGTGTGTGTGTGTGTTGTGTGTGTGTGTGTGTGTGTGTGTGTGTGTGGGTGTGAGGGGCTGGTCGTGTGTGTGTGTGTGTGTGTGTGTGTGTGTGTGTGTATGTGTGGTGGATGATGTGCTCTGTTGTGTGTGTGTGTGTGGTAGTGTGTTGTGGTTGTGTTGTGTTGTGTGTGTTGTGTGTGTGTTGTGTGGTGTGTGTGGTGATGTGGGTGTGTGTGTTTGTTGTGTTTGTGTCACAGTGTGTTTGTATGTGATGAATTGTGTGTGTGTAAGTGTGCGTATGTGTGTGTATTATGTGTGTGATGTGTGTGTTGTGTGTGTGATGTGTGTATGTTTGTGTCATAGTGGTGTGTGTATGTGTGTGTGTTTGGTTGTGTTTGTGTACAGTGTGTTTGCTGTGTGTATTTGTGTGTGTAAAGGGTGCGTATGGGGTGTGTATTTGTGTGTCCAGTGTGTTGGCGTTTGTGTGCGTTCGGTTTGTGTGTGTGTGTGTTGATTTTTTTGTGCGGTGTATTGTCTAATTGGCGTGCCACGTGTTCCGCTCGTTGCTTGTGTGTATGTAGTAGTGTGCGAGGTGTGTGTGTGTGATGTGTGTGTGGTGTGTGTGTGGTGTGTGTGGTGTGTGTGTGTGTGTGTGGTGAATGTGTGTGTGTTGTGTGTGTGTGTGTGTCGTGTGTTGTGTATGTGTGTGTTTGTATGAGTTCATTTGTGTGTGTGTGTTCTGTGGTGTATTGGGTTCTGCGCGATGACGTGCTTACGCTTGGCTTGTGTTTTGCGTGTTGCTAGGCGCACTCTAGTCGAGCTTCATTCAACTTTTGTGTCGGATAGAGTTGAGTTTGATGGTGGTTGCTCAATTATGTAGAGGCTCTGTGGATTCTAGTGAACACTGTAGGTGTGTCTTATGTCTGTATTCTCTCGGGAACCCGGTTGTTGTGGTGTGTGGGTGTGTGTGGTGTGTGTGTGTCCCTGTGTGTGTGTGTGTGTGTGTATAGTGTGGTCGTGGTGTGGAGTGTGTGTGTGTGTGTGTGTGTGTGTGTGTGTGGTTACCTTTAGAACAGACAAATCTTGGTTTGTATTAACACCTGTTCCTAAAGAATAGGGATAATGTAGAACAGTAGCAAGCAAGATATGTCATATATTTTAATATATGTAGATGTAAGTTATATATATATAATATATATATATGACTATGATATATATATTATATATAATAGTTATATATATTATGTGTGTGTGTGTGTGTGTGTAGTGTTTGTGTGTGTGGTGTGTGTGTAGTAGACGCTGTTATGTGTCGTGTGTGTGCTGTGTGGTGTGTGTGGATGCTGAGAGTGATGGTTTGTGTAGATGATATAGATTAGATACATATATAGATTATATAGATACATATAATATATATAGACTGAAGTTGGGTAAGAACACGGAAAACAGAAAAGCGAGAGAGCACAGACAGAATATTGTGTTCAAGATCGAAACTCGTATTGTATCTTTGTCCGATATGATGAGAGGAAACTAAAAACAACAAACTAATTACATCGAGGCTCCTACCTCGGGTCTGGTTGCCTTCAATCATTTCTGTGAAGAAATCAAATACACGGAAAACAACTGGTCTGCAGACACAGGTATAGATCGAAATGCGTGTGGATAGTTACCATCATTGCTCAATACACCACACACACACACCCACACACACACACACACACACACACACAAACACACACAATCGCAATGTGACACACAACTAGTGTGTCTACACACACACATAGCGCGAGCACGTGAGCTACGTGCTACCGCACTAGCAGACCCAATTGTGCCACACACATGTAAATAAATGAATACAGACTCCTCTGTCTCTGTGTGTCTACGCTCCCGCTCTCGCTCTCTATCGTACTGCACTACTGCTCTCTCTCTCTCTCTCTCCCTCTATTCATCTTTCTCGTGTGAATCATAGAAACAGACGTGAAGAGTCGAGTGAGAGGGACGGGAGAGAACAGCACCCGCCATTTTTGTAGCTATGCTGAGTGTTGCTGTCATTTTTGCTTGCTTGAATCTAATAACTGATTTGTTCAGGGAGCAGCTCTTCACCGCGCAGTATATATGGCTAAGAGCGACATGTGAAACACACAGTACCTGGCATATTTATTAAAATCAATATCAAAGAGGGAGGGCGAGGTCCGATCATAAGTCGCTTCACTACTTAACAGAGTGACATTGGGCTGATTGCGCTTCGAAGAAGAAAAAGACAACGACGACGACGGCGACGACGACGACGACGACGACGAAGAAGAAGAAGAAGAACAAGATCAGAACAAGAACAAGAAGAAGAACAGAAGAGTAAGAGAAGAAGAAGTGAGAACCAACAACAGACAACAACAACAAGTAGCAAAGGCAAGCAAACATTGGTGGATTTTCTGGGTTCGATGGCCCCGCCTTGCCATTTGCTTTCCCAGAGTTTTGATACGAGATAATTCCGTAGCTTAGATGTCAACTCGCCCCTTCTAGCAATAAGATCTATAACCGAGGCTCCGGGACGCGAGTATGCAGAGAACATCGGTCTCGCAACGTCACGGCTTCATAATCTTATTTGTTGCCCTTTAGAAGAGAATGCTATATTTTGTGAGGGTAGGTACGGATGACAACATAAGACAACAAAACCCATACACTGTACGGGTGTCATGGAGCCACCCCGAAGTCGGTATGCGCGGATGTATAAGTGATAGTGCTATGGTGTGGGGGGGGGGGGGGGGGGGGGTGTAATTGCCAACTTACGCGCCAAAAAAAAACGGGAATCTCGTTTAGTTGTGTGAAGATTAGGGCCTCTAACGAGGAATGACACAAAAAATATTCTTGTTTTGTTTCTTTGTGTGCCTTTCGGTTCAGAGTACTGAGGTTCTCCAATGGTGAGACGTTTAGGGCGTGCCACCGGGTTTGTTTTTGCCCACAACGAAGGTATCCGGCATTCCGACTTCGGGAATGGATGTGTCGATTCTACCCAAAGTAGTGACGTGTGGGGTTTGTTTCTGGGTTTTTTTTGTAGATTTCATCGTTTTCTTACCAGCACGACTGGCCTACTCTTCCGAAAGACGGAAAAACGGGTTTTTAACGGCTGTGCGTTTTATTTTTTTAAATATATTTACAGGTTTCTTTTATTTTGAGGATAAGGGGAATAAGCATTCATGGCTTTTTTTTTATCCAGTCCCCGTGTGTATGCAGGTTAGATATTTTGTCATCGTCCCATCGGCACACAATGGCCTTCTCTATTTACTATCGTAATAAGCGGAACGGGTTTTAGGTGTGCGGATAATAATATAATAATAATAATAGATATATATGATGATGATGATGATTTGATGATGATGATGATGATGATGATGAGTGTTGATGATGATAATACATGGGAATTTATATAGCGCTATATCTTGCAGAAGAAAACTAATTCCTACTCAGTTCACATGCAGCCAGTTACAACTAATAGGTGTGGGTTTTTTTTAAAATTCAAATATATACACACACGCTCGCACACACACACACACACGCACACTCACGCACACACATAAAGGTTGTACAGTCCGGCAGGGTGATCGGGTTTGGGCTGTTGAGGCCAGGGACAAAAATGAAATGGAACAAGAGGGGAGAATCTTAGGTTTGAAATAAATGTGTCTTGAGGCCGGATTTAAAAGCATCATAAGAAGGCTTTTGGCAAAGGGAGAGAGGGAGGTCATTCCAGATCGATGGACCAGAAACAGAGAAAGAGCGACAGCTGACGGGGATGGTGAAATCTAGGTATTCTTAAGCACAATGAATCTGCAGCAGAGCGGAGGACGAGAAGAAGTGTACAAGTGAAGAACAATTCACAGAGGTAGGCGGGTGCTGTTTTGTGGTGGAGACATTTGTAACAGAGGGTACTGATACTTATAATTTACTCTCTGTGGAACAGGCAACCAGTGGAGGGAGATCGCAAGAGAGGGTATTGTGTCAATTTTTTTCTTTCTGAGACTAGGCGAGCTGCAGAGTTTTTATACGTTGAAGGAGACTCGAGTGGATAGATGGAAGCTGAGGACAGCAGAAAGAAAATTGCATAGTCCAGACGCGATGGAGAATGAGAGACGTGACTAGTTTGGGTGTTGCATCAGTCGGACAGGTAGTATCTTTCGAACTTGCACTCATTGCGCCGCAATTGATAGTAGCACGACTGGCCAGGTTTGTGTGATGAATTTTTGTATGGAGAGTGTGTTGTTTTAATGACCCTAGATATTTCCACAGCGTGGATAGAGGGGACGATGTACTGCCGAATTCTATTGAAGCTGTTGTGAGGGAAAGAGAGTTTGTGTTTGGTCCTACAAGCATGGCTTCTGTTTTAGCTGCATTTAGCTTGTAGAGTGTTCTGTATACATCCAATTTGATATCTTGAAAAGAGCAGTTTAGGACATATAATCCAATAGAGATTGGCGCAGAGAGTGTGCGGAGTATCACTGCGTTAAAAATCGAGAGTCATCTGCATAAAAAATGATGGTTGATCTAGGCGCTGTTGAAGTGGTGTGATATAGTCGTTGTTCACTTCGGAGTAAGATCTATAGTCACCAGAAGGCCCCTTTGGGGAACGCACGCAGAAATCTCGCACACGTTATATCCTGTTCCGCTTTTCGATAAGAGTTGAACATTATGTGCCGGTGGGATACAGATGACAAAAATTACAAAAACCGCATACCACCACGGGGTAGGGATGTAAAAAAAAGAACATGAGGGCTTATTGTTCGTTTATGCCTCGATTATAAATAAAACAAGTCAGATCTGAGCGGCTTTGATTTGTTGCTTTAAAGATTCAGCGCTATATTAAATATCCATATCGTGTCATTAAGAGTTTCATGTGTTGCAATTATTTATTGCTTTATTTACGTGAAAGAGGAGCGGTGTTAGAGAGTGAGAAGAAGAACAGGGCCAAGAAATGTCTCTGTGGGGCTACTCACGAATATTCAGTTTGGTAGGTGTTGATTGAATTCTTGTTTACTGCAACTGTGTGGAATCAAGCTTGTAGGCATGAACTGGATACCAGGTGAGGGCATTGGGGTCCTGTAATGACCTTAAGTTTTGCTGTTAAACGGGATAGAAAGATATAAGATGACGCGGTCGTTTAAGTGTGTCATAAGGCTGCTCAGTTTAAGTCGGAGATGTGAGTGAGAAGAGGAGTTTTTCCTGAGTCAGAGTGGCGTGTAGAAGCGTGGCGAAGGTGGTGGGGCAAGGCGTTTGAGTGCGCTCGGTGCGGTGGAGTGGCGCTGTGATATTGCAGGATTTGCAGTAGCGATGAAGTGGGGATGAGGAGACGCTGTGTGAATGAAGATGGTTGTTGAGTTGTATCATGCAAAGCAATTTTGTCGCCAGGAGTCTTCAGAGATGACGGTAGGATGGATACAGTCGCGTAATTGACTTCAGAGTGTCTTAGGAGTGCGACGGTCCTCGCGACCCTTTTTTATGTAAGGAAGGCGTATACACTATTGCGCAGTTTCGAAGAGCTGTTCGGCAAAAAGTTCTGAAAGAAGTGGTGAGTTTACTATTTTTGTGTGATCAGCAGTGAGGGTATAAGCTGTGAAAGGCACTTGAGTAAATCTCGAGAAAGCAGATATTAGGATCAAGATCAGATGTTGTTATCGTGTCTTTTCTTTCTGATTCTGTCGCGATTTTTTCTTCGCTTGCTGGATGAAAGGACCAGGAGGTGCGCTCTGTGCCAGATTGAAGAAATTTGGGGGTCAGGAGAAAATTGCAGGCTGAAAAGGAGTCTAGTCAAGTAGAGCAAATGTTGCGGACTTTGTCAGAAAATAATGTAGAAAATATAGAAGGGTAGTGCAGGAGTGGTGGTCGTAGCTCTCAGACATGGCAGATGGTTTGCCTGTTTGCAGATCCAAGATAAGAGTGATGGTGCTGGGAAAATAAGAGAGATTTCTTAGGACGTCGCATCAAGAACTTGAGAAGAGTAATATCGCTTTGTTTTGCTGAATGGGGGGGATTAAGGTTTTGGACTATTGTTTGATTTGTTACTGAGAGGGCTATGTTGTGTTTGATCGGTTTGTCTTGTTGCTTGGCCGCATTGCCGCTCTAGATGTCGGCGGGTTTGCGTTTTGCGACCAGGTGTCATTGGGTTGTACCATGGTACACAGGCCTATCAAGAGGAGAATTGGTCAGTAGGAGGTGGCATGCTCATCATGAAGTTGGCTTGGAGAACGGTATTGTAGTGCTTAGAAGGGTCGTATGGTCAGGGATTTTGGTGATAGACGTTCGCATCAGACTGAGAGAAAGAACTAGTTTTTGTCAGTTTCTATGGCCTTGTGCATGCCGTTTCGTACCGGGACCTCGGTTTATCTCGTGTCTGATCCGAAGACTTTTTTGTTTGTTTTTTGTGGGGGAGGGGGGGGGTGGTCTGGTGGTTAGAGAGCAGTGTTGGTCTCAGTTGGTGATTTGTTAACGCGGGGTAAAATCCCATGGAACGGATCGTCTCGGTGGAGCTCAAGAGCAGCTCTGACCGGGACCGTTAAATAACGAGTGGCGAAGGCTACTGACCATAGGCTACCCTGCCCCCCTCCGCATTTCTATCAGATATAGGGATAAGTATAGAAAAGTCACAGTTTCGACCGTGGGGGGTGCCGGGCTGGCCTGTTAGTATAAGAATAAGCAGCGCCCACCTTCTGGAAATTCTTGGGGCTAGGAATTCCCTCTTTTCTATCCCTCTCTTTTTGTTTCTGCCTTTCTTCGCTTTTGTTTCTTGGTCACCTTTCTTCTTGTGCTGGTTTTTAGTCTTGGTCCGTTTCTCCATGCTCTTTTTGTGAGACAGGAAAAAAAAAAGACGCTTTAACAGATTTTACTGCAGTATGCCGAAGTCGGATGTGCTTGGAATGACTCGAGTCAGGGTCGCTTTAACGGCCAGCGCGACGCTATTCGATCATATGAGAGATAACAATAGTTCTGTCTGAGTGTTCGATGAAGAAGAAGAAGAAGGAAGATTGAAGAAGAAGACTCGAAGAAGAAGAAGAAGAAGAAGAAGAAAGAGGAAGAAGAGAAGAAGAAGAAGAAGAAGGAAGAAGAAGAAGAAGAAGAGAAGAAGAAGTAGAAGGAAGTACAAGAACAAGAAACAGAACAAGAAAACAAGAAGATGAAACAGAAGAAGAGAAGAAGAAGAAAACAGAAAACACTTGTTTGTCTAGAAAAAACCAAATAATTGTTTTTCTTGCGGGTGAGCTTTGACTTTCTCTTTAAGTATCTCATTGAAGTTCGTCGTAGAAGTTCGTGTGGCGGGAAATGTTCAAGGCGCGTGTGAAGGAGTGAGCGAGCCTCTTCGTGTTCGTCTATTTTAGATATTTTAGTATCTATTTATTCCTTTTATTTTGAGAATAACGAATGTAGAAGGACTCACGTCTTTTTTACATCCATTCCCGGTGTGTATGCAAGTTTTTTTTTTGTGTCTCCAATTTTGACAAAAATCAATTTTGTTTACCTGATGGATGCTATCATTGCCATTTAGCAGACTGGGAGTGTGTGTGGAGATATACTGGTTGTGTCATCCATACGCCTACGCCATAGCTGGTTTATTTTGTACAAGGGGCAGAGAGAGGGAGGGGCGTTTAAGCTGGTGCAACAAGGAAAGGCCATTGTGCCGGTGGGAAGATATGACAAACAGTTAACAAAAAACTGCCCGCACACGGGATTGGATGTTAAAGAAAAATCAGTATGAGTGTTAGCATTATCCTTGAAATTAAAAAAATGATGATTGAATCAGAAGAAGAATATGAAATAGGGGGGGGGGGGGTGGGAAGGAGGATGAAGACAAGAAAGAAACAAAGAAAGCTAACAAAACAAGCAAAATCAAACAAACAAAACCCAAACGCGCCAACCAAAAAACCTCACCAGCACTCTCACCACACCATTCTTACCACGCCTAACCACCATGCCACCACCACAACCACCACAACACCACCACCTCCACACCACCAACCACCAACCACCCACCAGCCACACTGAACTTCACACACACACACACATACCAGACGCCTAGCCGAAAAACTACAGTCAAAATTCCCGTCCTGCGACATCGCGGGACAAGAGGCTCGCCTCAGCAGCAACACAGCTTCACGCTCTCCACACAGGTAGCCTCGCCAGTGGCAGGAGACAAATGATTGGGAACGAACATCAGCTTCTTGTGGCATTGATACATACACACACGCACACACACGCATGCACGCACGTACACGCACACGCACGCACGCACACACACTCGACGCTCACGCACGCACGCAGAGCACACACTCGGACGCATGCACAAGCGCACACACGCGCGCATGCGCGCCACACACACTAAACACTCGCCAAACCAAACACCAACCCGCACAAACCTAACCAACCAACCACAACACGACCCCAACACAACCTAACCCATACCACACACAACATGGACCCACACAACCTAACCCAACCACACACAACACGACCCAACCACAACTAACCCACCACACCACAGACACGAACCTCTACAACAGATCATGACCTAGAACACAACACCATCACAAACACAACACAACCACAACCACCACAAAACAACCCAACCACAACACATCACCAACTTCTCTAGAAGCCTAAATCTACCAAACCCAACAACAAAACACTAAACACAACCCAACAGAACCACAACCTCCTAAACCTAACCACAACCTCCCAACACAACACACTACCACTTAACACACACACACACACACACACACACCACACACACCAACCCAACAGAACCAACACAACTAGTCATCACAAACCTACCCAACCCAACACAAACACAACCAACCTTAAACACAACCCAACCCAACCCAACCAAAACCAACACAACACAACCCACACACACACCCAAGCCAACCCAACACAACTCCTAACCCAACCACACACAACACGACCCAACACAACCTAACCCAACACACACAACACGACCAAACACAACCTAACCCAACCCAACACACACAACCCAACCACACACAAAACAAACCCATAACTACACAACACACACCAACCAACCAAACTAAACCCAACAACCTAAGCAACCTAACAGAACCCAACACACCTAAAACAAATTCACATACACAACCACACACACACACACCAACCCAACAGAACCCCAACACAAACGCAACCACACATCACACGTACCCCATGTCCACTACCCAACACAGCACAGACCTACACACACATCACCAATCCAACACCATCACAACACAAACCCTCCCACACACACACACAACAAACCTAACACAACCACTCTCCACACCCAACCTACAACATAACTCAAACAAATCAAAACACAACATTTACACACACACACACTCAACCCAACACAACACAAACACACACAAACACCACCAACCCAAACAGAGCCCATCAACAAATATCCTAAAACTACAACCGCATACACGACCAACCCACAACATACATCACGCATCACACACACCAACAAACACTACACACACACGCACGCACACACACTCACACACACACACCACACACATACCACACATACACTACACACACACATATCCACCACACATGGCATACATACACACACCACACTTAACACCATACCACAACAACAAACCACACCACACACACACAGACAACCCAACACAAACAAAACTCAACACACACAACCACACACACACACACACACAGCACACAACACACACACACAAACACACACAACCACACAAACACACAACTCACACTCACTATACACACACACATACACACACGCACGCACAACACACCACACACACACGCGCGCGCGGCGCGCGCCGCCGCTGTGTCATGTCGTTTTCTTAGTAGTTTCCAGCACTGTGCCACAGTGTCGCTACGTATTTTGTTTGTTTCTCGAATGCTACGTCCAATTGCATTAGGGGGTTTATTCTGTTGCTTTTGCTTTTCCCCCCATTTTTCTTCTTCTTCTTTTTTTTGCAATCGAGGAAGAGTATCAGAAACAAAACAAAAGTATTCCCAACAAACACAAACAAAAACCATAAATATCAGAAAAAAGCTAGAGCGTACAACCTTTTTGCTGCTCAAAACACTCGCTACAGGTAGAAAAGGTCAGCAGAAAGCTGTTTCCCCTATATCTACACCACTAAAAGGGTCGTGGGGAGAGAGGTCATCAGGAGACCTGTCACTTCAGATGTAAGGAGAGCTAAGCATACTGAAGGGCGGCGCCCATCTGTCGTTCTGCCTAGTCGTATGCCGCCTTTACACTTCCCTGAACCCTAAAGAGGGCAGGAACCCATTTACAGCTGGGTGGCGTGGGAATGTGACTGAAGCCACAAGCGCTCGGCGAAAGCGGTCCATTCCGCTATCTCCACGAGGGAGAACCAATCGCTTCGATGCATGCTTAACCTTTAGCTTGGGGGAAAGCGAGTGCTCGACACTGAGCTATCCCGTCCCCAAGGCTTACTATGTTATTCAAAGCAACAAAAAGTGAGCAAAAACACAGAAACAGAAAAAACCCTAAAAAGACTGTGGAGATCTCTCTCGATCTGCTAAAGACACAAATATAAAACATTAAAGAAATGCGTGAAATTAAGGCAAGAAGCATAAAGGGTACAATTTTACGGTAAATCTCAACTCTGAATTATTTTTTGTGATGTGGAATATACCTAAAGTAGCATCGACTGACATCTAGGTACCTCTAAGTGTAGACTATAGATGGGCAGGTAAGTAAATGGACAGATTTAAATTGCAAGTGAAATATTCATAAGATTGTTTTGTGTTGAGTTTTATAAATGCTAAAAATGAATAACCGGAAGATCCTGGGACGAGAGAGAGATGTAGAGAGAGAGAGTAGATAAGAGGATGAAGAGATTAGATACGAGGTGGTAGAGAGTAGAGAAAGAATGAGTGAAAGAGATCGATGTATGAAATGATGAGACGGATAGATGAAGAGAGAGAAGAGAGGAGAGTATCAGAAAGACAGACAGACAGACAGACAGACAGACAGACAGACAGACGCAGATCCAGACAGACAGGCAGACAGGACAGACAGAGAGAAATTGATGGAATGAATTTTATTAAGAGGTTTACAGCAGATGACTCAATAATTGCTGAGCTCCGTTTTGATTGAAGTTGAATTAGTTCTCTAGGTTTATGGAGAGCACCTGCGTACCTTTAGATAACTTGCTTATAAAGGACGTAGACTACATGTTTTTCTACTGAATCGCTTGTGTTACTTGACGTGTTATAATTACGTGGTGGTGCGCTATTGCTACATTCTATACTGTGAATTGCTCTTGACTTTGTTTGTGTGAAGGGCCTATAATGTGTTTAAATAAGAAAGTATTTTTATTAATAATGTTATTGTTGTTTGGACACAAAAGTATTGCCCATTATCATCCTTGTCCCACCTCGGCGAGTGTTTTCCGTCCTTATGTGTCTCTGTATGGCGGCATTCTTCTGTTGTGTTGTGAGTTTTGTAGTAGAGAAAACGCAATAGTAATCGTGTTAGAATGCTTAAAATGAACATTGAGATGTCTGCTATACACAGGAGTACATGTGGTGGATGCGTTTTGTGTGTAGAGTTTTGTTGATGGTTGATCATGTGGGAGGTAGTGTGTAGAGTCGAAAGCGCATCTGCTCCGGATGTGATGTACAAAAGCTTGTTGTCTATTAGACATGAGAAAGAAAAATTGTGCGAGTAGGTTAACTCATCTGTGCTATCCCAGTGGTTTTGTATGTTAAGTTGTGTCCACAGGGCCCAATCTTCCATTCTGCACAGATCTGATTTGTTAGCGGAATTTGGAGCTTAAGATGTTGTTCATGTTGAGATAGTTAAATGTTTCGGTAAAGTGACCTGTTTTTCAGTTCTCATGTGGTCGCATGTTTGCGAGATAGTTAATATGTTGTGGCGCTCAATAAAAGATACCTTGTTTGGTAGATTAGAATGTGTTCATGTGTTGGATGGTAGTCGTAGAAAATGTTTGGTTATGAGAACCCTGTTCTGGTAGGTTAATGTGTGGTCATGTGCTGTGTGAGAGTAGTTTAAATGTTTGGTTAGAGAAACCCTGTTTGTACGTTGTATGTGTTGTTCAGTTGGAGATAGTTCAAAATGTTTGAGTTAGAAGAATCCTGTGTTTTCTTAGATCATGTAATTGTTCTTGTTTTCGCGCTGGAAGTTGTTCAATTTTGTTTCTCAGGAAGTAGGTCTTGTATAGGGACTGTTCAAGAATTTGTGAGGCCTTAATAGACACACATGGTTGTGCGGAAACTACGTGGCATGACAAATATAGGTTGGAGAAGTATCGATTTTGTATGAGTAATCGTGGTGTGCACAAGCACACACGCGCCACACAGCACACACACACACCACACACACACACATCCACATCCATGCGTAGTACCACACGAACACACGACACACTTACGACAACACACACACACCTCATGTACCTCACTGACAGTCACACGTCAATCCGTCAGCGTTTTATAGCGTGAGCGTGCATACTATGACCGTCATCGACATTTTTGTTATTTATCCTTAAATGAAAGAGAAAAAACTCTTAGTTTTGTTTGTATGGCTAAGGGACTTGTCCAGGTGAAGTGAAATACTCAAACTCTCCAGACATAGTCAAATTTGTAAAAGTATAAACAATAGTGTTGTCATTGTGCTCTCTGTGTTCAAATGCCTAGAAAACTGTGTGTGTGTGTTGTGTTTGTGTGTATGTGTCGTGTGTGGTGTGGTGTGTGTGTGTGTGTGTGTGTGTGTGTATTGTGGAGCGTGAGACACCGAGAGAGCATGAGAGAGGTGTGGTGTGTTGTGTATGTGTGTGTGTGTGTGTTGTGTGTGTCGCGCGCTGGTGGTGTGTCGTTTTGTGTGGTGTGTGCTGTGTGTCGTGGTTGTGTGTGTGTGTGTGTGTCGCGCAGACAGATGTGTGCAGGAGAGAGAAGAGAGTTGAGTAGAGTTGTTTGAGCAGATTGCGAGATTCTTCTTGATGACGTAGAGGATGACTTTCGAGAGAGAGAGAGAGTGTGAGAGGATGTGGCGCGGAACTGCGAACTCTAACTCGAATATTCTACTTGAGGGTATGAATGATAAGCCATGCTCGCGCATGCATTTTACTCCAGGCCCTCATCTCGGGGAAAAATCGTGAAAACGCTGACTCGTCAGTGGAATAAAACTCGTGTGTTTAATTATGTTCTCTTAACATAAGATGATTTCAAATGTAACAATGGATCAATATTTCACTCGAAACTCCCATGTGTGCAATTATCTCAAAATGAATTCAAAAAATCATGTTGTGAATAGAGTAACACGAAAACAAATTGTGCAAACAAGAAAATAACTCATCCTTCTCGCCGAACACCGACCCGTTCCCTTACTAATATAAAGCACATACACTCGTCCACCCGCGCAAAAGTCTCAGTGCTAAATACGAGGCGCACGCACAACACACTCATCTCACTAACACACACAGACATCGTTACGCACACGCGCCACTCGTGTCGTATACTGCATATCTCTCAGCACACACATACACACTCAGCACACATCACATCCACAGTTCCGGGTGGATCATCATATCTCTCTTCGCATGTGTACATTTCCTCACATACAAGATGTAACGAGTACGCACATGTATTATCATCAAAAAGAATCATAGTACACCGTTACTTTGCACAGTGAAAATCTAGAGGCATGTCTAAGTGTCTTTATTTGATGTTCATCGAATACGCGACGTCTTTGACCAGAAGTCTTGACAAGAGTGTGTTGACCAGATCTAACATTCCAGCTATTTCATAAACAGATTCACCCAGAACCTACAATTCTGTGCCGCTCTCCATCTTCTACTGCACTGGTATACTGTGACTCATACCTACTACTCTCCTTGTTCGCACTCCACAGCACACACTGCCACAGCACAGATATTCATGTGAGTAGCACGATGCTCTCCTCTCATATACACATGTCTATAGGATCATTGATATTAAAAAGTCCACAGAGGTAATGGATATATTGTGCCAACATGAACATTGCAGAAGTTGTAACAATCCATTCTACCTTCTGCGATTAGAAACAACTCAAAATGATATCTAACCAAACATATTTTAAGGGCGGGGGAAAACTCAGACAAGGTGTCAAGAAGTTATACTCAAAGAGAAATCCTAAGCAGAGCAAGGCACACGTACATTACCGCACTACTGTTCCAAGCAACCTCACTTAAGGTCAGTTGACCTCCTGAAGTGCGACAAACTAAGGTATGATCTGGACTAAGCTTTTGTTGATAAGGTTAGTACAAGATCTTATTGTTTTTAATTGAGACAGGGATCTCAATTCCGCATAATTTGGAACCAGAGTACTCCGAGTGGAAGACATAAAAAGATCAGTTACGTTGGGACGCTAGGATGTAAGCTGACTATACATCGTTATATGTCGGCGTATACTGTTTCACTGGAAAATCTCTGACAAGATTTTTTATTAAAAAGAGTGGGCGAGCATAGATTATTCATAAGGTTTGTTGTATGACATAGAAATAGGACCATTATTGAAGCGACATTTTGTCATCGACTAGAATGGACAGGAACATGTCCATTCTTTAATAGTCACAAATTTCCAGGGATTAGTTCTATAAGGTGAGAAAGTTGTAATTTAGAGAACGTCTGTACGCTCTTTCAATTCGCTTTATACAGTTTTTACTCGCTGGAAATCCAGCACGTGAGGCATAACAATGTCTGGTTTTATAGAAGACGAAGAGAAGAATAGTTTGCGAGATGTGTATGGTGTGATCCTATGAGTCTCTGTTGTTTATTTGTTAAATGTTGAGATAATATATACTTTTTAGATAATTTCTTGGATGAACATTAAAGCATGTGGTTTTGTACCAGGTACTATAGGTATTATCATTGTTGTATGTACCAAGTAATTTAAATGAATTAACTTCTTCCAACATTTTATCATTGACTCTTTTTCATTTAGTATGGTTTTGAAGTTCTGGCGTGTTGTATTGTTGGTTGTAAACTCATGAGATGTAAGACGTTTCCTCCGAGGACTCTCGCAGAGAGTAGCCAAAGAGAGATAGAGATAGAGAGAGCAGACGATCGAGCGAGCGAGGAATCCAAGTCTAAGGTCATTTCCTGTACTACTGTACCTCAATCTGACCACCTCGCCCCCACCGTCCCCTTACCTACAGTATGTATGGTGCGCGCCCGCCTCAGCGCACTGGACAAAGAGTTCGCATGGGAAGATACATGGAGGGGGAGATCGTTGATGTATATTGGAATCTAGAGGACAGGAACCGTCAATGGAGCCTTGTGGTACGCCATATTTTATCGGGCAAGAAAGACGAATAGTTTATGGGTGCTCAGATGATAAAAAACAATAACTTGTCTCCTGCGAATTAAGAAATGGAGGTTGATCAGTTATGGGCGTCTGTACATATACCATTATATTGTTAGTTGTTCTTCATGAGTAAGGTGGTGGATCGATTAGTGTCAAAGGCCTGTAGGCATAGAAGTGCAACAAAAAATGCTCCTGTTAGTAATTCATTGTTAATATTATGATGCCACTGCTCTATCAGATTAGTAAGTGTGTATGACAATGAGATAAATTTTCTCTAAAATCCACTTTGGTTAGGATGGAAACAATTTATATTTGTAAAAGTGTGACAAAAATGTTGTTTTAGAGGTTTTTCTAATGGTTGGAGACAAGTATCGAGGAGAGAGACGGAAGGAGAGATGAGAGTGTGTGTTGGTGTGTGTGTTGTGTGAGAGAGAGAGGAGACAGACAGAAGACAGACAGACAGACAGAGAGACAGAGAAACACAGAGAGATATAGTGTACGGGCGATGTGTGTGTTGTCTGTGTCTGCGTGTGGGTCTGTGTAGTTGTGTAAAGAGACAGAGAGAGATAGAGACAGAGAGACACCAGAGAGACACAGATAGACACACAGATAGACAGGGTCAGGGAGAGAACACGTATTTTTTTTTTATTTACTAGGCGGTAGGTCATGATCGGATTCTTCAGGCGCCAGTCATGAATAATGCACCAGGACAACAAAGATGCCTTTACAGAGCGTGCACTCAGGCACTCAGTGCCTACGAAAGGGAAAGCTTTATGCAAATACTTGCTGATGTTTGTTCGAATATCCAAATATTGATCATGAAAACACAAAGGCAACACTGGATTGTGCATTGTTCAAAATAGGTCTGCACTCCTGGCTTATCTTTATGACGTCTGATAATCGATCGTTAGCAGGAAGGTGATGAAGAAAGGAGAGGGTTATTGCGTTCAGTGTGCTTAAAGAGGGTGACCGAGAATCTTTCACACGCTCAAATGCAAAAAAGATTTTCGATGTGTGTGTGTGTGGTGTGTGTGTGTTGTGTGTGTGTGTGTGTGTGTTGTGTGTGTGTGTGTGTGTGTGTGTGTGTGTGGGTGTGAGGGGCTGGTCGTGTGTGTGTGTGTGTGTGTGTGTGTGTGTGTGTGTATGTGTGGTGGATGATGTGCTCTGTTGTGTGTGTGTGTGTGGTAGTGTGTTGTGGTTGTGTTGTGTTGTGTGTGTTGTGTGTGTGTTGTGTGGTGTGTGTGGTGATGTGGGTGTGTGTGTTTGTTGTGTTTGTGTCACAGTGTGTTTGTATGTGATGAATTGTGTGTGTGTAAGTGTGCGTATGTGTGTGTATTATGTGTGTGATGTGTGTGTTGTGTGTGTGATGTGTGTATGTTTGTGTCATAGTGGTGTGTGTATGTGTGTGTGTTTGGTTGTGTTTGTGTACAGTGTGTTTGCTGTGTGTATTTGTGTGTGTAAAGGGTGCGTATGGGGTGTGTATTTGTGTGTCCAGTGTGTTGGCGTTTGTGTGCGTTCGGTTTGTGTGTGTGTGTGTTGATTTTTTTGTGCGGTGTATTGTCTAATTGGCGTGCCACGTGTTCCGCTCGTTGCTTGTGTGTATGTAGTAGTGTGCGAGGTGTGTGTGTGTGATGTGTGTGTGGTGTGTGTGTGGTGTGTGTGGTGTGTGTGTGTGTGTGTGGTGAATGTGTGTGTGTTGTGTGTGTGTGTGTGTCGTGTGTTGTGTATGTGTGTGTTTGTATGAGTTCATTTGTGTGTGTGTGTTCTGTGGTGTATTGGGTTCTGCGCGATGACGTGCTTACGCTTGGCTTGTGTTTTGCGTGTTGCTAGGCGCACTCTAGTCGAGCTTCATTCAACTTTTGTGTCGGATAGAGTTGAGTTTGATGGTGGTTGCTCAATTATGTAGAGGCTCTGTGGATTCTAGTGAACACTGTAGGTGTGTCTTATGTCTGTATTCTCTCGGGAACCCGGTTGTTGTGGTGTGTGGGTGTGTGTGGTGTGTGTGTGTCCCTGTGTGTGTGTGTGTGTGTGTATAGTGTGGTCGTGGTGTGGAGTGTGTGTGTGTGTGTGTGTGTGTGTGTGTGTGGTTACCTTTAGAACAGACAAATCTTGGTTTGTATTAACACCTGTTCCTAAAGAATAGGGATAATGTAGAACAGTAGCAAGCAAGATATGTCATATATTTTAATATATGTAGATGTAAGTTATATATATATAATATATATATATGACTATGATATATATATTATATATAATAGTTATATATATTATGTGTGTGTGTGTGTGTGTGTAGTGTTTGTGTGTGTGGTGTGTGTGTAGTAGACGCTGTTATGTGTCGTGTGTGTGCTGTGTGGTGTGTGTGGATGCTGAGAGTGATGGTTTGTGTAGATGATATAGATTAGATACATATATAGATTATATAGATACATATAATATATATAGACTGAAGTTGGGTAAGAACACGGAAAACAGAAAAGCGAGAGAGCACAGACAGAATATTGTGTTCAAGATCGAAACTCGTATTGTATCTTTGTCCGATATGATGAGAGGAAACTAAAAACAACAAACTAATTACATCGAGGCTCCTACCTCGGGTCTGGTTGCCTTCAATCATTTCTGTGAAGAAATCAAATACACGGAAAACAACTGGTCTGCAGACACAGGTATAGATCGAAATGCGTGTGGATAGTTACCATCATTGCTCAATACACCACACACACACACCCACACACACACACACACACACACACACAAACACACACAATCGCAATGTGACACACAACTAGTGTGTCTACACACACACATAGCGCGAGCACGTGAGCTACGTGCTACCGCACTAGCAGACCCAATTGTGCCACACACATGTAAATAAATGAATACAGACTCCTCTGTCTCTGTGTGTCTACGCTCCCGCTCTCGCTCTCTATCGTACTGCACTACTGCTCTCTCTCTCTCTCTCTCCCTCTATTCATCTTTCTCGTGTGAATCATAGAAACAGACGTGAAGAGTCGAGTGAGAGGGACGGGAGAGAACAGCACCCGCCATTTTTGTAGCTATGCTGAGTGTTGCTGTCATTTTTGCTTGCTTGAATCTAATAACTGATTTGTTCAGGGAGCAGCTCTTCACCGCGCAGTATATATGGCTAAGAGCGACATGTGAAACACACAGTACCTGGCATATTTATTAAAATCAATATCAAAGAGGGAGGGCGAGGTCCGATCATAAGTCGCTTCACTACTTAACAGAGTGACATTGGGCTGATTGCGCTTCGAAGAAGAAAAAGACAACGACGACGACGGCGACGACGACGACGACGACGACGAAGAAGAAGAAGAAGAACAAGATCAGAACAAGAACAAGAAGAAGAACAGAAGAGTAAGAGAAGAAGAAGTGAGAACCAACAACAGACAACAACAACAAGTAGCAAAGGCAAGCAAACATTGGTGGATTTTCTGGGTTCGATGGCCCCGCCTTGCCATTTGCTTTCCCAGAGTTTTGATACGAGATAATTCCGTAGCTTAGATGTCAACTCGCCCCTTCTAGCAATAAGATCTATAACCGAGGCTCCGGGACGCGAGTATGCAGAGAACATCGGTCTCGCAACGTCACGGCTTCATAATCTTATTTGTTGCCCTTTAGAAGAGAATGCTATATTTTGTGAGGGTAGGTACGGATGACAACATAAGACAACAAAACCCATACACTGTACGGGTGTCATGGAGCCACCCCGAAGTCGGTATGCGCGGATGTATAAGTGATAGTGCTATGGTGTGGGGGGGGGGGGGGGGGGGGGTGTAATTGCCAACTTACGCGCCAAAAAAAAACGGGAATCTCGTTTAGTTGTGTGAAGATTAGGGCCTCTAACGAGGAATGACACAAAAAATATTCTTGTTTTGTTTCTTTGTGTGCCTTTCGGTTCAGAGTACTGAGGTTCTCCAATGGTGAGACGTTTAGGGCGTGCCACCGGGTTTGTTTTTGCCCACAACGAAGGTATCCGGCATTCCGACTTCGGGAATGGATGTGTCGATTCTACCCAAAGTAGTGACGTGTGGGGTTTGTTTCTGGGTTTTTTTTGTAGATTTCATCGTTTTCTTACCAGCACGACTGGCCTACTCTTCCGAAAGACGGAAAAACGGGTTTTTAACGGCTGTGCGTTTTATTTTTTTAAATATATTTACAGGTTTCTTTTATTTTGAGGATAAGGGGAATAAGCATTCATGGCTTTTTTTTTATCCAGTCCCCGTGTGTATGCAGGTTAGATATTTTGTCATCGTCCCATCGGCACACAATGGCCTTCTCTATTTACTATCGTAATAAGCGGAACGGGTTTTAGGTGTGCGGATAATAATAATAATAATAATAATAATAATAATGATGATGATGATGATGTTGATGATGATGATGATGATGATGATGATGATGATGATGATAATACATGGAATTTATATAGCGCTATATCTTGCAGAAAACCAATCCTACTCATTCACATGCAGCCAGTTACAACTAATAGGTGTGGGTTTTTTTTAAAATTCAAATATATACACACACGCTCGCACACACACACACACGCCACATCACGCACACACATAAAGGTTGTACAGTCCGGCAGGGTGATAGGGTTTGGGCTGTTGAGGCCAGAGGGACAAAAATGAAATGGAACATGAGGGGAGAATCTTAGGTTTGAAATAAATGTGTCTTGAGGCCGGATTTAAAAGCATCATAAGAAGGCTTTTGGCAAAGGGAGAGAGGGAGGTCATTCCAGATCGATGGACCAGAAACAGAGAAAGAGCGACAGCTGACGGTGGACTGGTTGAATCTAGGTATTCTTAAGCACAATGAATCTGCAGCAGAGCGGAGGGAACGAGAAGAAGTGTACAAGTGAAGACATTCACAGAGGTAGGCGGGTGCTGTTTTGTGGAGACATTTGTAACAGAGGGTACTGATCTTATAATTTACTCTCTGTGGAACAGGCAACCAGTGGAGGGAGATCGCAAGAGAGGGTATTGTGTCAATTTTTTTCTTTCTGAGACTAGGCGAGCTGCAGAGTTTTTATACGTTGAAGGAGACTCGAGTGGATAGATGGAAGCTGAGGACAGCAGAAAGAAAATTGCATAGTCCAGACGCGATGGAGAATGAGAGACGTGACTAGTTTGGGTGTTGCATCAGTCGGACAGGTAGTATCTTTCGAACTTGCACTCATTGCGCCGCAATTGATAGTAGCACGACTGGCCAGGTTTGTGTGATGAATTTTTGTATGGAGAGTGTGTTGTTTTAATGACCCTAGATATTTCCACAGCGTGGATAGAGGGGACGATGTACTGCCGAATTCTATTGAAGCTGTTGTGAGGGAAAGAGAGTTTGTGTTTGGTCCTACAAGCATGGCTTCTGTTTTAGCTGCATTTAGCTTGTAGAGTGTTCTGTATACATCCAATTTGATATCTTGAAAAGAGCAGTTTAGGACATATAATCCAATAGAGATTGGCGCAGAGAGTGTGCGGAGTATCACTGCGTTAAAAATCGAGAGTCATCTGCATAAAAAATGATGGTTGATCTAGGCGCTGTTGAAGTGGTGTGATATAGTCGTTGTTCACTTCGGAGTAAGATCTATAGTCACCAGAAGGCCCCTTTGGGGAACGCACGCAGAAATCTCGCACACGTTATATCCTGTTCCGCTTTTCGATAAGAGTTGAACATTATGTGCCGGTGGGATACAGATGACAAAAATTACAAAAACCGCATACCACCACGGGGTAGGGATGTAAAAAAAAGAACATGAGGGCTTATTGTTCGTTTATGCCTCGATTATAAATAAAACAAGTCAGATCTGAGCGGCTTTGATTTGTTGCTTTAAAGATTCAGCGCTATATTAAATATCCATATCGTGTCATTAAGAGTTTCATGTGTTGCAATTATTTATTGCTTTATTTACGTGAAAGAGGAGCGGTGTTAGAGAGTGAGAAGAAGAACAGGGCCAAGAAATGTCTCTGTGGGGCTACTCACGAATATTCAGTTTGGTAGGTGTTGATTGAATTCTTGTTTACTGCAACTGTGTGGAATCAAGCTTGTAGGCATGAACTGGATACCAGGTGAGGGCATTGGGGTCCTGTAATGACCTTAAGTTTTGCTGTTAAACGGGATAGAAAGATATAAGATGACGCGGTCGTTTAAGTGTGTCATAAGGCTGCTCAGTTTAAGTCGGAGATGTGAGTGAGAAGAGGAGTTTTTCCTGAGTCAGAGTGGCGTGTAGAAGCGTGGCGAAGGTGGTGGGGCAAGGCGTTTGAGTGCGCTCGGTGCGGTGGAGTGGCGCTGTGATATTGCAGGATTTGCAGTAGCGATGAAGTGGGGATGAGGAGACGCTGTGTGAATGAAGATGGTTGTTGAGTTGTATCATGCAAAGCAATTTTGTCGCCAGGAGTCTTCAGAGATGACGGTAGGATGGATACAGTCGCGTAATTGACTTCAGAGTGTCTTAGGAGTGCGACGGTCCTCGCGACCCTTTTTTATGTAAGGAAGGCGTATACACTATTGCGCAGTTTCGAAGAGCTGTTCGGCAAAAAGTTCTGAAAGAAGTGGTGAGTTTACTATTTTTGTGTGATCAGCAGTGAGGGTATAAGCTGTGAAAGGCACTTGAGTAAATCTCGAGAAAGCAGATATTAGGATCAAGATCAGATGTTGTTATCGTGTCTTTTCTTTCTGATTCTGTCGCGATTTTTTCTTCGCTTGCTGGATGAAAGGACCAGGAGGTGCGCTCTGTGCCAGATTGAAGAAATTTGGGGGTCAGGAGAAAATTGCAGGCTGAAAAGGAGTCTAGTCAAGTAGAGCAAATGTTGCGGACTTTGTCAGAAAATAATGTAGAAAATATAGAAGGGTAGTGCAGGAGTGGTGGTCGTAGCTCTCAGACATGGCAGATGGTTTGCCTGTTTGCAGATCCAAGATAAGAGTGATGGTGCTGGGAAAATAAGAGAGATTTCTTAGGACGTCGCATCAAGAACTTGAGAAGAGTAATATCGCTTTGTTTTGCTGAATGGGGGGGATTAAGGTTTTGGACTATTGTTTGATTTGTTACTGAGAGGGCTATGTTGTGTTTGATCGGTTTGTCTTGTTGCTTGGCCGCATTGCCGCTCTAGATGTCGGCGGGTTTGCGTTTTGCGACCAGGTGTCATTGGGTTGTACCATGGTACACAGGCCTATCAAGAGGAGAATTGGTCAGTAGGAGGTGGCATGCTCATCATGAAGTTGGCTTGGAGAACGGTATTGTAGTGCTTAGAAGGGTCGTATGGTCAGGGATTTTGGTGATAGACGTTCGCATCAGACTGAGAGAAAGAACTAGTTTTTGTCAGTTTCTATGGCCTTGTGCATGCCGTTTCGTACCGGGACCTCGGTTTATCTCGTGTCTGATCCGAAGACTTTTTTGTTTGTTTTTTGTGGGGGAGGGGGGGGGTGGTCTGGTGGTTAGAGAGCAGTGTTGGTCTCAGTTGGTGATTTGTTAACGCGGGGTAAAATCCCATGGAACGGATCGTCTCGGTGGAGCTCAAGAGCAGCTCTGACCGGGACCGTTAAATAACGAGTGGCGAAGGCTACTGACCATAGGCTACCCTGCCCCCCTCCGCATTTCTATCAGATATAGGGATAAGTATAGAAAAGTCACAGTTTCGACCGTGGGGGGTGCCGGGCTGGCCTGTTAGTATAAGAATAAGCAGCGCCCACCTTCTGGAAATTCTTGGGGCTAGGAATTCCCTCTTTTCTATCCCTCTCTTTTTGTTTCTGCCTTTCTTCGCTTTTGTTTCTTGGTCACCTTTCTTCTTGTGCTGGTTTTTAGTCTTGGTCCGTTTCTCCATGCTCTTTTTGTGAGACAGGAAAAAAAAAAGACGCTTTAACAGATTTTACTGCAGTATGCCGAAGTCGGATGTGCTTGGAATGACTCGAGTCAGGGTCGCTTTAACGGCCAGCGCGACGCTATTCGATCATATGAGAGATAACAATAGTTCTGTCTGAGTGTTCGATGAAGAAGAAGAAGAAGGAAGATTGAAGAAGAAGACTCGAAGAAGAAGAAGAAGAAGAAGAAGAAAGAGGAAGAAGAGAAGAAGAAGAAGAAGAAGGAAGAAGAAGAAGAAGAAGAGAAGAAGAAGTAGAAGGAAGTACAAGAACAAGAAACAGAACAAGAAAACAAGAAGATGAAACAGAAGAAGAGAAGAAGAAGAAAACAGAAAACACTTGTTTGTCTAGAAAAAACCAAATAATTGTTTTTCTTGCGGGTGAGCTTTGACTTTCTCTTTAAGTATCTCATTGAAGTTCGTCGTAGAAGTTCGTGTGGCGGGAAATGTTCAAGGCGCGTGTGAAGGAGTGAGCGAGCCTCTTCGTGTTCGTCTATTTTAGATATTTTAGTATCTATTTATTCCTTTTATTTTGAGAATAACGAATGTAGAAGGACTCACGTCTTTTTTACATCCATTCCCGGTGTGTATGCAAGTTTTTTTTTTGTGTCTCCAATTTTGACAAAAATCAATTTTGTTTACCTGATGGATGCTATCATTGCCATTTAGCAGACTGGGAGTGTGTGTGGAGATATACTGGTTGTGTCATCCATACGCCTACGCCATAGCTGGTTTATTTTGTACAAGGGGCAGAGAGAGGGAGGGGCGTTTAAGCTGGTGCAACAAGGAAAGGCCATTGTGCCGGTGGGAAGATATGACAAACAGTTAACAAAAAACTGCCCGCACACGGGATTGGATGTTAAAGAAAAATCAGTATGAGTGTTAGCATTATCCTTGAAATTAAAAAAATGATGATTGAATCAGAAGAAGAATATGAAATAGGGGGGGGGGGGGTGGGAAGGAGGATGAAGACAAGAAAGAAACAAAGAAAGCTAACAAAACAAGCAAAATCAAACAAACAAAACCCAAACGCGCCAACCAAAAAACCTCACCAGCACTCTCACCACACCATTCTTACCACGCCTAACCACCATGCCACCACCACAACCACCACAACACCACCACCTCCACACCACCAACCACCAACCACCCACCAGCCACACTGAACTTCACACACACACACACATACCAGACGCCTAGCCGAACTCACAGTCAAAATTCCCGTCCTCCGACATCGCGGGACAAGAGGCTCACCTCAGCAGCAACACAGCTTCACGCTCTCCACACAGGTAGCCTCGCCAGTGGCAAGGAGACAAAATAGGGAACGAACCATCAGCTCTGTTGGCATTTGATACATACACACACGCACACACACGCATGCACGCACGTACACGCACACGCACGCACGCACACACACTCGGACGCACACGCACGCACGCACGCACACACTCGGACGCATGCACAAGCGCACACACGCGCGCATGCGCGCCACACACACTAAACACTCGCCAAACCAAACACCAACCCGCACAAACCTAACCAACCAACCACAACACGACCCCAACACAACCTAACCCATACCACACACAACATGGACCCACACAACCTAACCCAACCACACACAACACGACCCAACCACAACTAACCCACCACACCACAGACACGAACCTCTACAACAGATCATGACCTAGAACACAACACCATCACAAACACAACACAACCACAACCACCACAAAACAACCCAACCACAACACATCACCAACTTCTCTAGAAGCCTAAATCTACCAAACCCAACAACAAAACACTAAACACAACCCAACAGAACCACAACCTCCTAAACCTAACCACAACCTCCCAACACAACACACTACCACTTAACACACACACACACACACACACACACCACACACACCAACCCAACAGAACCAACACAACTAGTCATCACAAACCTACCCAACCCAACACAAACACAACCAACCTTAAACACAACCCAACCCAACCCAACCAAAACCAACACAACACAACCCACACACACACCCAAGCCAACCCAACACAACTCCTAACCCAACCACACACAACACGACCCAACACAACCTAACCCAACACACACAACACGACCAAACACAACCTAACCCAACCCAACACACACAACCCAACCACACACAAAACAAACCCATAACTACACAACACACACCAACCAACCAAACTAAACCCAACAACCTAAGCAACCTAACAGAACCCAACACACCTAAAACAAATTCACATACACAACCACACACACACACACCAACCCAACAGAACCCCAACACAAACGCAACCACACATCACACGTACCCCATGTCCACTACCCAACACAGCACAGACCTACACACACATCACCAATCCAACACCATCACAACACAAACCCTCCCACACACACACACAACAAACCTAACACAACCACTCTCCACACCCAACCTACAACATAACTCAAACAAATCAAAACACAACATTTACACACACACACACTCAACCCAACACAACACAAACACACACAAACACCACCAACCCAAACAGAGCCCATCAACAAATATCCTAAAACTACAACCGCATACACGACCAACCCACAACATACATCACGCATCACACACACCAACAAACACTACACACACACGCACGCACACACACTCACACACACACACCACACACATACCACACATACACTACACACACACATATCCACCACACATGGCATACATACACACACCACACTTAACACCATACCACAACAACAAACCACACCACACACACACAGACAACCCAACACAAACAAAACTCAACACACACAACCACACACACACACACACACAGCACACAACACACACACACAAACACACACAACCACACAAACACACAACTCACACTCACTATACACACACACATACACACACGCACGCACAACACACCACACACACACGCGCGCGCGGCGCGCGCCGCCGCTGTGTCATGTCGTTTTCTTAGTAGTTTCCAGCACTGTGCCACAGTGTCGCTACGTATTTTGTTTGTTTCTCGAATGCTACGTCCAATTGCATTAGGGGGTTTATTCTGTTGCTTTTGCTTTTCCCCCCATTTTTCTTCTTCTTCTTTTTTTTGCAATCGAGGAAGAGTATCAGAAACAAAACAAAAGTATTCCCAACAAACACAAACAAAAACCATAAATATCAGAAAAAAGCTAGAGCGTACAACCTTTTTGCTGCTCAAAACACTCGCTACAGGTAGAAAAGGTCAGCAGAAAGCTGTTTCCCCTATATCTACACCACTAAAAGGGTCGTGGGGAGAGAGGTCATCAGGAGACCTGTCACTTCAGATGTAAGGAGAGCTAAGCATACTGAAGGGCGGCGCCCATCTGTCGTTCTGCCTAGTCGTATGCCGCCTTTACACTTCCCTGAACCCTAAAGAGGGCAGGAACCCATTTACAGCTGGGTGGCGTGGGAATGTGACTGAAGCCACAAGCGCTCGGCGAAAGCGGTCCATTCCGCTATCTCCACGAGGGAGAACCAATCGCTTCGATGCATGCTTAACCTTTAGCTTGGGGGAAAGCGAGTGCTCGACACTGAGCTATCCCGTCCCCAAGGCTTACTATGTTATTCAAAGCAACAAAAAGTGAGCAAAAACACAGAAACAGAAAAAACCCTAAAAAGACTGTGGAGATCTCTCTCGATCTGCTAAAGACACAAATATAAAACATTAAAGAAATGCGTGAAATTAAGGCAAGAAGCATAAAGGGTACAATTTTACGGTAAATCTCAACTCTGAATTATTTTTTGTGATGTGGAATATACCTAAAGTAGCATCGACTGACATCTAGGTACCTCTAAGTGTAGACTATAGATGGGCAGGTAAGTAAATGGACAGATTTAAATTGCAAGTGAAATATTCATAAGATTGTTTTGTGTTGAGTTTTATAAATGCTAAAAATGAATAACCGGAAGATCCTGGGACGAGAGAGAGATGTAGAGAGAGAGAGTAGATAAGAGGATGAAGAGATTAGATACGAGGTGGTAGAGAGTAGAGAAAGAATGAGTGAAAGAGATCGATGTATGAAATGATGAGACGGATAGATGAAGAGAGAGAAGAGAGGAGAGTATCAGAAAGACAGACAGACAGACAGACAGACAGACAGACAGACAGACGCAGATCCAGACAGACAGGCAGACAGGACAGACAGAGAGAAATTGATGGAATGACAAAGAGCAAGCGGAGAGTTTGGTCACGTCTGCTGCAAAGGACAGGGAATAGACACTGATGCTCCAGGCCACTTTAAACCTGCTAACTCAGCAGTCTTCAAGAGGGCTACCAGTGTCTGGAGAGCACTTGTGTCCACAACTTACAGAAAGTTTCTTCAGACAGACAGTTCTTGAACTGTGACAAAGTGTGTGCACTGCTTCTCATTCCCTCCGTTTAGTTTCCCAGCCAAAGTTCATGACTGGCAGCTGGCAGGGCGTGGATATAAATAAACAGGGCAAAAGGAAAGGCGGCACTAGCCGCTTGCAGCTGTAGCGGTGTTCAGCCGTAAATTACCCTTGTGTCTTTCACACATCCTCTTGTACAGTGAATTGTTTAAAAACGACAAGCAAAGCACTCTTTAAAATGAGCTTTAAACGAGCTTTCTTTTGACTCCAAACTCCATGTACTTTCTTTCATACTGGTTGATGTGACAGCAGTTCAAACAGACATGAAGATAAACAGGAGAGGTGCAGGAAGAAATCACAATCACAAAAAAACCACGACATTTCTAACTCTCTCTCTAAAAAAGCATATATTTATATTCTATAAACAATAAAACATAGAGAAAATATTGAATATGTCTGCATGCAGACTAACCTTTTGGGGGGGCTGTTACATTCAACCTGTTGGCAGAACGAGGCCATAAAATAAAACACACCGTAGCGGCTACGGCTACGCGCCGGCCAGCGCCGTGAGAGGCAGGGTGATGGAGAGTGTGGGGAGAGAGTCGCCGCAGTCATTAGTGTCAGCTATCTGACTTCTCTATAAACACTCCTGCTGGTCAGGCATTACAGCACGTACACAGTCTACTGTTTCATCAGCTTTAGCAGTATCCTTGCTACACTGAAGGTTTGTTCATGAACCAATTCCAGTACAGCTCATAATTATAACCCCGAAACACAGTTAGAAACAAATGTCTTGTCAGTATCCTATCTGTCATCAAGCCAAGATACCTCACAAAGGCTCAGGTTTTTATTTCACTGATGTTTCTGATACTAATTCAAAAAAGCTTTCTGATCCTGTTAAGAAATTGTTGTGATCAAATGTTTATCTACTTATCAGTCCTGTGTTGTGTAAAAAAAAACCCAAATTGCACACAGGCCTACACTTTGACATCAAAGCAACACCCAAAAAAAAAGCGGAAAGAAAACACACACACACACAAAACGGATGACAAAATTTACAAAACTGCATATACACGGAACTAGATTTTTAAAAAAGCACATGAGTGCTTATTCCATTATCCTTGAAATAAAAGAATAAGCAAAATAAATAAACACACACACATGAGCGCACGTGCAACACACACATACTACACACACAAGCAGACAAACATACACACACACAAAATGGCATAAAATACATGTACGCATACCCTATACTCACACATACGCGCCGCACGCACACTCATACACGCGCACGTGTGCACACCACACACATGTAACTACAAGAAGATGCGCACGGCACACATGTGCTTGAGATAACTAACAACTTGAAACTGACACACAGCCAGGAAGCACTGGCACATGTAGGTGCTGTGGCCGATCACACAAACACACACACACACAACAAACACACACACACACGTCACACATGCATACACGGGCACATACGCATACACGCACGCACACACGTGTGCGCGAACACACACCACGCGCAAACGCACACGCGCGCGCCCACGCACGCACGCACACTCACATCCCCGCACACACACACACAATACATACACACGCACACGCATACATGCAGGGACGCACACACACACACA
>CM054139.1:20183-22683 GCA_028751875.1 Rapana venosa | reverse complement strand
TCGAACTCTAACTCGAATATTTTAATGAGGGTAAATGGATAAGCCAGAGGCTTCTTTACACCAGGCCCTCATGGGGAAAAATTGAAAACAAGCATGAATAAATCAATTAATTAATAAACAAGATGATTTCAAATAACAATGAAATATTTCACTCAAACTCCCATTCAATTATTCAAAAAAATCAAAAAATCAAATGAATAAACAAAACAAATTAAACAAGAAAAAACTCCCCTTCCCAACACCCCCTCCCTTAAATAAACAACACTCCCCCAAAAGTCCAGGCTAAATACGAGGCGCACGCACACACACACACACACCCCACACACACACTTACGCACGCACGCACGAAACGCACACCACACACACATACACACTCACACACATCACACACATCCGGGATACATATCCATTCGCATGACATTTCCTCACATACAAGATAATAGACACATGTCATAATCATCAAAATATCATAACCATACATTTGCACAGACAAAATCAGGCAATAAACATTATTTGATGTACGAATACAGCGAGCTACAAAGCATCAAGAAAATGACAGATCTAACATCAGCTATTTCAACAATACACAGAACTACTTTCTTTCCGCTCTCATCTTCCAATACTGGTATACGTGCTCATACCTACTCACTCTCTCTCACACACACACACACACACACACATATTCATGTGTGCCCAGCCCTATATACACATTAATAGAATTGATATAAAAATCCACAGAGGTAATGAAATTGTCCAACAGAACATTGCAAATTAACAATCCATACCATTCTGCATTAACAACAAAATACAACCCAAACATCATTTTAAGGGGGGGAAACTCAGACAAGTTCATTGTTAACAAAAATCAAAGCAAGCAAGGGCACACACATATACGCACTACTGTTCCAAGCAACCTCACTAATGTCAGTTACACTGAATTGAACAAGTATGCATGGAAAGCTTTTTTGAAAGATAGTACACTTCTTTTGTTTTTAATTGAGACAGGGATCTCATTCCATAATTTGGTACCAGAATACACCAGTGAAGACATAAAAAGATTAGTTCTTGGTCGAGGTGTAACAACTATACTTTTATTTTGAACTATTTTCACTGGAAATATCTCTCACAAAAAAAACTGGAGCAAGATTATTCATAATTTTATACATAAATAGACCTTTACTGAAGCGACATTTCAAACTAAATGGAAGAATGTCCAACTCTTTATAGTCACAAATGTCCAGGGAAGTAATTCTTAGAATAATTAACTGTAGAGAATGTCTATACACTCTTTGAATTCGTTTTATACAGTTTTTACTCCGCTGAATCCCAGCAGGGTAGAGGCATAATCAATGTCTGGTTTATATAAGCAGAGAAGAATAGTTTGCGAGTATGTTGATCCAGATAATGTTTTATTCTGTTAAGTTGAAATAACTTTTTAGATATTTCTTTGGAAAAATTAAAGATGTGGTTTGACCAGGACAAGTTATTATCAATATGTTGACCAAGTAATTTAAATGAATTTAACTTTTCCAACATTTTATCATTGACTCTTATTCCATTTAGTTTGGTTTTGAAGTTCTGGCTTTTGTCTGGTTGTAACTACCATGAGTTTAGATTTCTGAGGATTGATGGCCATGTGATTATGTTCTGACCATGTGGTCAGATTTTCTAAGTCATTTGTAATTCTGTACTCATTGACATTGCGGTCCTTACCTACAGTATGTATGGTGGTGTCTCTGCAAAGAGTTCACATGTGGAAGATACATGGAGGGGAAGATCGTTGATGTAATTGAAAAGAGGACAGGACCCAACATGGACCCCTTTAGGAACACCTATTTTATGGGCAAGAAAGACGATGTTATGGAGTCTTGATAAACAACTTGTCTCCTGTCATTAAGAAATGAGTTGATCAGTTTTAGTGCGTCTGTACATATACCATATATTGTTAGTTTCCTTATGAGTAAGTTGTGATCGATAGTGTCAAAGGCCTTAGCAAAGTCAACAAAACTGCTCCTGTTTGTAAATCATTGTTAAAATTATGATGCCACTGCTCTATCAGATTAGTAAGTGCTGGTTTTGACATGAATAATTTTCTCTAAAACCACTTTGGTTAGTATGAAACAATTTATATTTTGTAAAGTGTTGACAAAAAAATTTGGGTTTTTGATGTTTTTCTAATGGTTTAGACAAAGTAGAGAGAGAGAGAGAGAGAGAGAGAGTGTGTGTGTGTGTGGGGTGTGTGAGAGAGAGAGGGGAGACAGACAGACAGACAGACAGACAGACAGAGAGACAGAGAAACACAGAGAGATATAGTGTACGTGCGTGTGTGTGTGTCTGTGTCTGCGTGTGTGTCTGTGTCTGTGTGTAAGAGACAGAGAGAGATAGACACAGAGACACAGAGAGACACAGATAGACACACAGATAGACAGGGTCAGGGAGAGAACACGTATTTTTTTTTATTTACTAGGGTAGGGCATATCGGATTCTTCAGGGGCCCAGT
>CM054139.1:0-19683 GCA_028751875.1 Rapana venosa | reverse complement strand
AGCTGACCCACAGTAGTAGTATTTGCTTTAGTGGAAAGCAGTGATCATGTCAGCTGATCAAAGTAGTATGTTATTTTTTCTGGACAGCAGTGTCATCATTTTCATGATGTTGGTAGTTGGTCTCAGTTGTGCTTCTGTTTATATGTTGATGAACATCTGTGTTTCATTTTTCCAGATTTCCTCTTCTTCTTCTTCCTTTTTTGTTCTTTGTTTTCAGGGGGAAGTAATGTTCTTTGTTTTCAGGAGGAAATAATGTTCTTTGTTTTCAGAGGGAAATAATGTCCTTTGTTTTCAGGGGGAAATAATGTTCTTTGTTTTCAGGGGGAAATAATGTTCTTTGTTTTCAGGGGAAATAATGTTCTTAGTTTTCAGGGGGAAATAATGTTCTTTGTTTTCTTCTTCTTCTTCCTTTTTTGTCATGTTTCTCCCAGGGGAGGTTTGACATTGATGAGCCTTCTCCATCTCTCTGAGTTTTGAGCTTCCTCCTTATTTATGCCCCTTTCTCTAAGATCATCTGCAATACAGGTAGCCCAGGTTTTGCTAGGTCTTCACTTTGGTCTCTTTCCATCCACTGCGAAGTTCATTGCTCTTTTTATGATGTGGTGGTCTGCTTTCCGTTGAACGTGCCCAAACCAGCGCAGTCTATTGGTACTAGCTTACAGACCAGATCATCATCTTTGCACATTCTCCATAGTTCTTCATTCGTGATCCTGTCTTCCCATTTGATCTTTATCATGTAGCGTAGCATTCGGTTTTCACAGCTATTCAACAAACGTTGGACGGTTTTTGTGAAAACCCACGTCTCCGAGCCATACAGGAGAACAGGTCTGATGCAGGCCTTATATATCAGACCGTGTCTCTCCAGTGGGATTTTCTGATTTCCGAGCAGACTTGCCAATTCTTTCCATTTCTTCCAAGCACTCGCAATCCTGATTCTGATAGCTAACTCAGATTTTGCTTCGCAGCTCATCATCTCTCCTAGGTAGCAGAATTCGTCTACCACTTCTATCTTCCCTTGTTCAAATTCTAGCTCCTCCTTTCCTGCCATCGGTATTGTCTTCACCCTTCTTATTCATACAACTGGGGCAGACAAATACTCCGTCCTCCTTCTTCAGACTTTTGAGCTTTGAGCATCTTTTGTGACACCAATATTGACATTTGGAGCATTTGATCGAATTGTTCCCTACACCTTTGTGGCAGACACCACACGGGTATTTGCCTTGCTCTCTATGTGTTCTGCGGTCTTTTCCAACTGTCATTGCTTTGGTCTTGTGAACATTTACCTTCATTCCTCTGCGTTCTAATCTCTGTTTCCAATTGCCAAATCTTTGAGCAGCGTCATCACTGTTCTCAGCTACCAGTACTAAGTCATCAGCATACAGCAGTTCCCAGATCTCTTCTGGCCTCTCCACTTCCTTGAATATTTCATTCATCACGAGGATAAAGAGCAGAGGGCTCAATGCAGATCCTTGGTGCACTCCTACTTTTATCTCAAAGCTTTCTGACGTCCCAATTATAGTTTTCACTTTTGATCTGGAGTTCTTGTACAAAGTCATAACCATCGAGATGGTGTGCTCCGGTACACCTTGTTTCCTCAAGGCCCATTGGATTGCCTTTCTGGGTACTCTATCAAAAGCTTTTTCCGGGTCGACAAAGATGTGCGTCAAGCTCTTTTTCTTCGCCATATACTTTTCCTGCAGTTGTTTCACAATAAATATTGTATCTATGGTTGATTTGCCAGCCTGGAATCCAAACTGTTTTTCATCAATATTGCACAGGCTCTTCAGTCTTCTTTCCAATACTTTTTCCCAGATCTTCATGCCATGTTCCAGAAGCCTGATTCCTCTGTATTTTCCACATACTAGTGCATCTCCTTTACCCTTGAAAATGGGAACAGTAATACTGTCTTCCCATTCTTCAGCCATTTGTTCTGTCCGCTGTATCTTCTGACATATTTTCGTAAGTTGTTACTCCTTCCTCTCCTGCTGCTTGTATCATTTCTGTCACCACTCCTGATGGCCCCGTGGCTTTTCTCTTTTCTTTTGTTTTCAGGATGAAATCATGTTCTTTGTTTTCAGGAGGAAATCATGTTCTTTGTTTTCAGGAGGAAATCATGTTCTTTGTTTTAATGTTCTTTGTTTTCAGGAGGAAATCATGTTCTTTGTTTTCAGGAGGAAGTCATGTTCTTTGTTTTCAGGGGGAAATAAAATAATGGTCTTTGTTTTCAGGATGAAATAATGTTCTTTGTTTTCAGGAGGAAATCATGTTCTTTGTTTTCAGGAGGAAATCATGTTTTTTGTTTTCAGGATGAAATAATGTTCTTTGTTTTCATGAGGAAATAATGTTCTTTGTTTTCATGAGGAAATCATGTTCTTTGTTTTCAGGATGAAATCATGTTCTTTGTTTTCAGGAGGAAATCATGTTCTTTGTTTTCAGGAGGAAATCATGTTCTTTGTTTTCAGGAGGATGTCCAAAGAAAAGTTCCAGCAGTTTCTGGCTGAGGATCAGAAGGTGAGGGAGGGACGGGAGAGAGAGTGGGGGAGGGGAGGGTGAGAGAGAGAAAGTTTGATGAAGACGGATAGTATTTGTGCAAACTGTCTGTGATTTATTGACATTTTTTTAGGTTTAAACTTAGCTTTTTGAAATAAAAAATCTTTGAAATGCCAAAAAGCTGTAAGGTAGCATTTGTGTGGCTGCAGTCCTCTTGCAGTCTTGTGTGTGAGGTGAAGTCCAGGTCCCATGTGTGGACAACTGCTTAAACACAGTTTGCGTGAACACAAAATCCAGTTTCAGCTTGTGAAAGAGAGAGGACCATCACATGCTGGTGAGAAGTATGAGTCCCCTGCCCAATCAGTGCACACTGATGTCATAGTTGATGTCTTTGAAGTGGGAATGTGGCGACCTCACTGGTGTGAAACAGCTGCATAATGCCGATGTCAGCAGTGGTGAACCTGACAGCTGTCGCCAAAGAAGACGGACCCAGGAGTAAGAAGCCCACAGAAAAGCTGCGTTCATTCTTGGTTGGTGTCAGCAGACCTCAGACTGGACAGAACAACTGGTAGAGGATGCTCATTTGCAGTCACAGCCGTCTGGGTTTTTGGATTTTTTTTTTTTAACCTCCTTTTTTTTTAATGATTGTGGAGCAGGATTTGCTTTATCTTAAAGTGTGTCATAGGAAACCAAAAAATGATATGTGTATGTGTTTTTTATTTTATTCATTTATTTATTTTTTATTCTTTTATATTGAGGATAATAGAATAAGCACTCGTGTGCTTTTTTTTTACATCCAGTACCCGTTGTATGCAGTTTTGTAAATTTTGTCATCTGTTCCCCCCAGCACACAATAGCCTACTCTTTTGAAAAGCGGAATATGATTTAACATGTGCGCAAGATATTCTGTGGTCAGTCTGTGTGTGTAGAGGGGGTAGAGTATGGGACTTACTCTCTGAAGCTGCCTGAAGGGCCTGCAGTGAAGCAGCAATCAGCCAGCTGGCTGTGTGACAATGGGGGGTGTCCTCATGACGTCCACTTTGGCTCTGACCCTGCTTCCATGCCCCTGTGTGTTGTTTGCTATAGGACCCCACCGCCCCCGACATGGTGTATGTCCGACATGAGATGTGTCTGTTTCTGGACGACCCCATGCGTGCCGGAGCCAGTCTGTACTTCACCCAGCAAGAGGTAACACAGTCAGTCACTGTCTGTCTGTCTGTCTCTGTCTCTGTCTGTCTCTGTCTGTCTGTTTTGTCTGTCTGCCTGTCTGTCTCTGTCTGTGTCTGTCTGTTTTGTCTGTCTGCCTGTCTGTCTGTGTCTGTCTGTCCATCTGTCTGTTTGTCTCTGTCTCTGTCTGTCTGTCTGAATACAATCATGGTGGTTGTTGTTGTTGTTGTGCGTTCCCCAGCTTTACACTCTGGGGGTCACCCAGAACGTGCACTCTGACTCACTCATCCCACCTGGGAATCACTGTGAGATAGGAAGCACACTGGATGGAAGTTTGCGTGTATGACTATTTTCAAGTACCTCGCCAAATAGGCAGCCATACTCCGACTTCAGAGGATTTTTTTCTCCTTTAAAAGGAGAGTGCACGTTGTTATGTTAAGAGCTTGTCATGGCTGAAGGCAATCTCAACACAACATTTTACAACATAACAACATTTTAGTGTAGGCCTTGGCAATTAGCTGACATCAATAACTGACACAGCTTTTGGCCTGGGCCAACAATCATGGTGGTGATAATGATAATGTAAGGATGACATCTATGATGATAACAGTGCTGCTGATAATAAATGCAATGATGATGATGAAAGTGGTCGTGGTATTGGTGGTAATAACCATGATGATGTTGACAGTGGCATGGTGGTAGTGATGATGGTGGTGGTGATGATGATGACGGTGGTGATGGTGTTGGTGGTAGTAAGGATGGTAACAATGGTGGTGGTAATAATGATGATGGTGGTAGTGATGATGATGATGATGATGATGATATTGGTGGTAGTAATGACAATGGTAATAATGGGGATAGTGACAACAACGACAATGATGTGTTGGTGTTGATGATGATGATGGTGATGAATAGAGTGTTGTTAAAGGGCATTTAATGGAGATAGGGCACATGACATCACCCAGTGTGAGGACTTGTCCCTTCCCACCCACCTGCAGACCCACCTCTGAGTGGTGCACTCACCCCCCCCAGTGGATGCCGCCAGTCTTGTGACATGTCAGGTGTGGCCAGTGTCAGGTAGTTGTCTGTCATCAGACAGGTGCTAGCAAGGGCCCTGCACTGCACTGCACTGCACCACTGTCTGACAGAGTGCTTTTTCTGTTGCTAGTTTTTTCTGTTTCCTGATTTCTTTTTGTCCTTTTTTTCTCACTTTTTTCCTCTGATATATTTTTTCTGACTTCTTTTTCCTGATATATATTTTTTTCTGATATTTTTTCTTTATATTTTTTTTCTGTTTTTTCTCATAATTTTTTTCTTTAAAAAAAAAAATTTTTTTATTTCCCCTCACTGTGTGCTCTGTCAGTTCCTGGACTTCCTGTTCTGCCCGCAAAACAGCGTGTGGGACAGCGGCCATGACGTCATCAACCAGGACATGGACCAGCCCTTGTCCTCCTATTGGATCGCCTCCTCCAACAACACGTAGGCCTAGCTCTGAAGTGTCTGTCTGTGTGTGTGTGTGACTGTGTTGAGGTGTGTGTGTGTGACTGTGTGTGTGTGTGTGACTGTGTGTGTGTGTGGTGTGTGTGACTGTGTTGATGTGTGTGTGTGTTGATGTGTGTGTGTGTGTGTGACTGTGTTGTATGTGTGTGTGTTTGTGTTTGACTTGTGTTGTGTGTGTGTGTGTGTGTGTGTGGACTGTGTTGATGTGGTGTGTTGTGTTGATGTGTGTGTGTGTGTGACTGTGTTGATGGTGATGTGTGTGTGTTGATGTGTGTGTGTTGTGTGTGTGTGACTGTTGTTGATGTGTGACTGTGTTGATGTGTGTGTGTGTTGTGTGTGACTGTGTTGATGTGTGTGTGTGTGTTGATGTGTGTGTGTGTGTGTGTGACTGTGTTGATATGTGTGTGTGTGTGTGTGTGACTGTGTTGATGTGTGTGTGTGTGTGTGTGTTGTGTGATGTGTGTGTGTGTGTGTGTGACTGTGTTGATGTGTGTGTGACTGTGTTGATGTGTGTGTGTGTGTTGATGTGTGTGTGTGTGTGTGTGTGACTGTGTTGATGTGTGTGTTGTGTGTGTGTGACTGTGTTGATGTGTGTGTGACTGTGTTGATGTGTGGTGTGTGTGTGTGTGACTGTGTTGAGTGTGTGTGTGTGTGTGTGTGTGACTGTGTTGATGTGTGTGTGTGTGTGGTGTGACTGTGTTGATGTGTGTGGTGTGTGTGTGTGACTGTGTTGATGTGTGTGTGTGTGGTGTGTGACTGTGTTGATGTGTGTGTGTGTGTGTGACTGTGTTGATGTGTGTGTGTTGTGACTGTGTGTGTGTGTGTGTGTGTGACTGTGTTGATGTGTGTGTGTGTGACTGTGTTGATGTGTGTGTGTGTGACTGTGTTGATGTGTGTGTGTGACTGTGTGTGTGTGTGTGTCTGTGTGTTTGTGTTGATGTCTGTGTGTGTGTGTGTGTTGTCTGTGTGTGTCTGTGTGTGTGTGACTGTGTGTGTGTGTTGATGTGTGTGTGACTGTGTGTGTGTGTCTGTGTCTGTGTCTGTGTGTTTGTGTTGATGTGTGTGTGTGTCTGTGTGTGTGTGTGTCTGTGTGTACAGGCGTGTATGCATGCGGGTGTTTGGTTGTGTGGATATCCATCTAAGTTTGCTGTCTTCATTAGGATTTTTGTTATAATGATAAACATTTTGAAAATGATAATAAATAGTCATGATAGTGATGATGATGATGATAAAAATTAATTATAATGATGTTGGTAATGATACTACTGCTATGACTACTACAACTATTATGACTACGACTACTACTACAACTACTACTACGATGACTACGACGACTACAACGACTACTACTACTACTGCTACTGCTATTGCTACCGCCCTCGCCACTGTCACCGCCACCACCACCACCACTCCTTCTCCTACTCCTACTACTCCTACTCTTCCTCCTACTCCTGCTGCTACTCTTCCTCCTACTCCTACTCCTGCTACTCATCCTCCTACTCCTGCTACTCTCCTCCTACTCCTCCTACTCCTACTCCTGCTGCTGCTGCTGTTTCTGCTGCTGCTGCTACTCCTACTCCTCCTGCTACTCCTACTCCTCCGGCTGCTGCTGCTACTCCTGCTACTCCTACCCCTGCTCCTACTCCTCCTGCTCCTGCTACTCTTCCTCCTGCTACTCCTGCTCCTCCTGCTCCTACTCCTGCTACTCCTGCTCCTGCTACTCCTCCTGCTACTCTTCCTCCTACTCCTCCTGCTCCTGCTCCTGCTACTCCTGCTGCTACTCTTCCTCCTACTCCTACTCCTGCTACTGCTACTCCTCCTGCTACTCTTCCTCCTACTCCTACTCCTGCTCCTGCTACTCCTGCTGCTACTCTTCCTCCTACTCCTGCTACTGCTACTCTTCCTCCTACTCCTACTCCTGCTACTGCTACTCTTCCTCCTACTCCTGCTACTGCTACTCCTCCTGCTACTCTTCCTCCTACTCCTACTCCTGCTACTGCTACTCCTCCTGCTACTCTTCCTCCTACTCCTACTCCTGCTACTCTTCCTCCTACTCCTACTCCTGCTACTGCTACTCCTCCTGCTACTCCTACTCCTGCTACTGCTACTCCTCCTGCTACTCTTCCTCCTACTCCTCCTACTCCTACTCCTGCTACTCCTGCTGCTTCTGCTTCTGCTGCTTCTGCTACGACTACTATGACGACGATGATGACGACTTGCCCTTCAAGGGATAATAATAATAATAATAATAATAATAAATGGAACTTATATAGCGCTATATCTTGCAAAGACAAATCAAAGCGCATAAGGGATGATTAAAGACTTTTTGATTTGACCTGACTACTACTAATTCTAGTACAATTATCATTATCATTATTATCATTATTATCATTAATACCATCATGGATAATGCTAACTACTGTTCATCCTGTGCCTCCTCCCCAGGTACCTGACCGGTGACCAGCTGTCCAGTGAATCCTCCACAGAGGCCTACGCCCGCTGTCTTCGCATGGGCTGCCGCTGCCTGGAGCGTAAGTGCCCTCCCTGCTGGCTGCCTTCCTTCAGCATTCCATGTGTGTGTGTGTGTCAAGTCAAGTCAAGTCAAGTCAAGTCAAAATTTTATTTCCAGATGGTACATTGAATAAACAATGCATTTGCTTTTCTTCATCAAGCCATCTATCTAAGAACAAATTTCCTCATGATAATACTGAAGTACTACAGTATTGCAACCTTTCCAATAAAGTGTACCAATAAAACAGAGGAAAACCAATAAAATAATACACTGCAAAATACAAATTACACACATATACATACACACGCACACACACATACACCGCGCACACACACACTTGTACACATGCGCACACTTGCACACACTTAGGTAAAAAATTTTTAAAGAATTAAAAAAATAAAAATCATAAAACATCAAACAAACAAATTACTTCACCTACTATATCATCCATTCTTTCACGTTCACACTTTAGAAAATAAAAAGGTACAGGAACAAAACGTTAGAAAATACTAGGCATTCATTGCATCATTACTGACAATATTTCCTGCAATGACATCCCTCCTCTCCTCCTCCACACACACAAACGTGTGCTCATATGCGTTCATACTCTTCAAGTAGCACTTTTTAAATGTAATATATTCTCACAATAACTATCAAACAAGCAAAACTCAGTCAAATAAGTCACTGATAATGACAGTTATAATAGAGATACAATAATAATGATAATCACCCATCACCATGAGACAACAATATAAGAAATAATCCTCATCACCATGAGACAACAACATAACAATAACAGCAAAAAAGTATTGGAAAGGATGGGGGATGGGGTGTGGAGTATCGAAGGGGAAAGCACATTCAGTCAAATAGAAAATGATAATAAAGAGACAATTATTCAAACAAATAAAACCCCTACACAATACAAAAATCAAAAGCCCATAATCAACTGGACTTCTTCTTCTTCCTTTTTTGTCATGTTTCTCCCAGGGGAGGTTTGACATTGATGAGCCTTCTCCATCTCTCTCTGTTTTGAGCATCCTCCTTATTTATGCCCCTTTCTCTAAGATCATCTGCAATACAGGCAGCCCAGGTTTTGCTAGGTCTTCCCTTTGGTCTCTTTCCATCCACTGCGAAGTTCATTGCTCTTTTTATGATGTGGTGGTCTGCTTTCCGTTGAACGTGCACAAACCAGCGCAGTCTATTGGTACTAGCTACAGACTTCAGATCATCAACTTTGCACATTCTCCATAGTTCTTCATTCGTGATCCTGTCTTCCCATTTGATCTTTGTCATGTAGCGTAGCATTCGGTTTTCACAGCTCGTCAACAAACGTTGGATGGTTTTTGTGAAAACCCACGTCTCCGAGCCATACAGGAGAACAGGTCTAATGCAGGCCTTATATATCAGGCAGTGTCTCTCCAGTGGGATTTTCTGATTTCTGAGCCGACTTGCCAATTCTTTCCATTTCTTCCAAGCACTCGCAATCCTGGTTCTGACAGCTAACTCAGATTTTGCTTCGCAGCTCATCATCTCTCCCAGGTAGCAGAATTCGTCTACCACTTCTATCTTCCCTTGTTCAAATTCTAGCTCCTCCTTTCCTGCATCGGTATTGTCTTCCCCCTTCTTATTCATACAACTGGGGCAGACAAATACTCCGTCCTCCTTCTCCAGACTTTTGAGCTTTGAGCATCTTTCGTGACACCAATATTGACATTTGGAGCATTTGATCGAATTGTTCCCTACACCTTTGTGGCAGACACCACACGGATATTTGCCTTGCTCTCTATGTGTTCTGCGGTCTTTTCCAACTGCCATTGCTTTGGTCTTGTGAACATTTACCTTCATTCCTCTGCGTTCTAATCTCTGTTTCCAATTGCCAAATCTTTGAGTAGCGTCATCACTGTTCTCAGCTACCAGTACTAAGTCATCAGCATACAGCAGTTCCCAGATCTCTTCTGGCCTCTCCACTTCCTTGGATATTTCATTCATCACGAGGATAAAGAGCAGAGGGCTCAATGCGGATCCTTGGTGCACTCTACTTTTATCTCAAAGCTTTCTGATGTCCCAATTATAGTTTTCACTTTTGATCTGGAGTTCTTGTACAAAGTCATAACCATTGAGATGGTGTGCTCCGGTACACCTTGTTTCCTCAAGGCCCATTGGATTGCCTTTCAAAAGCTTTTTCTAGGTCAACAAAGATGTGCGTCAAGCTCTTTTTCTTCTCCATATACTTTTCCTGTAGTTGTTTCACTATAAATATTGCATCTATGGTTGATTTGCCAGCCTGGAATCCAAACTGTTTTTCATCAATATTGCACAGGCTCTTCAGTCTTCTTTCCAATACTTTTCCCCAGATCTTCATGCCATGTTCCAGAAGCCTGATTCCTCTGTATTTTCCACATACTAGTGCATCTCCTTTACCCTTGAAAATGGGAACAGAGTGTTTCTCGCCCTGCTGATACTGTGTTATGGGTCCAGTGACTTGAATGGGACAGTCTGTGAACATTATTACAGCCTTTGTGACTACAGTGCCAGTGCATGTCATCCATCTTTGAACGAGTCCTTTCCTCAACTCCACTGGATACAGATGTTGGCAACAGCTCACTTCTTCATGGAAAGCAAGCATATCCCTTTCTTGTGTACAATCAGTGTTTCTTTACCTGAAGAAAACAATTAGGGTGTGACTGAAAATCTTTATGTCTTTGCAATTGTTTTCATTTTGGCATTTTTGCTGCAATGTGGAGACATTGAATCAAAGCCTGGACCTGGAAGAGAAGTAAGAAATGATGTCCACCACAGTAACAGAACAGTTTCCACCTTCGTCCAACTTTGTGCATAATTTTGTTTCAACATCTACACCGTATGCTGCACCTTTCCCTGTTCCCCCTCCCCTTTCATCCACCCATGTTCCATCTACTGCCTTTGCTTCCCTTCAAGCTGCGGATCTGCGATGGATGCAGAACATGGTGGACCACTTAGGAGGCTCCTTGAACTACTTGGCAGACAACATGTCAAGACACCTGCAGGAGATGAGCCAGAACCAAGCTGCTCTGACCAGAGACTTGGGTCATGTCAGAGACTGCAATGAAACCCTCATGGCAGAGAACAACCGGTTGAAGGCTGACGTTGAATGCCTGAAAGACAAATGTGTCTATTTGGAACAAGAATGCAGGCAACCTGGTGATCAACAACGATTTTGTTTTGACACAGCAAACAATCTTGGTGAAGAAGTGGACAAACTTGAGGGGCATTAAAAAAACAACTACTTGCGTTTCTTCAATGTGTATGAAGGTCCCAAAGAGGACAGCAAGATGTGCAGAGAGAAAGTTGTCAAACTTCTAAACAAATTCTATGACAGCAAGGTATGGACAACTGCTGACATAGAATATGCCTACCGTCTCGGAAGAAGACAACAAAACCACAGTCGACCTCGTCTTCTCATTGTGTGCTTCCACACATGGCCAGACAAGCTGTTTCTCTTGGAGAACAGAGACATGAGAAAGAAGATGGCTGAGGAGCTGGGCGTGCATGTTGCGGCTGAGCTGACCACTCGACAGCAAAAGGTCCTACAGGAGCTGAAGAACCAGGGCAGAGATGCCTATTTTCGTAACGGGCGTCTCCTGTACAAAAACAATGACTTCCAGGGTCGGGGGTTCCGCAAAAACACAAACTCCAGATCCTCTGTCAGACATCCACCCAGAAGAGAACACGGTGCAGAACAGACAGCAGGTGAAGAGAATGCAAAACAGCCTTCACAGTGTCCACCCTCCCTCTCCAGCATGACGGAGTACCCCTCACTACCACGACGGGAGTGCCAACAGGAACCACGGGAGCCACCAACCAGTCAGGAGCAGCTGCCTGTGACTGCCAGTACAGACCGTGACTGCCAGTACAGACTGTGACTGTCTGCCAGTACAGACCGTGACTGCCAGTACAGACCGTGACTGCCAGTACAGACTGTGACTGTCTGCCAGTACAGACCGTGACTGTCTGCCAGTACAGACCGTGACTGCCAGTACAGACCGTGACTGCCAGTACAGACTGTGACTGCCAGTACAGACTGTGACTGTCTGCCAGTACAGACTGTGACTGTCGGTACAGACTGTGACTGTCGGTACAGACTGTGACTGTCGGTACAGACTGTGACTGCCAGTACAGACCGTGACTGCCAGTACAGACCGTGACTGCCAGTACAGACCGTGACTGCCAGTACAGACCGTGACTGCCAGTACAGACTGTGACTGCCAGTACAGACCGTGACTGCCAGTACAGACTGTGACTGTCTGCCAGTACAGACCGTGACTGCCAGTACAGACTGTGACTGCCAGTACAGACCGTGACTGTCAGTACAGACTGTGACTGGCAGTACAGGCCGTGACTGCCAGTACAGACTGTGACTGTCTGCCAGTACAGACCGTGACTGTCTGCCAGTACAGACTGTGACTGCCAGTACAGACTGTGACTGTCTGCCAGTACAGACCGTGACTGCCAGTACAAACTGTGACTGCCAGTACAGACCGTGACTGTCTGCCAGTACAGACCGTGACTGCCAGTACAGACCGTGACTGTCTGCCAGTACAGACCGTGACTGTCTGCCAGTACAGACCGTGACTGCCAGTACAGACCGTGACTGCCAGTACAGACTGTGACTGCCAGTACAGACTGTGACTGCCAGTACAGACCGTGACTGCCAGTACAGACTGTGACTGTCTGCCAGTACAGACCGTGACTGCCAGTACAGACTGTGACTGCCAGTACAGACCGTGACTGCCAGTACAGACTGTGACTGTCTGCCAGTACAGACCGTGACTGTCTGCCAGTACAGACTGTGACTGCCAGTACAGACTGTGACTGTCTGCCAGTACAGACCGTGACTGCCAGTACAAACTGTGACTGCCAGTACAGACTGTGACTGTCTGCCAGTACAGACCGTGACTGCCAGTACAGACCGTGACTGCCAGTACAGACCGTGACTGCCAGTACAGACTGTGACTGCCAGTACAGACTGTGACTGTCTGCCAGTACAGACTGTGACTGTCTGCCAGTACAGACTGTGACTGTCTGCCAGTACAGACTGTGACTGCCAGTACAGACCGTGACTGCCAGTACAGACTGTGACTGTCTGCCAGTACAGACCGTGACTGCCAGTACAGACTGTGACTGTCTGCCAGTACAGACCGTGACTGCCAGTACAGACCGTGACTGCCAGTACAGACCGTGACTGCCAGTACAGACCGTGACTGCCAGTACAGACTGTGACTGCCAGTACAGACTGTGACTGCCACAGTACAGACTGTGACTGCCAGTACAGACTGTGACTGGCACAGTACAGACTGTGACTGCCAGTACAGACTGTGACTGGCACAGTACAGACTGTGACCGCCAGTACAGACTGTGACTGGCACAGTACAGACTGTGACCGCCAGTACAGACTGTGACTGTTGGTACAGACTGTGACTGGCACAGTACAGACTGTGACTGCCAGTACAGACTGTGACTGGCACAGTACAGACTGTGACTGCCAGTACAGACTGTGACTGGCACAGTACAGACTGTGACTGGCACAGTACAGACTGTGACTGCCAGTACAGACTGTGACTGCCAGTACAAACTGTGACTGCCAGTACAGACTGTGACTGGCACAGTACAAACTGTGACTGCCAGTACAGACTGTGACTGGCACAGTACAGACTGTGACTGCCAGTACAGACTGTGACTGGCACAGTACAGACTGTGACTGCCAGTACAGACTGTGACTGCCAGTACAGACTGTGACTGCCAGTACAGACCGTGACTGCCAGTACAGACTGTGACTGCCAGTACAGACTGTGACTGTCTGCCAGTACAGACTGTGACTGCCAGTACAGACTGTGACTGCCAGTACAGACCGTGACTGCCAGTACAGACTGTGACTGCCAGTACAGACTGTGACTGTCTGCCAGTACAGACTGTGACTGCCAGTACAGACTGTGACTGCCAGTACAGACCGTGACTGCCAGTACAGACTGTGACTGCCAGTACAGACTGTGACTGTCTGCCAGTACAGACTGTGACTGCCAGTACAGACCGTGACTGCCAGTACAGACCGTGACTGTCGGTACAGACTGTGACTGCCAGTACAGACTGTGACTGGCACAGTACAGACTGTGACTGCCAGTACAGACTGTGACTGGCACAGTACAGACTGTGACTGCCAGTACAGACTGTGACTGCCAGTACAGACTGTGACTGCCAGTACAGACCGTGACTGCCAGTACAGACTGTGACTGCCAGTACAGACTGTGACTGTCTGCCAGTACAGACTGTGACTGCCAGTACAGACTGCAAGGAAGAAACTGGCAGAAAGACTGAACTCACAGCAACAGGAGCAGCTGCCGCAACAGAAGTCCGGTCTCCAAACCACCTCCAGGACTCTAGCTGTGAAATCCTGGCCCCTGAAGAGGTACACAGTGCAACAGCAGCAGAGGCAGTGACTGACACCACGGCTCCAGCCAGCAACCCCCCTGTTTCACCACAGGAGACAGTGCGGGGCAGCGCAACTCTTTCTCCTCCCTGTGGTGGGGCCAGTCAGGATCTGTTCCAGCCTCAAACACAACAAGGCTGTTACGGAGACTCAGCTGATGCAATGTTCGACCCTGAAAGTCAGACCTTTGTCAAGCAGAGACTTGTGTCAGAAGAAAAGTCAGAGGACAGTGCCATTGTTCCAACAGGCGACAAAGAGGGTGACGGAGAGGGCCTGCATGAAGTGTCAGGAAGCACCAACCAAGACATTCTGTCTCAGTCATGTTTTTTTTTTTTAAATCAATTTTTTAAATTCCTTTTGTTGTTACAAATACATATATGCATGACAAGCATTATCAATATCAATAAACGTTAACTAGCAATAGTCGCATGTTCATGAATGCACTTCAATATTGTACATAACAAAAAAATAGCGTATATACAGCATTCCTGCATACATACATACATACATACAAACATATATACACAACGGCATTTTATACAGTACACAATTTACATGCCATGCCATCTGAAGAATATTACAGTTTGTCAGTTGCCGTTCCTCCCTCTCCCATTACAGGAGGGCTTGATGGGATGTTATTTTTTTGTCCAAAGCTGTGGGTCTTCCAGGAGGGTTAATGCCGCAAAAAGCTTGGCGGACGTTTTGCGGCATTAACCCTCCTGGACAATGACATCAATGACCTCACCAACAACTTTAATGAGGCAGTCCGAGAAACAGCAGAGGAGGTACTCGGTCGTCAGAGGAATAAACACCAGCCATGGACTACCAATGACATCTTGGACCTCTGCGATACAAGAAGAGCACTGAAACCAACCAGGTCTTCCAACCCTAAAGAATACCGGGAGGCCAACAATCTTGTGAAGAAGTCAATGTTAAAGGCCAGAGAGAAGTGGATCAGTGATCAATGTGATGAGATCGAAAAAAGCATGAAAGTGGGCAACAGTAAAAAGGCATACGACACCCTGAAGAAACTCACAAAACCACTTCAAACCAAATCATCAGTCATTGAAGACAGCTCCGGAAACCTCCTCACAGAAAGCTCAATTGCATTGAACAGGTGGTCTGAGTATTGTCAAGAACTGTACAACTAGCCAATACAACCTGACAAGAGCATAATAGAAGAGAAGGCAGCAACATCAAGAGCACCCTCGCCATTACCTATACTGAGGGAAAAAGTGGAAGAAGCCATTCGCAGTTTACCAGAAGGAAAGTCCCCAGGAGCAGACAACATACCAGCAGAGCTGCTCAAGCATGGTGGCGAAACAGTCGTCACACATGTTACAGCTATCTGTCAGAAGATTTGGGAGACAAAACAGTGGCCAACAGAATGGACACAATCACTCATCATACCCCTGCCCAAGAAGGGGAATTTACGCCAATGCCAAAACTATAGAACAATCAGCCTCATCAGCCACGCCAGCAAGATCATGCTCAAAGTTTTTTTGAATCGACTCAAGAAGGAGGCAGAAGAACACCTTGCAGAGGAACAAGCTGGGTTCAGGGCAGGCAGAAGCACAATCGAACAGATTTTTAACTGCCACATCCTGATGGAAAAACATCTTCAACATCAGATAGACCTGTTCCACAACTTCATCGACTTCAAGAAAGCTTTCGACAGAGTATGGCACGAAGGCCTGTGGCAGGTCCTCTGAATGTTTGGCATTGAAGAAGGACTAGTGCAAACCATTCAAGCACTATACAACACCGCAAGCAGTGCAGTCCTTCTGAACAATCAGTCGGAGACTACTTCAAACCACAGTTGGGGTCCGACAAGGATGCCTGTTATCTCCAGTCCTGTTTAATCTGTTCTTGGAAAACATTATGAGAGAGACCCTCCATGACTTCCACTCTACCATCTCCATTGGCGGCAGACCCCTCAACAACTTGCGGTTTGCCGATGACATTGATCTCATGGGTGGAAGTAACACAGAGCTGCAAGATCTTACGACCAGACTTGAGAACAGAGCTGGAGCATATGGGATGGAGGTGAGCTCGGAGAAAAGTAAAGTACTTGTGAACAGCACGAGCAACGCCACTGCTAAAATTTACATGAAAGCCAACAACTGGAGGAGGTAGATGCTTTTAAATACCTTGGCGCTACACTCACAAAGGACGGGCGATCGACAACAGAAATCAAAGTCAGAATAGCATGGCAACATCTTCATGACAAAACTCACCACCGTATGGAAAAGTAAAGAGATCAGTTTCCCAATCAAACTAAAGCTCTACAAAGCCCTAATTCAGACTATCCTGCTGTACGGAAGTGAAACCTGGACATTGACTGCTGAAACAGCAAAGCGAATCCAGTCCTTTGAAACAAAATGCCATAGAAAACTACTGGGCATATCCTGGAGAGAACGAAAGACCAATGAATTTGTCAAGAGTCAAATAACACGGCTGGCAGGTCCACAGGAACCCCTTCTCACCATCCTCAAGAAGAAAAAGCTGACATGGTTTGGCCACGTCACCCGCCACAACACTCTGCCAAAAACAGTACTGCAGGGAACACTCGAAGGTGGCAGAAAGAGGGGAAGACAGAACAAGTCATGGATGGACAACATCAGAGAATGGACCAGGATGAATGACTCGGCACTACTGCGCAGAGCCGAGGACCGAGAGGGATGGAGGAGGCTTACCACGGCATCGTCTTTCGTGTCTCCCCCACGACCGCCAAGGTCACGGGTCTGATGATGATGATGATGATAGTGCTCTTCACTTGTTTTTTCTTGAAGAACGTATTCCAGATTCGTAAGCTATTCTGTTGGCATAGCTGAAGAATTGTTTCTCCTTCTTGATTTCGATCTCCAAAGTTGTACCTGCCCATAACATCTTCATATCCAGTTCTGTCCTTGCCAACATGTCCATTCAAATCTCCTGCTACAACGACAACGTCTTTTTCTGGTACTTCAGCCAGTTTCTCGCCTAGTTTTTCCCAGAAGTCAGCTTTCTCTTCTTCGGGTCTACCCACCTGCGGCGCATAAGCAGAGATTACATTGCAGGATCTTTTTCCCACAAACTATTTTCATGTTCATTGATCAATCATCAATAATCAACTGGACTATCAAACCAAAACAATAACCCTTATAATAGTACTAATGATCTCATCTCTAACTGCAATGAAAACAACATCCACGATAAAACCTATTGAATTGGACAAGAGAAAGGGCATGAGGAGAGAGAGAGAGATGTCACAATATCTAGCTATCAGGTCTACCTTTTTGTTTTGTCCTTTCCATGTTGTTTTAAAATTTGTAGATTGTACATGAGCTTATATAAATTATTCTATTTTTTTGCTTAATAAGAGTGCTCCTTTCCCACCTCCCCCTCCCTCCACACACATGCAGCGTGTGACTGTATAGAATTTCCAGTCACAGTAAAACATACTTGAAATTTAGTTAAGAAATGCAGAAAGTACTGAGAAATTTAAGTATGGTTGATTTGGCTTATAAGTCAATTCCTAGGGAGTGAGGCGTCAGAGACCTCACTTCTCTAGGGGCCAGCATATTGAGGGTGGCGCCCATCTCCTCTCCCTCGCTGCTTTACCTTCCCTGACCCTAAAGAGGGCAGGTACCCATTTACAGCTGGGTGAATTGGGGGACTGTACTGAAGCCAAGGCATGCAAATGGTCACCCATCCAACTGGTAAGCCCATTCAATGCTGCTTAATCTTAGCTGGGGGATAGCGAGTGTTCTGACCGCTGAGCTATCTCGTTCCCCAGACGGGTACCCTACATTTACCCCCCCCCTCACCCTCCCACCCAATACCCCCCCCCCTTCCCCCCCCACACACACAGATAGACACACACTTACACAGATATCCAAAAACAGTCCTGTTTCTTTGCATCAGTGGCTGTTGGGATGGGCCAGACGGGTACCCCTACATTTACCACACCCTTCCCCCCTCCTCCTCCTCCCCCCCCCCCCCCCCCCCACACACACACACACACACACACATACACACACACAGACACACATTGACACAGATATATCCAAACTGTCCTGTTTCAGTGGACTGTTGGGACGGGCCAGACGGGTACCCCTACATTTACCACGGCCACACCCTTCCCCCCTCCTCCTCTCCACCCCCCCCTCCCCCACACACACACACGCACACAGACAGAAGATATATAATCCAAACTGTCGTGTTTCAGTGGACTGTTGGGACGGGCCAGACGGGTACCCCTACATTTACCACGGCCACACCCTCACCTCCAAGATCAAGTTTCTGGACGTGCTGGACGCCATCAAGGAGCACGCCTGGGTGGCCTCAGAGTAAGCTCTCCTCTGACCTTGTGTCTAAAGTGCTGTTTTGGCTGGCTGGTTCCTGGGCTAGAGCTGCGAGGTTCACCTGTGGCAAGACTGGTGTGTATGTGACTGTTTTGCCGACTGTTACGGGAGCTGCTGCATTCTTTCTTCTTCATTCTTTTCTTTCATGTCTCAATGATGCCAGTATGCATGGGGGGGTCTTCTTCTTCAAGTGTCCGGTCTGGTCCTGCAGACATCGTTGATCATGGCTCTCCATTCTTCCCTGTTCTCGGTCCCTCTCATGAGCTCATTGTTGGTGCCCTCTTTATTTGTTGCGAATTTGTTTAAGCTGTCTGTGAATTTTGTGCGTTGTCTTCCTCTGCTCTTGTTTCCACAGATTTTGCCACTCCATAACAGTTTCTCTAGTCCGTCACCCTGATTATATGGCCGAAAATTTGAGCTGTCTTTCTCTGATGGTGTTGAGAAGGGATCTCTTGTACCCAGCCATTTCCATTACTTTTGCATTTGTTTTCCTTTTTTTCCATGAGACTTTCATGATTCTCCGGATGAACCACATTTCCACTCTTCTTTGTCCTGTTCTGTGTCCTTGGCTAGGGTCCAGCACTCACATCCGTACAGAAGAATGGACCATACGTAGGCTCTCAAACATGGATCTTTGTCTTGAGCTTATCTTACTGTTGGTAAAAATGCATTTCATGTTGTTAAAAGTTGCCTTAGATTGGGCCGATTCTCTTCTTGATTTCTGTGTCAACTTGCCGTCCGGGTGATAATACAACCAGGTATTTAAAGGTGTTTACTTGTCTGATTCTCTCTCCTTTACAGGCTATGTTGCATTGTGGTATAACAGCTTTTTTCGAGATCACCATGCATTCTGTCTTCTTTGCATTGAGCTGTAATCCTTTCTTTTCGCTTTCGTTTGTTACTGTTGTTAAAAACTTTGCAGTTTTTCTTCAGAGTCGGCGATAATTACTGTGTCATCTGCATATCTCAGGTTGTTTTATTGTTGTGGCCACCTACACTAATTCCCTCATGATTCTCAATATTTCGAAAATTATTTCCTATTAACATTAAATAAATCAGGCGAGAACACGCAGCCCTGCCTCACACCCCTGCAGATTGGTCTATATTGATGAGTCATTGTCGACTTAATGGCTGCCTCCTGTTCCCATATATTTTCTGAGGGCTCGAAGATCTTTCCCCCCAAAGTGGGTTTTTGTTAAAAAAAA
>CM054138.1:84057990-84105318 GCA_028751875.1 Rapana venosa | reverse complement strand
ACACAAAACACACACACACACACACACACACAACCCCCACAACACATACCTCCCCCCTCAACACACATAACACGCAACACATATAAACCCCACCCCACCCATCACCACCACCATCCCCACACACCCGCCACATCACACTAACATCACCCCACAGCCAGCCAGCCACTCACACACACACAACACAACACACACAACACAACACAAAACAGACAACACAACACACACACAACACACATCCCCCTCCCCACACCACAACACATACAACCTCACCCCCACCCCACCCCACAGCCACCATCCCCCCTCACCCCCCACACCACACACACACACACCACAACCACATCACATTACACTAACATCACACCACAGCCACACACCACACACCACACACACAACACACACACACACACACACACACACACACACACACACACACACACACACACACACACACACACACTCACACACCCACATTCACACACACATACACACCACACACCCTCGCCACCCCCAACCCCCCCTCACACACACACACAACACCTCCCCCCCACTCCCCCCTCCAAACAACCACACACACACACAAAACATCAGTGACACCAGCAATACATGCTGACTTCTAATCTAGGCAGACAGGCAGACAGACAGACAGACAGACAGACAGACAGACAGACAGACAAGACAGACAGACAGACAGACAGGCAGACAGACAGGCAGACAGACAGACGGACAGACAGACAGACAGACAGGCAGACAAGACAGACAGACTTTTGCATAGTCCTCAGGACCAAGGAGGGGTTCGTTGTCCTGTCTTCCGACGCTTGCATGGCCTCGATCTCAGTGACGTTGACGTCAGCCCTGTCTGCTTCATCGTCCAGAATGGTGTAGTGTTCTCGCCATTCCGCTTGGACACTGGTCACTGAGACCACCCCCCACAGGGCCAGCTGGGAACACAGAGAGAAGGAAGGAAGGAAGGAAGGAATGAATAAAGGAAGGAAGGAGGGAAGGAAGGAAGGTCGGAGGGGAGGTCGGAAGTAATGAATGAATGAATGAAGGAAGGAAAGAATGAATAAATAAAGGAAAGAATGAATAAAGGAAGGAAGGAAGGAAGGACGCAATGCATAAATGAATGAATGAAAGGAAGGACGAAGGAAAGAAGGAAGGAATGAATGAAGAATAAGTGAAGGAAGGAAGGAAGGAAAAAAGAAGAGGAAGGAAAGAAGACGAGAGGAAGAAAGTAGGAAGGAAAGAAAGACAAGGACGAAGGAAAGAAGGACGGAAGGAAAGAAGGAAAGAAAGGAGGAAGAGAAAGGAAGGAAGGAAGAAAGAATGAAGGAAGGAGGAAAGAATGGAAGAAGGAATAGCGGACGGAAAGAATGGTAGGACACGGAGAATGGAATGAAGGAAGGAAGGAAGAAAAGAAGGAAGGAAAGAAAAAGTGAAGGAAGGAAGGAGATAAATGAATGAAGGAAGGAAAAAAAGGACGGAAGGAAGAAAGGAAGGAAGGAAAGAGGACGGAAGGAAAGACAGGAAGGAAGGATGGAAAGAAGGACGAACAGAAGGAAGGAAGGAAGGACTAGAAGGAAGGCAGGAAGGACTGAAGGAAGGAAGCACGAAGGAAGTTTGAATGAATAACAATTTAATTGAAGAAAAGAGTTAGCACAATTTGGGCTTTTTTCCCCCATCCAGCCCTCAGTCATTAGACTAGGTCATAAGATATAATAACAATCATTCCAGCAATATAATCAAAACCAATAAAATGTCTAATGAACCTGGTAAAATGAGAGAGGAGCGAGCAAGCAGACAGACAGACAGACACACAGACAGACAGACAGACACAGACACAGAGAGAAAGACTGAGAGACGCTGAGTGACTGCCAAGACAGAAAAACAGAAAGACAGACAAGGCAGACAAGATAGACAACAGACAGACAGACAGACAGGATAAAAAACAGACAGACAAGACAAGACCAGACAGACAGACAAGACAGACAGACAGACAGACACGACAGGAAAAAAAGACAGACAACAAGACAGACCGAAAAGAAAGAAAGACATACAGACTAGATAGACAGGACAGACAGGCTAGACCGGCAGACAGATTGCAGACAGACAGGACAAGGGAACAGACAGACCGAAAAGACAGACAGACAGAACAAGATAGACAACAGATCAAAGACAGAACAGACAAGACAGACAGTTAAGGATAACAGACAGACAAGCCAGACCGACAAGACTGACAGACAAGACCAGACAGGCAAGCCATACAGACAAACAGACATACAGACCAGAGCCAGACAGACAGACAAGCCTGACAGACAAGATAGACAGACAAAACAGACAGACAAGCCAGACAGACAGACAGCCAGACAGACAAGCCAGACAGACAAGATAGACAGACTAGCCAGACAGACAAGCCAGACAGACAAGCCAGACAGACAGGATAGACAGATAAGCCAGACAGACAGACAAGCCAGACAGACAAGATAGACAGACAAGCCAGACAGACAAGCCAGACAGACAGACAACCCGACCGACAAGATAGACAACTAAGATAGACAGACAAGCCCAGAACAGACAAAGCCAACAGACACAACAAATCCAAGACAGACAACCCGACAGGACAAACAGACAATCCAGACGACAGACAAGCCAGACAAGCCCATCCCAGCCAGACAGACAAACAGACAGAACAAAACCAGACATTGGAGAACAAACAGAAACAGACACAGACCAAATTTCTCACCAAAACCAGCAGCTTCATAAGGGAAACCCTCAAGGATGCAGACGACTGTTCAGTGAAGTTTTCCCGAAGAAGATGCTCGATACTCAAGCCAACTAAAGGCCATGAAACTCAGAGACTATATATAACCCGACCCACCCACCACCCCAAATATACAAAAACAAACAAACAAAAAAGCTTAAACTAGCAAACACACAACACACACCACCACACACAAATTAACTTCGACCAGTAGAATTATAGGGCTTCAGTTAGAAATTTATGGGCTTTTCCTTAGAAAAAGTTGAGAGAGAGAGAGAGAAAAGGAGAAGAAAGTAGAGAGCTAGAGAGAGAGAGAGAGAGAGGAGAGAGGGGAGAGAGAGAGAGAGAGAAGAGAGAGAGAAGAAGGAGAGAGAGGAAGGGAGGTTATTTTGTGTGTTTTTAAATGATGCAATTACACGGCTGTATCTACAGAGCTATTTTTTTTAAATGTAATCAGGGTTTTAGCAGTACATCTTTAAATTTAAGAAAGACGTAACGTGGATTTGAATGTTTTGTTGTTTTTATTTGGGGTGGGGGGGGGGGGGGGGTATTATTGTTTTTTGCACTCTCTCTCTCTCTCTCTCTCTCTCCTCTTTTCTCTCTCTCTCCCCCTTCTCTTTTCCTCTCTCCCCTCTCTCTCTCTCTTTTCTTTCTTAGTTGAGTTTGAGTTTGAGTCCCCTCCCCCTTTTAAGCTTATCCATTACCCTCTATATAAAATATTTTCGTACTCTCTCTCTCCTCTCCCTCCCCCCCCCCCCCCCCCCTTCCCCTCTCTCTAAAATAAAGATGATAGACGATAACGAAATTGATGATCTTCCTCTATGTGTTTTGTGTGTGTGTGTGTGTGTGTGTGTGTGTGTGTGTGTATGTGTAGTGGTGTGTTGACGCGCGCGCACGGCGAGCACACACAGGCTTGTATGTGTGTACGTGCATGCATCCATGCACTTTTGTTGTTTTCTGTGCCTGCGAAAGTGTTGCGCTTGAATGTAGTGCGTGAGCGCACGTGTGCGTGTGTGTGTGTTTGCGCGTATACGAGTGATATATGTATGTATATCTTGACCATTGCTGGCCTTACGCTTCCTGTACAGGTTGAAGTCTTCATCACAGTCAGCTTTGTTTTCAGGGAACGTTTTAACTGTCAACATATATGAGCCATGTACCTCATACAACCACACGCGCGAACACATTGCTTGAATATTTTACTTTTTATTTCTATTTTCTTGTAACCAACTCAAAAGAGAGTACAATGTGCGTGTGTTTGTATCGGTGTGTTTGTAAATTTCACAACATTGAAATGACTTGATGAACGTGAGTTCAAGTATGATTAGTGAGTGTGTGTGTGTGGTGAGTGTGTCGTGAGTTGTGTGTTTTTATAATTTTGGTGTCATGTGAGTGAGTGTGCTGTGTGTGTGTGTGTGTGTGTTGTATGTGTGTTGATAGTTGTTGTTGTGTTATAGTGCGGTTGCGTTTGACGTGGTGCAGTATGTGTTTTAGTGCGTGGTGCGCGCGTTATGTGTGTCACGAGTTAGTGCAGTTTATTTTTTTGACTTATTTTGAGGGATGTGGGGGGGGGGGGGGGGGGGCGGAGGGACGGTCCATTTTCGTTGTTAGATGAGGTTTTTTGTTTTCGGTATGTTTTGGTGCGCGCGCCGCGCGCGTGTGTGTGTGTAGGAATGGTGTGTGTGTGTTTTTTTCTTTTTTTATCTCTGTATTATTTCTTTTGGAGTTCGTTTTATTCATATATTGGTTATGTTAACAATAATGCGTTACGTAGTAAGTGGATCAAGTTGGTTTATTGTTCCTCGATAGCTGGCTTGATGGAAAAAAAATGCATTGTTTATTCATCTTTACAGATCTGGAAATAAAAAATTGACTGACCTTGATTGTCTTGACATGAACACTCTTACACACACAGCACACACACACAACCACACACCAACACCACACTCCACGAAGCTAGCAGCCAACATTGCTTTTCCAATTTACTTCCTGGGAGTTACTATCAGTTAATACAATGTGAAATGCTTGTACGTTTTTCCACTCAATTTCTTCATCGCAATTCCTCTTTTGACGGTTCAATAATTTAAACGCGACGAAATTATACAGAACTGAAAATAGCGTTGATTAATAATGAGTTTTGTTTTTAGTTTTGTTCAGTATTGTTTGTTATATTTTGTTTTGTCTTTATAGTGTTTTGTCTTTGATAGAACACTTTAATTTACTTCTCCTGAGCGAATGTGTCACCTGTTACTTTCATCTATCAGTGAAATTTCCCACACAAAACACAACAACACACACACAGCACACCACAAACAGCACACCCAAACAACACACACTCAAACCACACAAACAATACAGGAGGATCTCTTTCTTCTCTCTCGATCTATGTAGTTAATATAGATATATTATAGTACTATTATATAATAAATTATCGAATAATATATAATATATCTATTATAGATAATATTATCTTATATACTAATTATATATCTTATAATATAAATATATGGATTGTGGTGTGTTGTAAACCTTATTTATAGGGTGGCCATACAGAGTTTTGATTGGGAATATACGCGCCTCAGGTTCATTCAACTTAACATATCTGGATACTCTAGCACATTGGGTTTTTTTTTCGTTCCTCGGCTTAGTACTACGATGTTCAGACCAAGTAGTGAGATTTTTGCTTTGCGACCGTTTTAGCTGCCGTAAGTAGAGTATTTGCTTGACTATGGGGGAATTAACAAGAATGAAGATTAACATTTTGCTCTTCCGCTTCCATGACGAGTGAAAAGATAGTTGGGACTTACAATACTAAAATAACAACCTGATCAAGTATTAGGCATAGATATGTTAAGTGCTTTGGTAAATAACCTGACATTAAGAAAAAACGCCGCACACAAAGCTTTAAATTTAAAGCTGGATAAAAGAGAACAAAGCATGAGGACAGCTTTTCATTTTTTTAACCATGGAAAAAAATAGAGTTTGTATAATTACTGATTTCTGTTTTGATGGGTACGATACAGATTGAATTTTTTCAGTCAGAACAAGAAGTCGGATGGATCCATTTCAGACTGAATTGGCATTGTTTCTGGTCGGTTGTTTTTTTTTTGTCTTAGTATATATGTTCTACTAGATGCTAATCAGTCATGATTTGTCTTCGTTATATAATATATATTCTATTAAATAATATTATATAGTTTTTATATAGCTATTTAATATTTTAGATATTAATATATAAGAGAGGAGAGCTTGAGAGAGAGAGAGGGATGAGAGAGAGAGAGAGAGAATATTTGAGATATTGATCGAGAGAGAGGAGAATGATGTGAGAGAGAGAGAGCGGAGACAGACCGACGACAGCCCACACACACACACAACCAGACACACATCACTACTATACATACATACATACATACATACATTACATTCATTACATAAAAACATACATACAAAATCCACAAACACTAAGTAACTCGACCGTAATTATACAAACACATATTAAACAATCTCATCGGTGGATCTTTCTACATCACGCTTGCAAACAGTTAATGAATACAACCACCACTTCTTTCTATATATACAGAGTTTATTTAAGGTCTCCACTCTTTATCTTTTTTTTTTTTGCGTGTGGGGGACAGATTTCCTAAGAATTGAGACACTAGAAACATTGATTTTTCATCAATCGTGCATCAACGCTTTGGCACGGCCTGCGCTCAGAATAATCCTCACTTGTGACCTCCTTGTCCAGTGTAAATAAATAAGATCAGATAAGACTTCGAAGATTGGAAATAGAATCTGGAGCAGTTCTATCATCCTTTTATCTCTATATTATTTTTAAAAGATTAGATAGAGATGTATCATTATTAGTTCCATATAGAAAGAGAACAGAAAAACATGACCTAAATTCAACAAAGCTGACTCTTACAAGAAATGACTGGTGTTTAGTAAGATACAATTCCGAAGAATTATATCAAATTTTCTGGTGAGAGAAAAGAAAAACGGGGAAAGGACTGTTAAAGATGACAAGCTCTTGGCTTGTCTTCGGAAATTGGTAAGAAAGAAAAGGAAATGTCACCATAATGCACTAACCTAATAACCTAAGTCAAAAATAAGCTTTCGAAACACAACACACAAAAACCAATGCCAAGGAAATCAAAATTAAAACAGTCAACAACAAAACTCGCGCTCAATCCAATACGAAACTCACTGTGTTACAAAAATCACTAAGACGCAAAAGACTTGCGAGCAATCAAATCCCGAACCCAACATAGAACACCTCCCATAAATGTGAAGATTTCAGGATGGAACCTTGCAAGCAACTGCTCCAACTTCAGAAATGAAGGCTGCAGTCTCTCTCGCTGAGCATCACCCTAGTAACTCGAGAGGCAGGTCGCTGAGCACCACTCAGCGTAAATCGGGCAAGTCAATGAGCACCCAATGTACTCGGGGCAGGCTCAGCGCTAGTCGAGCAGGTGGAGCAAAGCGGGCAGCTGATGCAGGTTACGGATGATCACTCTCCAGCGCCTTGGCCCGTGAGGTTGTCGATGCAAAAGGGCGATTAATGCGGGCGGGCGGCAGGAAGCCAGATGGCGCCAGGTCCAGCCGCGTAGGTCCTCGGATACAGGCAACGCGACGGTTGCTGGAAGCAGGAGAAGGAAAAAGTCAATGAGACGGTGGTGTGTTTTTCTAAATGCTAATTATAATCATGTTTTATATTTCATCCATACTACAATCTTTTGAGCTATAGACGGTCTGCGATTTTTTCGCCGTCTATATTATGTCTGTGCCGATGCCAGGATAGCCAGACCACAGCTGCAATGACCCAAAGATCTTGAAAGTTCCTCTGGCATCGACTAGAACACGCCTATCAGCTATCAAGATCAGACTGGTGGGTTCTGTCCATATTTTTGACAAATGTGAAACGAAGACCATACAGCAGACGTGAAAGAAGATATAGTAATGCAGATGAGGTGCTTTTGAAATCTTTGGCAGTGATGTCCCGGAATAAGAATGCAGTGAGACATATGACACATCATCCAAACTTCAGTGAAAAAGACGCAATACTAAAATGGTTCGGCACGTCAACGAATCTGCACAGGCAAGCTGCTACATGGAACAGTACATAGGAGGCAGAGGATGGAGAGAGAAGAGAAAGCATGGGGAAGGACAACACAGGAGATGTGGACTGGCCATGAGTGGAATGAATTGTCCGGAAGAGCCGAGGACCGGCGGGGAGTGTATGGACAGCGGTTGCAAAACTTTCATAGTGCCACCACGGACCGTGATACGGGTAGGATGGGTTGGAGATGAAATGATAATGTTACAAATAAGACAAAATATCAAATCTAATGCGATGAGCAATGATTGATCACGAGGACGTCGATAAGGAAGACGGTGCATGGTTTGATGATGAGTGTGATTTTGAGGTTTTTTCTTCAATACGTTTTAACAAAAGACGACTTACGTAGTTGTGTTAAAGCATACATAAAAACAATAACAAATAGCTCATGTTTCGTCATAAATGATTCTTTAATAGAATTTCTCCGTGATGTAGTATGCAATTGTCTCCGCATTTACAAATTGTCATGAAAAACGTACTTAAAAAAAGCATCTTCGAGGTAAGTGGCGTCAAAATCAACACTCTCTACCCATCCTTCTCTCTCTCTCTCTCTCTCTCTTCTCTTCTCTTCTCTCTCTCTCTCTCCTCCTCTGGCAGAAATCTTGCGCACCGTTAATTCCTGTTCCGCTTTTCGAAGAGTAGGCCATGTGAGTGCGGTGGGCCCAGGTGACAAAAGAATAGCCAACCGATACCACGGGGTGGAGTAAAAACGCCATGAGGCTATAATACCATTATCTCGATATAAATTTTTTTTAATCACTCTTCACACTCCTCTTCTCTCTCTTTCTCTCTCTCTTCTCTCTCTTCTCTCGTTCTCTCCATCTCTGACTTCATCACAAAGTCTACGAGATAGGCAACAAGTGCAAAAAACAAAACGCTGTTCTATGAAATAGTGTATGATTCTTCACAACCATAATAGGACGGCCACTGCTGAAATCAGCTGTCATTGTTCACTATCGGCAAAGATCAAGATGAACAAAAGCTGGGGAAAAACAACAACTTTAAGTGATTATACTGTAGATAATTTCACAAGCCTACTGTCACGTTGAAACCTTAATAGACTTATCGGTGACATGCCCATCAGCACACACCATCCACCCCATCCAAACCACCAAACCCACTCAGCTTACCCCCAAAGTATTGATGAGACTATAACCGACGGTCTCGCGTGCGAAGGCACACAGAGGTCTTCCGCGCATGTTAAAAACCGTGCCATTATTCGGAGAGTTAGTAGGCATCGCTGTGCCGGTAGGGAGCGGAAGACAAAAATTGACTCAAAAACTGCATGCACACGGGGCTTGGATATTAAAAAAGCGCCAGAGTGCTTGTTCCTTATCACGAAATAAAGACTAAAATAAAATAAAAATAAAATAAATAAACACATCATCAAGACACACCCCCACCATCTATCTTCATATACGTCCAACCCAATCCATCCAACCCACCGTCACCCATCTCCATCCACCACCTGTCCAACCATCCATCCATCAATCATCATTTAATCCATCCACCACAACCACTCTCCACCAACAACCACCCACCACAACCATTCACACACCACCAACACCCACCCCCATCTCCCACCACCCATCATCAAACACCCATCCCATCCATCATCCATCCCATCCTGCCCGCCAACCGTTCGCACCCACTACATCCATCTATGTCCAACCAACCGCACATCCAACCCCACCCACCATTAAACCATCCATCCATTCCTACCACCCCTTACCATTCCACTTTATACACCCGCCCCTGCCATCGCCGGGTACTGCAGATGGCGTAAGATGGATGGCCCTGGAAGGTTGGCCAGGGCAGGGAAGCCGACGTGGAGGTTGCCGTTATTGTAGTAGGGGAAACCAGGCGCAGCCGGTAAGTTGCGGTGAGGGCAGAAGTACAGGGTTGTCCTGTGGGCGTAGGATTGTACTGTCGCAGCAATGATCATGATCATGATGATGATGATAAGATGGTGATGTGTGATGCATGGTGCTGCTGGTAGATGGTTGGCTGGTGATGATGATGATCATGGTGGTGATGATGATGTTGATGTGGTAATGATGTGGTGATAATATGATAATGAAGCAGATGTGATGATGATGATGATGTATGATATGATAATAATATTAGATGATTTCGTAAGAAGAAGGAAAGCGGGTCGTACGTTGGAGCAGTTAGTACAGGTGGTCCTGTCAACGTTATGTGTGAGCATATATGATGCTCATAGAAGATTGATGCTGATGATAGATAATTGGTATGTGAAATGTATCAATGCTGCATAATAATAATAATGAAATCAATAATGATAATAATAAATTAATGATTAGATAGAAGAGGCGAGGTTAGCTCGGTGAGGGCCGAAGTACAGATAGTCCATGTCAGCGTAGTACATCAATGATATGGATGTGATGATATATGGACGATGATGATAATTATAATATAATATTAATAGTTACGACTGATCTAGTCGGTGAATGATCATAGTACATCAATGATAATGATCGATAATGAAACCATTTAACTAGTACATACTTGTATGTCGGTGTAATGATCATAGTAATCAATGTATAATGATGATAAGATATTAATGATTAGAAGAAGGAGTGGGGTTAGTTGGTGAGGATAGTAATACAGACTACCTGACGGTGCGTAATAGTTATAGCAAATCAATAATAATGATGACTATTAATGATAGCCATATTAATAGTACAAGTTAGTTTGTCATGGTAATGATCATGTAGATAGTAATGATAATTGATAATAATGATGGTAATTATGATATTTATTGTACAGATGGACTATTAACATAGCGATCCATGATATGGTGCTAATAATAGAAAAGGTAATGGCAATGGTATCCCATAACCTGTGCAGTCGTAGGGGAGTAGAGGCTTTAGAGACCTCGGTTTACGGGCAGCATATTGCGGGGCATCGCCCAATCTCCTCTCTTACTCGTGCCAATACCTTCTTGACTACGAAGGCAGGTACCCATTTCAGCCTCGAGTGCATGGAGACTGTACTGCGCCACCGCGCACACTGTCTCCCCTCCCTAAGTAACGGCTCAATGTGTTAGACATTGGTGGGAGAATGCGCGGGCGCTACTGAGACTGCTGAGCGTCATCCGCTCCCCGAATCTGTTTATAATGATGATGCTTACAGTAATAATGATGTTAATTGATCGAATGGAGGCGAAGGGCAGTCGATAAGATCAAGGACGTATGTCGCTGATCAGCGTACATGATGATAGATTCCGCTGGTGATGGACAGTGATGACAACAACAACAACATAATAAGTAATAATAATAATAATATAATAATTATAATAATGGACAATAATAATGATGTCCTACCTCTATTCTCTCTCTCATCTTCTCTCTTCTTCTCTCTCCTCTCTCTCTCTCTCTCTCACTCTCTCTTCTCTAATTCCTCTCTTCTCCTTCTCTCTGTGTCTCTCTCTCTCCTCTCTCTCTGTCTTCTTTTGTCTCTGGTCTTCTGCTCTCTCTGCCTGTCTCCTCTCTCTCTTGTCTCTCTATGTCTCTCTTGGCTCCCTTTTTCATCTCTCTCTCCGTCTCTCCTGCCTCTCTCCCCTTCCCCTCCCCCTCTCTCTCTCTCCACTCCCCCCCCTTCTCTTCCTCCTATTCTTTACTACAGAGTGGTTACCTGTGCCTCACCAGAGAAGCACTGATTGTGAGCGTTGCTGCTACTCCAACAATCCACCCGCAGCCCACCCCCCGCTCTCCCTCTGCCTCTCTCTGTGACTCTAGGGACTCTTTTTCTGTTGTTCTGTCGGTTCTCTCTTCTCCTCTCCTCAGTCTCTTCTGTCTCTGACTCGGTCTGTCTGTGCGTCTTCTTCCTTCCCCTCTCCAGTCTCTTTCGTGTATCCTTGTCTCTGACAGTCTTTCTCTCTCTTCCTTCCCTCTCACAGTATCTGTCTTTTGTTTCTCTCTGTCTTGACTTGTTGTCGTGGTCTCTCTTCCTTCCCCTTCCAGTTTCCTCTCTGTTCTGTCTCTTGTCTCTCTCAGCTTTCTGTTCCTCATGTCTGGCGCTTCTCTTCCTTCTCTCCCAGTTCTCTCTCTCTCTCTCTCTCTCTCTCTCTCTTTCTCTCTTCTATCTCTGTCTCAGACTGTTCGCTCTCTTCTCTTCCTTCCCTCTCTCTCGTCTCTTACGAACTTCTCTGTCTTCTGCTCTCTCCTCTCCCTCTCCTTCCTCCTATACCCGCCCCCCCCCCCTCCCTCTCTCTCTTCTTCTTCTTCCTCTCTCTCTCTCTCCTCTTCTCTCTCTCTCTCTATCACTCTCTATCTGGATGTATCACGCAGTCTGCCTGCCTTGCGGTGGTAAAATTAGTGGGAGAGCGCACGAGAGGGTTGCGTCTGTTGATGTGCTGACTGTTGTGGCTGTGTGATGGTGGTGCTGCCCTCCACCTCCTCGTTCGCCGCAATGTTGTGTGACATGGTGAGGGCCATGCTGCTGAGGGGTGTGGTAGTCATGGACAGCTTGCACCCTTCACTCTTCGCGCGCTCAGTGCGCGCGGCTGCTCTGGAGAACTGGCAGATTCAGGTGTGCTTGTTGTTTGTTTTGTTTCATGTGTAGGCCTTTGATTTAGTCATTGCAAGATACAAGCGCTATATACATTCATTTTATTATTATTATTGTTGTTATTATTCTTAATTATTATTATTCTATTATAATGGTAGTTAGACACACCGCATTCATACCATAGTATATATTTATTAAACACACTCTCTCTCTCTCTCTCTTATCTCACTCTCCTCTACCCTCTCTCTCTCTCTCTCTTCGACATTGTGACCTTTTTTGTCGCGCAGAGACAGTGTTGTTGTAAGACGTTGATTTGAATTGTGAGTTTTAGTGGAAATCGCACCTTGACACATTCCATATGAAAATGATTTGAAATCCTCTTCCTTAAACATGTTCTGGAAACATGACATGATGATATTGGGCTGAATTTGTTTATGTTCTCGGTATGTGATATTATGTGTTTTGTGCACCGGTGCCTCCATGTCCCTTGTGATTGGGCGTCTTGCTTATCACAATAAACCTTTGTATTGTCATTGCATTGTCATTTGTTCTCTCTTCTCTCTCTCTCCTCTTCTTCTTCTCTCTCTCTCTCGGCAGAATTATTGTTACCGCCAGTATGAAAGTTTCTTTAGATGTTTGTGAATATAAAGTGTGTATGAGTGTGTTTATTTGTTGTAACTTGTTTGAGAGTGTGCTAGTCTTTCTCTTCATAATTTTTCGTTTTCTCGTTGATAATTTGGGTTGTTTGTGTGAATTCTGTGTGTGTGTGTGTGTGTGGATTGTGTGTGTGTGTATGTGTGGGTGTGTGTGTGCGTAGTGTGTATGTTATGGTGTGTGCGATGTGTGTATGTTTGTTGTGTGAGTGTGTGTATGTGTGTGTTGTCCATGCATTCGCTTTACAATCCTTTGGTTTGGATGAGAATATCGCTGTTCTGGATTTCTTCTGTATACTATTTTCTTAGGATAAATGGGGGCAGTGGCGTAGGGCTCTGGCAACGAAAAGTTTGTTGTACTTATTCATTTCCTGCAACTGTGTTAATGCAGTTTGTCTATTCTCTGTTTAGTCTGTCTGTCTGTACTGACTATATCTCCGTCTCGTGATCTCTGTCTCTAGCTGTTCTGTTAGTCTGTATGTTGTCTCTCTCTCCACTCTTCCCGCTCCACTCCCTCATCTCTCTCTCTCATTGTCTCTCTTGATTTTCACTTAACTAATCGTAGTTGTATATTCTTATGTTTTCCTTTGAATCTTCAATTGAATGTATCTACAGCTGATTCTTATGTTTGCTATACTTTGTTACTTGAAGGGTTTAGCATTCTGTGTGTTTGTCTTTTGTTGCTGCTAGTTTCGTTTTCGTTATTTTATTTTGATTAGTGTGTCGTGTGATTATGTATTTTCTTATTCTTCGTGTTGTGAGTGGCGGGGGGGGGGGTTGTGCGTTTTCTTGACTTTTTTCTTCTTTACTTGGCATTTTTTCTGAGTTTTTCTAAGTTTTTATGTTGCGCGTGTGTTAAAGAAGCCCTGTGCTTATCATTTACTCTCAATAAAATTTCGAGTTGAGTTCGATGTTTACTTTTCTCTGCCCTTACTACACACACCACACACCACACTACAACACACACACACACATCAACACACACACACACAACACACCACACAACATATTATAATAAACGATATCTTAGTAGTAATATATAAAATTATATATATTATATTATATATATATATATATGATAAAACTTTAAATAACTAATCCACTAGTAATGCGTTCTTACAGGTGAAGTAATTATGCCTTCAGCAAATTGATATGAAAGAGAGAGTCGTTATAAAACTACCCGTACTTCACTATGGCATTTATTTCTATGACATATTAACCATCAGTGTGGTTGTGAATGTCTTGTTTTTGTTGTGTTTGTTTGTTTGTGAGTTGGATAGATAGTGCTCGCAGTTGTGTTGATTGTTGTTGTTTATGGTGTTGTTGTTTTTTTATTTTTGTTTTTTTTTGGGTGACAGTTGTTTTCATCCACCATATCATCGGTTGTAGTATTGTTATCACGAATTATTTTTATTGTGCTGTTGATATTGTTGTGCATCAGTAAGTAGGTTGTCATCATGGCCACCATCATCATCGTCATTGTTATCATGTATTTATTATGTATTGTTGTTGTTGCTGATGCTTCTTTGACGGTCAGTCGTCATCAATATCATCTATCCATCATTGTTATAATGAATTAACTTATATCATCATCATCTTCTTATCCATCATCATCATCATCATAATCAATAGACCATGCATCGTCTCAATCATAATTAACTTTAACATCATCATATCACCATCAATCATTATATATATCATGATAGCGGGAAACGGGGCTTTTCTAACGGTAGTCGACAAGCGGCGCATGCTCAAGAAACCTGATCAATAGTGAAACTTGGAGCTTCTAGCCGAGGAACACCAAAAAATCAATACTACTTCTATACTACTATACTCATAACTAATGTACTACTACTACTTCTGTCTACTACTATACCTACTACTACTTTACTAGTCTTTCCAGCTACTACTACTCCCTATACTCTACTATACTACTATACTAATGTTACCCCACTATACCACCAGATACTACTCCTACTACTGATACCACCACTATATTATACTTTACCCCGTTACTCCACTTACTACTACCTATTCTACTATATACTATCCTTCCATGCTACCTCACTACTACCCATATATACTATGCTACCACACTACTTATCTACTACTTACTACTACTAATACTTACTATACTACTATATAATATTAGCAGCCAGCGAAGCAGCAGTTGTATTAGAGTATACCAAAAGCAGAGGATGCAGGACAACAGTAGTTGTGACGTAGTATTTAGTCTGTAGTATTAGTATTAGTAGTTAGTAGTATTAATTCATTATGTCCTTAATTAGGAGTAGTGTAAAGGAGTCAGTCCATAATATCAGGTCGTTGGAGGCGAGGCGACAGAGTACTATATTCTTTGGCCCAGCATCTTGACGGGCGGGCGCCATCTTCCTCTCCCTCGCTGTTACCTCCCTGACCCTAAGAAGGCAGAGTACCCATTTACAGCTGGCGGGAAATGGGGAACTGTACTGAAGCAAGATGCGCAAACTGTCCCCATCCAATGGTACCCGACGTCGACGCTGCTCGTAACTTGGCCTTGGGGGAAAGCGAGTGCTGCGCGACCACTGAGCTATTATCGCCTCGTCGCCTCTCATTGAATTATAATCTACTTTTTATATTTTCATTCTTACCCACTATTGACAGAGGTTAAAGTTGAGGCGCGGTTTTTAAGGATGTTTGATCACTCCTGTGGGTCCTGATGAAGGTTGGTGGGTTCCATTGGCATTGACTGAGCGAGCAGCGCCAGCACAGCTCTAGAAGCAGTCTGTCACCCGAGAGCAGCACGCTACCTCGTGCTTCCCGGACCCCATCATGGGTGCAGAAGTATATATAGTCTTGTATTGTATTGTATTGTATTGTAATGCTTGAATTTACCACGCCAGACACTTCGAACATGGACTTTTGTTTCTAGGCAGTGCATTACCTTAGCACACAATCTTCAACCCCCTTCTCCGAACCACAACCATCATCCAATCCATCTCATCATTTCACCTCATCTCATCATCCATCAATCCTCCATCATCCATCATCTCCAACACCATATCCAGAACCTTGTCCTCCTTCCACGCCACCCATCCCTTCCTCATCCCTCCATCAACCACACCCAAGACCCATCCATCCATTCCCCATCCATCCAACTCCATCCACCATCACCCATCCCTTCTCCACCCATCCCTGCCACCTCCTCCCTCTGCCTTGTCCGGCCGGACATGGACTTCTTGGGCATTGGTACCCTCTATTCTCAGGGCGATCTGGACTGGTCAATGTCGTGAGGGTCTGACTTCTCCACATACTTTCTGAATCGACGGAGGGTCTTATAGGCGCTGGCAACGGCGACTAATGGCCATAGGTCCCCCAGATGGGCGAGCTGACCACTCGCACACACACAACACACACACACACCACAAGTGATGAATTTTCCCGTTCTTGGTAGAGCTCCGAGTATCACCATGATGGTACGATATTTTGCGTAAGCACCGTTTAACACCACTTATAATTATGCTATTAAATGGTTAGTTTGTTTTTTCTGTGCTATGTTTGTCTCTCCGCAATTATCCTTTTCATGAGAGGAGTTGGTACCGGTTGGACTTGGATTTTAGAGTAATATGTGGAGACGTCTCCTCAGTCTCGGAGGCCTATGGAGTTTTGCACTCTGGTCTGCCCAGAGAGAGTGTTACGTACTTTTGTGTATTACCGATTCTTCTGCATGAAATTCAGGTTTTTTCTAGGTGAGAGCACCGTTGTCACAAGAGCCGCGCCATCATTAGTGTTTGTTTTGTTTGTTTGGTGATTTAAAAAAAAAAGAAGTTTCCAGTGTATTTGTATCCTTCAGAATGTGCCTTTTCTACTGAATTGTTAGGGACATCTCCTTTTGGGTCCGCGTGGGTTCTTTTTTTTTAAGCGCAGCATACGTGTGCATACTGGTCACGTCTTCCTTCGAAAGACTAGCACCAGACCACCAGTCAAAAGTCTCGTGGATTGGGGAAAATTCTTAGGGACAAACAGGAAGTTGGACAAGAGTGATCACTTGATTATCGCAGTGTCTACATTTTAGCTGTTTGAATTGTTTGTTTTTTTCCTTGTGAATTTGTGCTTTTCTACCTCTTGTTGTCATTCTTCTTTTAGCAAAACAGTTGTTACCTATATACGCTAAACACTTGTTTGTGGTTTTGTATTTTTTCGTTTTATGTTGTTTGACGCATTAAAACAAGCAAATTCATTTTGTACCGTTCTCAAAACTTTAGAGAATTTTAAACGGTTATCTTTATTCAAAAAAATTTTTTTTTAATTTTCACATTAGCGACACAGACCTGTTTTAAATGATTTATCCATATAGAGTCATGCGTAAGGGTTTCAAGATGTACAATCTCAGCAAGTGTGTAATATATGGATTGTGATCTTGGTCCTATACATTTTCATTATGCCCTATCAGAACCCTGAAGGTATGCCGCTTCCTAATGGGTCAGTTAAAAACTCGGGTCCTATACCCATATTCTCCATTGTAACACTAGGAGCTTAGCCTAAATAAGCCGGAGAAAAAGGAGATAAATCGTCGTACTTAAACGTTATTAATCTCCTTTACTTTTTTTTTGGAGGAAAAAAAAGACCAATTTTGGTTAGCTGATTATCATCAGAGAACTTAGCTCTAAATGTAACTGTTACAGGATTGATAAAGGACAATTTAAAACGTTATGCGCTTTAAAAAAGATTCTCCCAAAAGTCTTTGCAAGTTAAAAAAATTATTCTCAATTTTCTCTGACCTTTAGGTTTTTGATGTGTTTCGCTTCATTTTAGATATTGTGGGACTGAATTAAATTTTCAGTCATCATGTAGCTTTTGGTTTTCAGAAACAAAGCTACTTCCAACTAAAAATAAAGAAACCTAAGCTGTCTCCATTGCAATTTCCTACAGATCAAACACCGTATGCTTAAGCAACATAATATTCCTTGATAATATAAATGTATGTATTATAATTCAATAATGAAATGTGTTCAATACATATGTAAAAGAATTACCTCCAGCAGTCTGATAGCAAGCTTAAATACAGAAAGGATGTGAAGGTACACTGAAAATTATCTAACAGAAGTTTTTTACGTTAACTCATTGGCGTGCAGTGAATAGATCTCGCCATTCTAGTGGTGACGCATTGATTTTGGTATAGATTTGAAAATTCAGCAGAGACGCAATTACCACCTCTTATATACATGTGAGCATATACTCGAGTATTATATCGTGAGATAGAAGTTAAGTACTGTCTTCTTTAGTGATTAGTTCACGATTTTGTTAAAGTTTATTAGTGACTGTATTTAACTTTCTTTCAATTGATTGTATTAGTCGCGAGGGAAGAAATATGTCGCATGTAATGCTGAAAAACATAAAAAGTTTTGAAAATTAGGGTTTGTACTTAAATGGCTTGAATATTCATCAGCTGAGTCCTTGAACCATTGATGATTTTATCACCACAAGTAGATAACTTCCCTGAGTGGCTGACTCAATGTGATTTCACTTTTTGGTACAACAGACTTTTTTTTGTTGTAAAGAAGTCATGAACACTGGGGAGCCTGAAATCCCAAGACCACTTGGCTGGACATTTCAAAGAAATTGGCCACCCGATGATGATATGACTAGGCAAATCTTATGGTCAAGGAAACAACTGTGTTTAGAACAAATGATTGCATACAGGCCAGAGTAATTTCCCTTGAGTTAATCCATTTCTTTGTGTTTTAAAAAGAAAATCGTAAGTCTGCCGAAGATCATAAGCTTCGCAGTCAGCAAGTACCTGGAAAAGAGGTGCGAATTTAAGACTTGGGCACAACCTCAATGAGTTTAATAACATTTCCAATTTTATTTTTTGCACATAAGGTACTTCTCTTCCCTCCGCCTCCCCGCCGCAGACAACACATGCACCATTTGTTTTAAAAACAAACTGAATTACTCTCATTCAACTTTTCCAGAAATCCTCAACAGAATAGAACATACTACATCATACACCACCAACTTTAGAAGAGACCATATAGAGCAATTATTATTATTCAGGTGTCATAGAAGTTACAAGAAAAAAGAGACATAATACAAGGATACACAGACAATTGTTCTCACTAAGAAGAAAGCTTCATCCTGGGATGTCGGCAGAAGTCAAGCCGCACCGCGGGCTATTAGGGAGCTAAGTTGTGGTCTGTCGCATATGTTGCAGAGAGTCAGTCGCAAGTCTCCAAGACGGAGATGTGTGGGATTGAAGAGCCTAGAGACCGGCTGCGTATTTTAAGCCGGCCCTCAACACGTTCTATCTCAGAGCAGAATCAACAGAACAGATTCGACCCGCCTCCTCAAATTCAGATTTCGACGTCTTGGTTCGGCCCATGTCCTCATTTGGAGGTGGATTCTCTTGAGACCCCTAGGGTCTTCATTTCATCGACCTAGTAATTTACTATTTTTAGAACAGGTGCAAAACTACAGGATTAGAGTTTTAGGATCTGAGGTGTTGATCAGTCATCCATTCGACAATCCGTAATAATTCCGCATCTCGTCCATTCGGGATCGAAGGTCACGACCTTGGGAGTTTTCTTTGGGGGGGTAAGGGGAATGTGGGGTATGGTGGATAGAGTTAGGCAGGGGAGGAGTTTCAGGAGGAGGAGGAGGTAGGAAGTAGAGGGTAGGATGGGTGAAACAGTTTGGTGAGGGGGGGGGGGGGCGGTTGATTTAATTTTTTGTTAAATAAGTCATACAATGGGGAGGAACTAAGAAGAAAGGAGAAGATGGGGGAGGGGGAGGGTGTGTTAATCAGAAAAACATTTTAAGTTCTGTTGTCACCCCCCCCCCCCCCTTCTCTCTCTGTCTAAAATAAAGCTGATGATGACGATAACGAAATTGATGATCATCCTTATGTGTGTTGTGTTTATGATTTGTGTGTTGTGTGTGTGTGTGTGTGTGTTAGTGTATTGTGTGATTTTTGTGTGTGTTGAGGCGCGCGCGCACGGCGAGCACACAAGGCTTTGTATGTGAGTAGTGCAGTGCATCCATGCCTTTTGTTGTGTGTCAGTGCCTGGGTAGTGTTTGCAGCCTAAGAATGTATGTGTGCGTTGAGCGCACGTGTGCGTGTGTTGTGTTTGAGGTATACGAGTGATATATTATGATCTCTTGACCATTGCTGGCCTTACGCTACCTGTACAGGTTGAAGTCTTCATCACAGTCAGCTTTGTTTTCAGGGAACGTTTTAACTGTCAACATATATGAGCCATGTACCTCATACAACCACACGCGCGAACACATTGCTTGAATATTTTACTTTTTATTTCTATTTTCTTGTAACCAACTCAAAAGAGAGTACAATGTGCGTGTGTTTGTATCGGTGTGTTTGTAAATTTCACAACATTGAAATGACTTGATGAACGTGAGTTCAAGTATGATTAGTGAGTGTGTGTGTGTGGTGAGTGTGTCGTGAGTTGTGTGTTTTTATAATTTTGGTGTCATGTGAGTGAGTGTGCTGTGTGTGTGTGTGTGTGTGTTGTATGTGTGTTGATAGTTGTTGTTGTGTTATAGTGCGGTTGCGTTTGACGTGGTGCAGTATGTGTTTTAGTGCGTGGTGCGCGCGTTATGTGTGTCACGAGTTAGTGCAGTTTATTTTTTTGACTTATTTTGAGGGATGTGGGGGGGGGGGGGGGGGGGCGGAGGGACGGTCCATTTTCGTTGTTAGATGAGGTTTTTTGTTTTCGGTATGTTTTGGTGCGCGCGCCGCGCGCGTGTGTGTGTGTAGGAATGGTGTGTGTGTGTTTTTTTCTTTTTTTATCTCTGTATTATTTCTTTTGGAGTTCGTTTTATTCATATATTGGTTATGTTAACAATAATGCGTTACGTAGTAAGTGGATCAAGTTGGTTTATTGTTCCTCGATAGCTGGCTTGATGGAAAAAAAATGCATTGTTTATTCATCTTTACAGATCTGGAAATAAAAAATTGACTGACCTTGATTGTCTTGACATGAACACTCTTACACACACAGCACACACACACAACCACACACCAACACCACACTCCACGAAGCTAGCAGCCAACATTGCTTTTCCAATTTACTTCCTGGGAGTTACTATCAGTTAATACAATGTGAAATGCTTGTACGTTTTTCCACTCAATTTCTTCATCGCAATTCCTCTTTTGACGGTTCAATAATTTAAACGCGACGAAATTATACAGAACTGAAAATAGCGTTGATTAATAATGAGTTTTGTTTTTAGTTTTGTTCAGTATTGTTTGTTATATTTTGTTTTGTCTTTATAGTGTTTTGTCTTTGATAGAACACTTTAATTTACTTCTCCTGAGCGAATGTGTCACCTGTTACTTTCATCTATCAGTGAAATTTCCCACACAAAACACAACAACACACACACAGCACACCACAAACAGCACACCCAAACAACACACACTCAAACCACACAAACAATACAGGAGGATCTCTTTCTTCTCTCTCGATCTATGTAGTTAATATAGATATATTATAGTACTATTATATAATAAATTATCGAATAATATATAATATATCTATTATAGATAATATTATCTTATATACTAATTATATATCTTATAATATAAATATATGGATTGTGGTGTGTTGTAAACCTTATTTATAGGGTGGCCATACAGAGTTTTGATTGGGAATATACGCGCCTCAGGTTCATTCAACTTAACATATCTGGATACTCTAGCACATTGGGTTTTTTTTTCGTTCCTCGGCTTAGTACTACGATGTTCAGACCAAGTAGTGAGATTTTTGCTTTGCGACCGTTTTAGCTGCCGTAAGTAGAGTATTTGCTTGACTATGGGGGAATTAACAAGAATGAAGATTAACATTTTGCTCTTCCGCTTCCATGACGAGTGAAAAGATAGTTGGGACTTACAATACTAAAATAACAACCTGATCAAGTATTAGGCATAGATATGTTAAGTGCTTTGGTAAATAACCTGACATTAAGAAAAAACGCCGCACACAAAGCTTTAAATTTAAAGCTGGATAAAAGAGAACAAAGCATGAGGACAGCTTTTCATTTTTTTAACCATGGAAAAAAATAGAGTTTGTATAATTACTGATTTCTGTTTTGATGGGTACGATACAGATTGAATTTTTTCAGTCAGAACAAGAAGTCGGATGGATCCATTTCAGACTGAATTGGCATTGTTTCTGGTCGGTTGTTTTTTTTTTGTCTTAGTATATATGTTCTACTAGATGCTAATCAGTCATGATTTGTCTTCGTTATATAATATATATTCTATTAAATAATATTATATAGTTTTTATATAGCTATTTAATATTTTAGATATTAATATATAAGAGAGGAGAGCTTGAGAGAGAGAGAGGGATGAGAGAGAGAGAGAGAGAATATTTGAGATATTGATCGAGAGAGAGGAGAATGATGTGAGAGAGAGAGAGCGGAGACAGACCGACGACAGCCCACACACACACACAACCAGACACACATCACTACTATACATACATACATACATACATACATTACATTCATTACATAAAAACATACATACAAAATCCACAAACACTAAGTAACTCGACCGTAATTATACAAACACATATTAAACAATCTCATCGGTGGATCTTTCTACATCACGCTTGCAAACAGTTAATGAATACAACCACCACTTCTTTCTATATATACAGAGTTTATTTAAGGTCTCCACTCTTTATCTTTTTTTTTTTTGCGTGTGGGGGACAGATTTCCTAAGAATTGAGACACTAGAAACATTGATTTTTCATCAATCGTGCATCAACGCTTTGGCACGGCCTGCGCTCAGAATAATCCTCACTTGTGACCTCCTTGTCCAGTGTAAATAAATAAGATCAGATAAGACTTCGAAGATTGGAAATAGAATCTGGAGCAGTTCTATCATCCTTTTATCTCTATATTATTTTTAAAAGATTAGATAGAGATGTATCATTATTAGTTCCATATAGAAAGAGAACAGAAAAACATGACCTAAATTCAACAAAGCTGACTCTTACAAGAAATGACTGGTGTTTAGTAAGATACAATTCCGAAGAATTATATCAAATTTTCTGGTGAGAGAAAAGAAAAACGGGGAAAGGACTGTTAAAGATGACAAGCTCTTGGCTTGTCTTCGGAAATTGGTAAGAAAGAAAAGGAAATGTCACCATAATGCACTAACCTAATAACCTAAGTCAAAAATAAGCTTTCGAAACACAACACACAAAAACCAATGCCAAGGAAATCAAAATTAAAACAGTCAACAACAAAACTCGCGCTCAATCCAATACGAAACTCACTGTGTTACAAAAATCACTAAGACGCAAAAGACTTGCGAGCAATCAAATCCCGAACCCAACATAGAACACCTCCCATAAATGTGAAGATTTCAGGATGGAACCTTGCAAGCAACTGCTCCAACTTCAGAAATGAAGGCTGCAGTCTCTCTCGCTGAGCATCACCCTAGTAACTCGAGAGGCAGGTCGCTGAGCACCACTCAGCGTAAATCGGGCAAGTCAATGAGCACCCAATGTACTCGGGGCAGGCTCAGCGCTAGTCGAGCAGGTGGAGCAAAGCGGGCAGCTGATGCAGGTTACGGATGATCACTCTCCAGCGCCTTGGCCCGTGAGGTTGTCGATGCAAAAGGGCGATTAATGCGGGCGGGCGGCAGGAAGCCAGATGGCGCCAGGTCCAGCCGCGTAGGTCCTCGGATACAGGCAACGCGACGGTTGCTGGAAGCAGGAGAAGGAAAAAGTCAATGAGACGGTGGTGTGTTTTTCTAAATGCTAATTATAATCATGTTTTATATTTCATCCATACTACAATCTTTTGAGCTATAGACGGTCTGCGATTTTTTCGCCGTCTATATTATGTCTGTGCCGATGCCAGGATAGCCAGACCACAGCTGCAATGACCCAAAGATCTTGAAAGTTCCTCTGGCATCGACTAGAACACGCCTATCAGCTATCAAGATCAGACTGGTGGGTTCTGTCCATATTTTTGACAAATGTGAAACGAAGACCATACAGCAGACGTGAAAGAAGATATAGTAATGCAGATGAGGTGCTTTTGAAATCTTTGGCAGTGATGTCCCGGAATAAGAATGCAGTGAGACATATGACACATCATCCAAACTTCAGTGAAAAAGACGCAATACTAAAATGGTTCGGCACGTCAACGAATCTGCACAGGCAAGCTGCTACATGGAACAGTACATAGGAGGCAGAGGATGGAGAGAGAAGAGAAAGCATGGGGAAGGACAACACAGGAGATGTGGACTGGCCATGAGTGGAATGAATTGTCCGGAAGAGCCGAGGACCGGCGGGGAGTGTATGGACAGCGGTTGCAAAACTTTCATAGTGCCACCACGGACCGTGATACGGGTAGGATGGGTTGGAGATGAAATGATAATGTTACAAATAAGACAAAATATCAAATCTAATGCGATGAGCAATGATTGATCACGAGGACGTCGATAAGGAAGACGGTGCATGGTTTGATGATGAGTGTGATTTTGAGGTTTTTTCTTCAATACGTTTTAACAAAAGACGACTTACGTAGTTGTGTTAAAGCATACATAAAAACAATAACAAATAGCTCATGTTTCGTCATAAATGATTCTTTAATAGAATTTCTCCGTGATGTAGTATGCAATTGTCTCCGCATTTACAAATTGTCATGAAAAACGTACTTAAAAAAAGCATCTTCGAGGTAAGTGGCGTCAAAATCAACACTCTCTACCCATCCTTCTCTCTCTCTCTCTCTCTCTCTTCTCTTCTCTTCTCTCTCTCTCTCTCCTCCTCTGGCAGAAATCTTGCGCACCGTTAATTCCTGTTCCGCTTTTCGAAGAGTAGGCCATGTGAGTGCGGTGGGCCCAGGTGACAAAAGAATAGCCAACCGATACCACGGGGTGGAGTAAAAACGCCATGAGGCTATAATACCATTATCTCGATATAAATTTTTTTTAATCACTCTTCACACTCCTCTTCTCTCTCTTTCTCTCTCTCTTCTCTCTCTTCTCTCGTTCTCTCCATCTCTGACTTCATCACAAAGTCTACGAGATAGGCAACAAGTGCAAAAAACAAAACGCTGTTCTATGAAATAGTGTATGATTCTTCACAACCATAATAGGACGGCCACTGCTGAAATCAGCTGTCATTGTTCACTATCGGCAAAGATCAAGATGAACAAAAGCTGGGGAAAAACAACAACTTTAAGTGATTATACTGTAGATAATTTCACAAGCCTACTGTCACGTTGAAACCTTAATAGACTTATCGGTGACATGCCCATCAGCACACACCATCCACCCCATCCAAACCACCAAACCCACTCAGCTTACCCCCAAAGTATTGATGAGACTATAACCGACGGTCTCGCGTGCGAAGGCACACAGAGGTCTTCCGCGCATGTTAAAAACCGTGCCATTATTCGGAGAGTTAGTAGGCATCGCTGTGCCGGTAGGGAGCGGAAGACAAAAATTGACTCAAAAACTGCATGCACACGGGGCTTGGATATTAAAAAAGCGCCAGAGTGCTTGTTCCTTATCACGAAATAAAGACTAAAATAAAATAAAAATAAAATAAATAAACACATCATCAAGACACACCCCCACCATCTATCTTCATATACGTCCAACCCAATCCATCCAACCCACCGTCACCCATCTCCATCCACCACCTGTCCAACCATCCATCCATCAATCATCATTTAATCCATCCACCACAACCACTCTCCACCAACAACCACCCACCACAACCATTCACACACCACCAACACCCACCCCCATCTCCCACCACCCATCATCAAACACCCATCCCATCCATCATCCATCCCATCCTGCCCGCCAACCGTTCGCACCCACTACATCCATCTATGTCCAACCAACCGCACATCCAACCCCACCCACCATTAAACCATCCATCCATTCCTACCACCCCTTACCATTCCACTTTATACACCCGCCCCTGCCATCGCCGGGTACTGCAGATGGCGTAAGATGGATGGCCCTGGAAGGTTGGCCAGGGCAGGGAAGCCGACGTGGAGGTTGCCGTTATTGTAGTAGGGGAAACCAGGCGCAGCCGGTAAGTTGCGGTGAGGGCAGAAGTACAGGGTTGTCCTGTGGGCGTAGGATTGTACTGTCGCAGCAATGATCATGATCATGATGATGATGATAAGATGGTGATGTGTGATGCATGGTGCTGCTGGTAGATGGTTGGCTGGTGATGATGATGATCATGGTGGTGATGATGATGTTGATGTGGTAATGATGTGGTGATAATATGATAATGAAGCAGATGTGATGATGATGATGATGTATGATATGATAATAATATTAGATGATTTCGTAAGAAGAAGGAAAGCGGGTCGTACGTTGGAGCAGTTAGTACAGGTGGTCCTGTCAACGTTATGTGTGAGCATATATGATGCTCATAGAAGATTGATGCTGATGATAGATAATTGGTATGTGAAATGTATCAATGCTGCATAATAATAATAATGAAATCAATAATGATAATAATAAATTAATGATTAGATAGAAGAGGCGAGGTTAGCTCGGTGAGGGCCGAAGTACAGATAGTCCATGTCAGCGTAGTACATCAATGATATGGATGTGATGATATATGGACGATGATGATAATTATAATATAATATTAATAGTTACGACTGATCTAGTCGGTGAATGATCATAGTACATCAATGATAATGATCGATAATGAAACCATTTAACTAGTACATACTTGTATGTCGGTGTAATGATCATAGTAATCAATGTATAATGATGATAAGATATTAATGATTAGAAGAAGGAGTGGGGTTAGTTGGTGAGGATAGTAATACAGACTACCTGACGGTGCGTAATAGTTATAGCAAATCAATAATAATGATGACTATTAATGATAGCCATATTAATAGTACAAGTTAGTTTGTCATGGTAATGATCATGTAGATAGTAATGATAATTGATAATAATGATGGTAATTATGATATTTATTGTACAGATGGACTATTAACATAGCGATCCATGATATGGTGCTAATAATAGAAAAGGTAATGGCAATGGTATCCCATAACCTGTGCAGTCGTAGGGGAGTAGAGGCTTTAGAGACCTCGGTTTACGGGCAGCATATTGCGGGGCATCGCCCAATCTCCTCTCTTACTCGTGCCAATACCTTCTTGACTACGAAGGCAGGTACCCATTTCAGCCTCGAGTGCATGGAGACTGTACTGCGCCACCGCGCACACTGTCTCCCCTCCCTAAGTAACGGCTCAATGTGTTAGACATTGGTGGGAGAATGCGCGGGCGCTACTGAGACTGCTGAGCGTCATCCGCTCCCCGAATCTGTTTATAATGATGATGCTTACAGTAATAATGATGTTAATTGATCGAATGGAGGCGAAGGGCAGTCGATAAGATCAAGGACGTATGTCGCTGATCAGCGTACATGATGATAGATTCCGCTGGTGATGGACAGTGATGACAACAACAACAACATAATAAGTAATAATAATAATAATATAATAATTATAATAATGGACAATAATAATGATGTCCTACCTCTATTCTCTCTCTCATCTTCTCTCTTCTTCTCTCTCCTCTCTCTCTCTCTCTCTCACTCTCTCTTCTCTAATTCCTCTCTTCTCCTTCTCTCTGTGTCTCTCTCTCTCCTCTCTCTCTGTCTTCTTTTGTCTCTGGTCTTCTGCTCTCTCTGCCTGTCTCCTCTCTCTCTTGTCTCTCTATGTCTCTCTTGGCTCCCTTTTTCATCTCTCTCTCCGTCTCTCCTGCCTCTCTCCCCTTCCCCTCCCCCTCTCTCTCTCTCCACTCCCCCCCCTTCTCTTCCTCCTATTCTTTACTACAGAGTGGTTACCTGTGCCTCACCAGAGAAGCACTGATTGTGAGCGTTGCTGCTACTCCAACAATCCACCCGCAGCCCACCCCCCGCTCTCCCTCTGCCTCTCTCTGTGACTCTAGGGACTCTTTTTCTGTTGTTCTGTCGGTTCTCTCTTCTCCTCTCCTCAGTCTCTTCTGTCTCTGACTCGGTCTGTCTGTGCGTCTTCTTCCTTCCCCTCTCCAGTCTCTTTCGTGTATCCTTGTCTCTGACAGTCTTTCTCTCTCTTCCTTCCCTCTCACAGTATCTGTCTTTTGTTTCTCTCTGTCTTGACTTGTTGTCGTGGTCTCTCTTCCTTCCCCTTCCAGTTTCCTCTCTGTTCTGTCTCTTGTCTCTCTCAGCTTTCTGTTCCTCATGTCTGGCGCTTCTCTTCCTTCTCTCCCAGTTCTCTCTCTCTCTCTCTCTCTCTCTCTCTCTTTCTCTCTTCTATCTCTGTCTCAGACTGTTCGCTCTCTTCTCTTCCTTCCCTCTCTCTCGTCTCTTACGAACTTCTCTGTCTTCTGCTCTCTCCTCTCCCTCTCCTTCCTCCTATACCCGCCCCCCCCCCCTCCCTCTCTCTCTTCTTCTTCTTCCTCTCTCTCTCTCTCCTCTTCTCTCTCTCTCTCTATCACTCTCTATCTGGATGTATCACGCAGTCTGCCTGCCTTGCGGTGGTAAAATTAGTGGGAGAGCGCACGAGAGGGTTGCGTCTGTTGATGTGCTGACTGTTGTGGCTGTGTGATGGTGGTGCTGCCCTCCACCTCCTCGTTCGCCGCAATGTTGTGTGACATGGTGAGGGCCATGCTGCTGAGGGGTGTGGTAGTCATGGACAGCTTGCACCCTTCACTCTTCGCGCGCTCAGTGCGCGCGGCTGCTCTGGAGAACTGGCAGATTCAGGTGTGCTTGTTGTTTGTTTTGTTTCATGTGTAGGCCTTTGATTTAGTCATTGCAAGATACAAGCGCTATATACATTCATTTTATTATTATTATTGTTGTTATTATTCTTAATTATTATTATTCTATTATAATGGTAGTTAGACACACCGCATTCATACCATAGTATATATTTATTAAACACACTCTCTCTCTCTCTCTCTTATCTCACTCTCCTCTACCCTCTCTCTCTCTCTCTCTTCGACATTGTGACCTTTTTTGTCGCGCAGAGACAGTGTTGTTGTAAGACGTTGATTTGAATTGTGAGTTTTAGTGGAAATCGCACCTTGACACATTCCATATGAAAATGATTTGAAATCCTCTTCCTTAAACATGTTCTGGAAACATGACATGATGATATTGGGCTGAATTTGTTTATGTTCTCGGTATGTGATATTATGTGTTTTGTGCACCGGTGCCTCCATGTCCCTTGTGATTGGGCGTCTTGCTTATCACAATAAACCTTTGTATTGTCATTGCATTGTCATTTGTTCTCTCTTCTCTCTCTCTCCTCTTCTTCTTCTCTCTCTCTCTCGGCAGAATTATTGTTACCGCCAGTATGAAAGTTTCTTTAGATGTTTGTGAATATAAAGTGTGTATGAGTGTGTTTATTTGTTGTAACTTGTTTGAGAGTGTGCTAGTCTTTCTCTTCATAATTTTTCGTTTTCTCGTTGATAATTTGGGTTGTTTGTGTGAATTCTGTGTGTGTGTGTGTGTGTGGATTGTGTGTGTGTGTATGTGTGGGTGTGTGTGTGCGTAGTGTGTATGTTATGGTGTGTGCGATGTGTGTATGTTTGTTGTGTGAGTGTGTGTATGTGTGTGTTGTCCATGCATTCGCTTTACAATCCTTTGGTTTGGATGAGAATATCGCTGTTCTGGATTTCTTCTGTATACTATTTTCTTAGGATAAATGGGGGCAGTGGCGTAGGGCTCTGGCAACGAAAAGTTTGTTGTACTTATTCATTTCCTGCAACTGTGTTAATGCAGTTTGTCTATTCTCTGTTTAGTCTGTCTGTCTGTACTGACTATATCTCCGTCTCGTGATCTCTGTCTCTAGCTGTTCTGTTAGTCTGTATGTTGTCTCTCTCTCCACTCTTCCCGCTCCACTCCCTCATCTCTCTCTCTCATTGTCTCTCTTGATTTTCACTTAACTAATCGTAGTTGTATATTCTTATGTTTTCCTTTGAATCTTCAATTGAATGTATCTACAGCTGATTCTTATGTTTGCTATACTTTGTTACTTGAAGGGTTTAGCATTCTGTTTTATTGTGAGAACTGCTTTTGGAATACCTTTTATAAAGGTTGGGGCACCTTGAATTTTTTTCCCATTAAAAAAAAATAAAAACATCGATACCGTGCTATATCTTGTCAATCACCAGTGTATGGTGGGTCACAAATACTAACACAATATATGTTTAATTATATATTAATTTTTTATTATTGTTTTGTTTAAAAAACCGGTGTTTCCATGTGGATATATCTCACACTGATGACGTCGCAAACTCTTCAGGCCCAATTTTTGTTTTTCGAAGGGGATAGCTCAGGGTCACCTCGCCTTCCCCACCCAAGGTTAAGCAAAACGACGTTGTTACCATTGGGGGGGACTTTGGGGCGCCTTGCTTCAGTACAGATCCCCAGTTCACCCAGTTAAAATGGTACCCCCTTTTTGGGGCGGGGAAGGAAAGCACGGGGGAAGAGAGGGGCGCCGCCCTCAATATTTGGCCCCTAAAACGGCTCGACCCTCCCCCCCCACGACCTAAATGGGTTATGGACACTTTTTGGATGGGTGGTCTAGAGTAACGCGCCTTCTAGAAAGCGAAAAGTGGGGTCGGTGTGTTGGGTTTTACCCTTTGGGGGCCCAAATTTTTCCCCCATCCTTAGACCAAAGTGGGGCGGCGCTCTTTTTCGGATAGACGAAAACCGAAGCCCCTGTTTTACAAAAAATTTAGCCACGTAAAAGAACCCACGCAACAAGAATTTCCCTGGCAAATTCTTAAAAAAAAACCCCTTTGTGGGGAAAAAAATACAGTTGCAGAACAAAAAAAAAAAAAGGGTGGCCGCTTTCCTTGTGGCACCGCTCCCCCTGGAGAGCAGCCCGATATCAGCAAGAAACTCGTGACTTAAAGGGGGTATAAAATAAAATAAAATAAAAAAAAATTTAAACCCTTTTTTTCTTTGTAAGACTTTCACCTCCAACAAGCCCCAAATTTTTGTTCGGTTATTCCACATAACCCTTTCTTCCCATTTGACGGAAAATCAAACTGAATCTAAAAGTCCTTCGAGACTAAAAATGGACCCCCTGGGCTAACGCCCCAAACACTTCACCCCAAAAAAAAAACCCCTTTAAAAACCCTTCCGCCTTTCAAAAGGTTCCATTCGTTTTGCTCAAACATGACATTGTTTAAATAAACCAGCAGGCGTGTCGTTTTTATACACCGTCCCTAACCGGGAGTGCGGCTACCTAAATGAAAGGAGGGGAGGGGGGGGGGGAAAAAGGGGGGGGGGGGGGGGGGGGGGCGGAGGGTCGCGACCAAGAATTTTCACCAATGGTGACCTGGGAGCTCAAGCGGGGAGGGGAAAAAAGCACAAAAAACATTTGAAAATCATTTTCCTTTACATTGTTTTCCTTTTCCCGGGTTGTTTTTGGGGAAAAGAATAAAGGGAAAAGGGGTTTTTTTGTCGCCTCGTGCAAGAGCTGTAACGTATCGGGGGACTTGTGGGTCTTGTTTTCATAACGTGTTGGGGACGTATAATCTTCTTCCGCTCGCGAACGCTCACACAGCAACTTGCGGGCCCTCTGACAAATCCCGCGGCACGCGGAAGGGGCCCTCCCTCCAGGGCCCCAAGATTTTTCCCCTAAAGGGCGATACAGTGCCGGGTATCGCCTTCATTTTTGGTGTTGAGGGACGGGTCGGGGGGAAGTGTTCTTACTGTCATGGGGGAATGCCCGGGGGCCGCCTCAAAAACACCAAGGGGGAAACTTGGTAAAACATGGATGTCTGGTGCCCCACCTCAGTCTCACAATTGTTACTTGGTCTTCTCGGGAGGAGGTATATGACCTTCTGTTAAAATTTCATCATCACACATCCCTGCCCTTGGCGGTCGTGGAGAGACACGAAAGACGATCCTGAACCTCCTCCACCTCCGGTCCTGGGCTCGCGCTAGTGCCGAGTCTTTCATCCTGTCCATCTCTGATTTGTCCATCCATGACTTTTCTGTCTCCCCTCTTTCTGCCACCTTCGATTTTCCCCGCAGTACTGTTTTGGGCAAGTGGGGGGGGGTGACTGGCCAAAACCATGTCAGCTTTTTCTTTTTGACGAGGTGAAAGGGGTTCCGTGGACCTGCCAGCCCTGTTATTTGACTCTTGAAAAATTTCTTCCCCTTTTCTTCTCTCCAATTCCCCCAGCAGTTTTCTAGGGCATTTTGTTTTAAAAGACGGGATTGGCTTTGCTGTTTCACATCAATGTCCATTTCATTTCGTACAGCAGGTATCTAATTAAAGGGCTTTGTAGAGTTAGTTTGATTGGGAAACTGATCTCTTTACTTTTCCCATTGGTAGGAGTTTTTTTGGGAAGATGCCCCATGCTTCTACTTTGATTTCTTCGTCGATCGCCCGTCCTTATGATGTCCCAAAGGTTTTTAAAACGTCTACCCCTCCAGTTGCTGGCCTTTTCATGAAATTTTTTTGCAGTGGCGTTGCTCTGCTGTCAAAAGAAAGCTGTTAAAATTTGGGGTGCTGCGGGCCCATCTTCTCTTGTTTTTTTTCTTCATTATTGCTTTGCTTTTTGAAGTATATTAGGTAGTTTTTTTTGCACGGGATTCATGTGCTGGTTTTTGGGGGTGTTTTTGTGCCCCCATGACATTTTTGTGATTTTTGTTCACCTTGATTTTAAACTCGCTCAAACCCACATATTTCTCGGGTTTAAAATGTTAAGTCACCCAAATTTGGATGCCTGGGCCGATTTCGGGCACTTAACGGCACGAAACGCTTTTTTACCATAGACAGACACAAGGTCCTGTCTGAGCTTTTACGAGACGGAGAAGAAAATGAGATAAAGTGTTGGGGTTTTTTGTCCCTGTCATTTTGTTTACCATTTTTCGTTGCTTTTTTTTTTTTTCTTTTGTTTTTTTTCATTGCTAATTTTTGCCCTGGCTTCGTAACTATGTGGTTCCCTTTTCTTTTTTCATTCTGTTTGTTTCTGCATAAAAAAAAAATTCACCCTTTCATTTTTTTTTTTTTTTTTTTTTCCCCGCATTTTTTCCTTCTTATCATTTTTTTTCCCCCTTTTGTGTCGTTTTTTTTTTTGAATTTTTTGGGTAGGGGGTGGGGGAAAGATAATTTTTTTCCCATTTCTGTTTTGTTTTCCCTTTTGTGTGTTTTTTTTTATATTGCCATTTTCTATTTTTTTTTTCTCTCTCCCCACGCAACAGACTCACGCATGAAACACACCCTACAGAGGGACATGCACCTCAAAACCGGCGCGCACCCCACAAAACCACACACAACAGCGCGCGCGCCCGCGCGGGGTCCCGGGTTTCAAAAGTAAAACGCACACACACAATCACCACCAAAATAACAAACAATAACACAACACACGACAGCACCAGCAAACCACATTAACACATAAATGACAGAAACATCAACATAACAAGAACAAAAGCAAAAACAACAACAACAACAAAAAAAACAACAACAACATTTCCGCTTTTTCAGTACCCCCTCAGCAACTTCGCAGTTCAAATGAAAAGGAAAAAAAAAAAACCCCAAACATTACAAAACCCCTTTACACAACTTACCCCCCCGCTCCCCCCCCCCCCCCCACCCAATCCCTTCTCCCCCCCCCCCCCTTTTAAACCTTACCTTCTGATCAGGTAAAGGGGAAACGGGGGTGGGGGAGGAGGGGGGGATCAGAGGGAAAGGGGGTTGGGGGGGGGGGGTTGGGGGTTGAACCCTTTAAAACGGGGGTTTTCACTTTTTGGGGTGATTGTTTCCTTAAATTTGTGATTCCCGACACGTACGTAAAAACTACATTGAAAAGTTTGTGTGTTTCGCGCGCGGCCTGCGTCGCGCGCGTGTGTGTGGTGTGTTGCGCGCGTGGGCGTTTTGTCAAAGTCAAATTTTTTATTTTAAAAAGGTAAATTGAATAAGCAGTGTATTTGTTTTTTTTTCATCAACCATCTATGTGTGTATTAGTGTGTGGTTGTGTTTTTTGGTGTGTGTTGGGGGGTGGGGTTGTTGTGTTGGTTTTGGGGTTGTTCGGGGTGTGTTTTTATATGGGGCTGTGTGTGGTGTGTGTGTGTCTGTGTGGTGTTTTATTGAGGCGTCGAGGGGGTGATAGAAAAGAAGATTTATAAGAGAGATATGAAAGGAAGAAGTACTGTGCATTACGATTATTCATACTTACGTTTGTTTGCAGGGAGCAAAACCAAAAATGTACCGGGTTTTGCAACGAATCATAAAAATTAATTTTTTTTCCTTCCCGGTCGATTGTTCGGGCGGGTCTTTGTGTATTTTTTTTGTTTTTCCAAGCAAGATATTTTTTTTTCTTTTTTTTTTTATTTTAGTTTTTTTTTTTTGGAAGGAGAGAAACTCGATTTATTCACAAAAAGGTCATGCCCATCATAAGGGGGGCTGCTGAGAGAGAAGAGAGAGAAAGAGAGGAGAGGAAGGAAGATTTGAGTTTTTGGGGTGTGTTTGTGTGGTGTGTTGTGTGTTGTGTGTGGTGTTGTTGTTTGTGGTGTTGGTTGGTGTTTTGTTTTTTCCTTTTTTGATGTTTTCTTCTTGTTGTGCTGTTTGGGTGGGGTGGGGGTGGGGTGGGGGGGTGACGGTGTAGATTCTATTGTTGTTGATTTTTTCTTGTTGTGACTGCGAAAATATTGGTTTTTATGCTGCTGTTGTAACTGCCTAACGTCGTCGAAACCCTTTTTTCATCATTTTGTTAACTTTTGCATAATTACGCCATATCTTTCTACCATGTAAATTTTCTTTTTTCTTTTTTTTGATACAATTTTATCGCACCACACACCACCACAAACAAAACACTTAGACTCACACAAAAAACAGAAAAATTTTTTTAAATTTCCTTATATTGCTTTGGAATTTTTTTGCACAATACCAACTTTTCGCGATAGCAGCAAGCTGTTTTTTCCTGTAAGAACGCCAATGCAGCCCCACGTTTTTTTCTTTAAACTAACTCTGTAAGGAAGGAAAGGAGTCCCAAACCTTTTAAAAGGTCGTAGGGGAGCGGGCCCAGAGCCCTCTTTTCTCTAGGCCAGCATTTTGAGGGGGGCCCCCATCCCTCCCCTCCTGCTTTTACCTTCCCTACCCAAAGGGGGCGGGTCCCATTACAGCTGGGTGAAGGGGGGAACTGTACTAAAACCCAAAGGGGCGCGCAAACGGTCACCCATCCAACGGGAAACCCACGCTCGAGCGCTTAATTTGGGGGGGGAAAGCGAGTGCTCCGCCCACTGACTATCCCCTTAAAAATTATTAATTCGCCAAGACAGGGGACAACAAAAACGGGGGAACAACGTTTTTCTTGAAAAAACCTCAAGGAGCTTGTGGCCTCAGCTGCGTTGAATGTGGAAAATTTTTTTTTCCTTTTGGGTGGCCCCTTTTGTTTCATTTTTTTTGGGTTCTTCACAGCCCTTTTTTGTGTCGTTAAAATTTTGTATTGTATGCCATTTTAATGCTGGCCAAAAAACAGGGGGTTTGGGGAAGAGAAGAGAGAGAGAAGAGAGAGAGGAGAGAGAAGAGAGGAGAGAAGAGAGAGAGAGAGATTACTGAAATTTTTTTTTGCATAAAATTTTAAAAAAGTCCTAAGTTCGGGGAGGGGTATCTCAGGGGTGGGACACTCCTTTCCCCACTAAGGGGTAAGCAGCACAAACGGGGTTACCTTTGGAGGGGTGACCGTTTCCCCCTTTGGCTCATACACCCCCAGCTGAAAGGTACCTCCCTCTTTGGGGTCAGGAAGGAAAAGCAGGAGGAGTGGAAGGGGCGCCCCCCTCAATATGCTCCCCCTGGAGAAGCGAGGTCTTTTGACGCCTCGCTTCCATACGCCCTTATATTTAGGAACACCTTCACCTTTTAAAAAAATTTTTTTTGAATTCGTTTAACACAAAGGTTTGTAAGCTACTTGACAAAAGCAAAACTAGGGCAAAAGATATACAATATGATCTTCTCAGTTAAACAGAGATTAATAACAGCGACAAAAAAATTATATAAAAAAATAACAAACATATTACTTTCAAATAAACCCCACAATTTTTTATGTTAACTTACGGGAAACACGAACATCTTTTTTTCAATTCGTCATCCCCCCAACAGGGAACAGGGCATACTTTTCCCAAAGACGGAAGGGGATTACATGCACGCTTATTTTTCTGCGTGTGTTCGCCCCGGGGCCCCTGGGTTTAACATCTCATCTGAAAAATTTTTGGGGGGAGGGGAGTCTGCCTGGGCAACTCCAGGAAAAAATCCCCCCCAACGGGGTGGCCCTCAATATGCCCCCCGTGGGGGCTAAAAACCCCGGGGCCGCAGATCACGAGTGCGCGCTCTAACCACTAGGCACCCCCGTCCCCCGAATGCGAAATGAATTCGTCCACCCGCCCAGTTTTTTCTCCTTTACAAATCACAATTATCAAAACGTTCATTTTTTGGGTACAAAATTTAAGCTATCCTTGAACAGAAAGTTTGAGTAGACACTAAAATTTAAAGGGCTGCGAAGAAAGGGGAAAAAGCTACCTCTAATACCAATTTATAGTATACACCACCGTCACCACCCCTTCCTCCACCCCTTTTAAATTTAAAACCTGTTCCACTTTTCGGAAATTTACCATAGTATCTGGGGAAAACAATGAAAAAAACCGCAACACATAGGAGTGTTAAAAAACCCCACACATCTTGTTCCATATTCTCGAAAAAAAGGGAAAAAATGAATCAATAAAAAGAAAAAATAAGTCAATAAAAAAGCTATTTTCCTCAAATCTTTTTTCACAACCCTCTTGAAAATTGTCTCCGAACAGATAGGGTTTTCTCCGGGGAAAAAACGGCCGCATCATTAAAAAAAATAACTGCATGGGGATTTTCCAGTACAAAAGGGGAAAAACGGAGCCAGGGTTTTCTGGGGCCCGGGGTAGTCTGGCGGTTTTAAACGTTTTTCGCTCATCATCTGACGCCCGGGGTTTGACCCCTACAAAGAAGGCCCCCGTTCAAGGGGGTTTTTCCCCGGGGGTTTTCACATGCCGACTCCCCTTCCCCAGAATCCTTTTATGGGAAAATATATAAACGATCCGTGCAAACGCAAAAACACTGCACACACTTTAAAAAACCCCACTCTTTCGGGAAAAGAGGTTTCTCCCCGGGGGGAGGGACAAAATTTTTAAAAAGCGCGTCACACGGGGTCGTTTTTAACACCCTACCCAATCCGAACGCGGGTTCCTTACCTTAATGGATTGGGGGGGGGGGGGGGGGAACGTCACAATGCCCAAAACTCACCATTGGGAAACCCCGGGGAGAAAACCCCAAAGGGAAAAAAATTCCCTCCTCTGGGCCTTTTGAAGGTTTTTAACCCACCTTCCAGAAAACCGTCCAATCGCAAGTTCGACAATAAAAGCCAGACAAATTTCCCCCCCTGCAACGAAAAAGTTAAGATCTGGTTTTTAAATGGTGGTGATTTGGGAAGGGGACTTTGGAAACCCACCACTGACCCTTCCTCTCTTTTCTTTCAACTCCCCTGCTAGCTCCGAGGTTCACCAAATGATGATAAGACTGGGTTTTTTTACCCATTTCCCACGTGAGGGGGGTTTTAAACATGGCAACCTTGTGAGCATTTCTTTTTTTAATAAAACCTTCCTACCGGTAAAAATCCCGTTCTTTCCCAAAACTGACGGTACGTTGCCAAGGGTTTTTGCGTGCATTCCGCCAGGGAACTTCTTTTTAAAAAAAAATATCAAAAATGACTTTCATTTCCCACAAAAATGGAAAGAAAGGGCAAGGAATTTGGGAAACGAACCCCAAAACCGTGGTTTTTAGGTAGGGGAACGTCTTTAACCGCCTGACGCACCTACCATATCCCTTCCCAAAAATTCATAGCTTTTCCCGGAGGGGCCCAAAACATGGCCCACAAAAAAAAACAGAACAAAGGAAAACGAAAACAGAAACATAACAAAGAACAACAAATCCCAAACCCAACCCTGAATTATCATTAACAAGCAGTTGGGGATCTACCCCTGATTCGACCGAAAAATTTTATTTGGCTGAAAAAAGGAAACCTATCACACACATTTTTCACAAACAACCTCCCCCCCCCCCCCCCCCCCCCCCCCACCCGTCCTTAATTCCTTCACCCCACCAACTCGTAATTTTTAAAGGCCCCCAAACACGGGTACTTAGCATAAACTCGACATTTTAACTTGATGAGTAGACTAGCTAGCGAATAAAAAGGTCGTCATTTTTTTTTCACTTCCTACAAGCAGCCGCCAGGCCATTTGGAAAACTTTTAGGGGACACGGGTTTCTAACCTGTTTTGTCCGCTTGGCGACACCAACATGTAGAAGGGCATTTTTATTATTTTTCTTGGGTTTTGGGGGGGGGTAAGGGATTGGGAAAAGGGAGGTGGGTGTTTGTGGTTATTTCCTTTTCACCCCAGATAATGGGAAAAAGCACAAATTATCTTTTTTACACCTGTTCATTGCATTGGGGGGGTCAGTTTTTTTCCCTCCGTTCACACCGGCACCAATAGCCTCTCTTCCGCAAGTGAAGTAAAACCAAAGTCGTGCCGAGTTTAAAACCTTTCCGCTTTTTTGAAGAGTAGGGCCTTTTGTACCGATGGAACGGATGACAAAATCGCATACACAAGGGACTAAGTGTAATGCACGTTAAAAGACCTGTAATTCAGCAGCATTCGGGGGTTTGGAAACAAGAACACACCCACAACAACCCCAAAATTGGGAAAGCGGCTACCTTCAAAGTGATTAAAACGTCACACCAAAGCAAAAACCTCACCCCTATAACCCATACACACAAGGCATGGGAAAAAATGACAAACTATTTACCTTAATATACCGTGTGTACACATCCAATTCCCCATTTCTTGGGCAGTACAGTGAAGAAAGTTTCAGGTGATCTATTTTTATGTAAAAAAGCAATAATATCGTTGAAGGAGTGCACACAGTTAAAACCAAATTGGCCACTGTCAAAAAGGGGGGCGAGCAAGGACATGGGGAGGCAGTTTACGCCATTAGCTCCCATGTACACTACTTCAGAATTTTAAGGCCCAAAAAAAAGCACGATCTTAGACAGGGGGAGTAATTACATTCGCCTGAACAATCATGGGGTTCATATGGGGCTAAAACGAGGCAAGGGAAACACATTTTTCTCTTTTTTATTTTTTGAAAAGATTTGTTGGGTTTCAGGGTGTACATTTTTTTTTTTTTTCTTTAGCTGTTTTTAAGAGTCGGCCATCCAGCACACCCGAATCCCTTCCTTTTTTTTTCCCGTGTACTGCCCCAAATTTTAAGGGTTTCCGTTTGCTCACACAGATTTCTTTTGTGAAATTCGGGGGTGCTCTCTCCAGGGGGATGGGGTCGCCACAAAGCAGCGCCACCCATTATTTTTTTTTTTTCTTTACAACTGTATTTGTTTTTCCCACCCAAATGGTTTTTTTTTTAGAAAATTTTTCCAGGGACAACCCCCTCTTTTTGCCAAGGTTCTTTTTTTGGCCAAAAAATGTTTAAAAAAACACGGGGCCTTGGGTTTTTTGTCTTTTCAAAAGAAAACACCCACCACCACTCACGATCTGTGGGGAAATTTTTGGCCCAAATGGGGATCAAACCCCCAGGCCTTTGAACCTGGTATTTTCTTTTCCGGGAGTACTACCCCTAGACCACCGCCCACCATTTGTGTAGAATGGAGCTTTGGAGGTGAAACTTTTTTGTGGATTGAATATATTTTTCTTTTTTTTAGTAAGTTGGACAGATGTCCCGAAAAGGGCAAAAGGATTTACTTTGTTGATCATAAAGTCGGAAAACACTACCTCAATGGTAAAAGGGGAAAAAAGGCCGCAAAACTTACCATTAACCTGAGCTTAGCGAGGACAAAAAAATACCAAAAAAAAATCAACTGCTCGGGTACCCAGTGGTTTGAACATTGGGGCCCGCAAAACTGATACCCGGGGTTTGATTCCCCCCCAAAGGGGGTATTTCCCCCCCGGGGGTTAAAAACAACCCCACTCCACTCTCCCCAATGCTTTTTCCATTATCCTCGATATAAAAGAATAAATAAAATAAAATTAAAATAAGAAAAAGCAATTTCGAAGTACCTATGTTTGTGGGGAACCCCCTCTCCCCCTCTCCCCTCTTTTCTCCCTCTCCCTCTCCTCTCATCTCTCTCTCTCTCTCTTCCTCCTCTCTCTCTCTCACACAACCATAAAGCATAATCCCCCCCCCCAAATACCAATACTTTTATCCAAAAAATTATGTGGAACAAGCAATAATAAAAAACGTGAACACATTACAATTTTAAACACAAAGAAAAGCCCCAAAACACAAGCATACACTGCAAAAACTATATAAAATTCATACAAAAGCCAATATCATTATGCACTTTTAAAATAAAAAAATAGCACTACGTTAAAGAAATGCTCCTACTTTTCTTTTCTGCAAAACACCAAAAATCCTAAAAAAAAAACCCCCCCCCCCCCCCCACTTTCTCCTGGGTTTTCCGTTGGTTTAAAACATGGTTGTTGCTATGTCCTTTTGAAAAGCAGAAAGAGTAGGAAAAAAACTGTTTTTGCTCCTGGTTTTGATCTATTCACTTTGATTGCTTTTTAAAAGGGGAGTCACAATATCTAACCCACATATTCCATTACCTCTCTCCCCTCTCCTCCTCTCCTCTTCTCTCTCTCTCCTCTCCCCCACACCACATTCATAAAAAAACTTCAGTTCCCTTAACGTCTGCCCACAACTTTACACAAGTTTACAATTTTTTTCACATATTTTTTTGTTTAACCCTCAGCTTCATACAGCACACAACAACGCTATAGCCGAGTGTAAATTTTCCTTTTTTCTTCATCCCCGGGGTTTTAGTCAAATTTTTGGGGTTTTTTTATCCGGCAGCACGGTGAATTCAGGGGGATTTTACAAAACTCCAAGGGGCAAAATTTAGTGCAAAACCTGCCATCCTTTTCCTTCATGTATATACACATCAGAAGATCAAATTGAACTTAAAGACCCGTAACTCACAGCTTTGGTGGATTTTGGGAAAAAAAACATATACGCATCCCTCCCCGAAATCAAAAGCGCTAAAACCCCATGTTGGGAAAAAAAACCGCACTCCACAAAAACCACCATTGGTGAAAATCAGAACTCTACGAGGAACGAACAACAACAAAAACCCCACCAAAAAAAATACCCCCCTCCCCCCCAGCACATTCGAGAAAAAAATAACAAGAGACAAAATCTCCAAAAAAAAATTTTGAAAAGACAAGGGAAAAGAGCAAGACGGGGAAACACAATAGAGAGACAGACAGAGGCAAAGAGAACAGAACAGAAAACCATGCACAAATTTCCCCTTTACAAGTATGTCACAAAAAACACCAAAAAAAAGCACAGGTTTAAAACCCATCCCCTTTTTCGGAAGAAACCACACTCCCGGAAAAACAATGATAATTTAAAAAAAAAAACTGCAGGGCACTGAGCTTCATGTCAAGAAAAACCATCCCCGAATCGAATGCTGCTCGCAATGTGACGAACGGGTCGCTGACACCAATCTCACCCATTTTAATCTTTGAGAACGCTTTATATCATTTCTAACGGCAAATTAAATTTTTCATGAACAACACTGACTCCCTTTCCTTTGGTTGAAAAATAGTTTTTTCCTACTTTAAAATATTTGGGCCCTTTGTATGATATTTTTTGGGGAAAATTTTTTGGAAAATGTCATTGAAGAAGATGGGGTCCCCTCGGATCGACGGATGAGAGGGAGGCAGCTTTCTGTCAGAATGATCCTCAATGGGAAAGAGGCCATTCTGGGTCACACACTTTCCCCCAGGTGTTTCAAGGGAAAACTCTCCAAAGTTTACCCGCTCCTTCGCTCAAAACCCCTTTTCCTTAAGGCCAGCGTCTCTTGTTTTCAAAAGCTTCAACCACGGACACAGCAACCCCACAAACGATCAAGGGGATCAATTTCCCCCGGGAGCGATGTCTAGGCACAGGATTAAGGTTTGTCTTTAAGGTTTTCCTGAAGCGCTTGTAATCTTTCCCAATTTTTTGGGGGCCTTTCCCTTTAGCTTCCCAAAAATGATCATTGGGATCCGCGTTGTCATTTGGACAACGGCCTGTCCACTAGCTGGTACTTGATCAGTAGGCTTTCGATGCTGGGCAGGCTGCTCTTCTCTAGGACCTGGAGGTTGGAGACCCTGTCTTGCCACTTTATTCCGAGGATCTTTCGTAGGCATCTCTGGTGAAACTGCTCAAGCTGTTGAATGTGACGGCAGTACGTCGTCCATGTTTCACAGCAGTACAACAAGGTGGTCAGCACGACAGCTCTGTAAGTTTTGATTTTGGTGCTGAGCCTGATGCCTTTGTTGTTCCACAGCCTGTTGTTGAGTCTGCCCAAGACAGAACTGGCCTTGGCGATGCGCACTGTAACTTCTGCATCAAGGGTTCCATTGCTGCAGAGGGAGCTGCCCAAGTAGCAAAACTTGTCGACTGAACTGATCTCTGTGTCATCGATCTGAACTCAGGTGGGGGGAAGGCACTGGCGTTCTGTGAAATAGCTGGTTGGTACATGGACTCGGTCTTTCCCAGGTATCGATGTCTATGTCACAGGTTTTAAGGTTTGTCAAATAAAATTGTCATGAAGTTGGTCACCAGCATCACCACATTGGCGCTGTGTGCAGAATCTTACTTTTAAAAAAGTAGATCTATACTTTCTAAAAGTATACATTCGTGCAGCTTGATGAAGCTTCAAGAAAGAAGCAAACATTTGCTACTGTTGGTGTGATTGAGATTTAAAAAAAAGAAGCTGAACCCAGGTGTTTGGGCCAGCTATGGCCGGTTGAACGAATGACAGGAATATGCCTAGCATGCAATCTGTGATCTGGAGATAGATGGACTCCGCCAGGTTCAAATTGATAAAGACACACTGTTACAAATAGATTTGTAGAAGAAAGGTTCCTGATGTAAAGAGCCTATTTGGCGTTGAGTGTTTCAACCTGAGAAAGGTTTATATTTGTGGTACTTGAATGACGTAGGCCTTCTTAGGGATGATGCAATTTTAGTTTCCTCCAGGAATACGTCACTTTTTGTACCTCACACGCGTGTTTACGTCATGCTCTTGTTTCTGTTACCTTCCCTGGACTTTGCTGTTTCCTCATCAGGTAATGCCCTCTGTTGAAAGCTACAGTCCATCGCCTCTGTGACTTTGCAGGGAACTCAGAAGGGAACATCGTCATCTTCGCCAAATAACCTAAGTGGTCCTGAGAGAAAAGCCATAAGGATAGGTCAGAACCAAGTGAAGGCCTACAGTTCATAAATCCTCCTCTTCCCCCCTCCTAGGGATGTCCGGGGGCCTGTCAGTATAAATAGCATCCCCACCTTCTGGAAATTCTGTGCTAGCAACTCCCTCTTTTCTATCCATCACTTTGCTTCTAGTTGTTCCTTTTCTTCCTGTCACATCCTTCTCGTCTATTTTCTGCCTTTTTGGTCCATTCTCCTGTCCTTTTTACCCCCAGAAAGACTTAAAAGAACGTAATTCTCTCCCACGCCGAAATCGGATGCACTGGGCCTGACTTGTCAGGCGCTTAACGGCAGAGCAACGTATTTTCGCTCATTTGTTAGGCAACAATAGTCGCTGTCTGAGGAAGAAGAATTCTCTGTGTGTTGTGCACTGGTGTCTTTTTCGTTATTGTTATGACATCATCCAATGGTGTTCCTTTCTGTTTCTTTCAACATTTTGTGTGTGTGAAAGTTGTCTGCCAGAAATTACTTGATGCTTCTAGCAAAATGAGCAGCACACTCTTTCATCATCAACCTCCCCCACCCCTAAAAAAAATGCAGCAATAAACAGTAGCACAAACAGCTAACCGTACTATTTTGTTGATATTCGTTTGTTACATGGAGGTAAAATTGCATTTGTTAAAAAAGTGTGGCGTAACGGTTTTGATGGCTTAATTATTACTGTATATTGAGAGAATTCAGAATATACTTTCTCACATATACTCACAGGCGCCATATTAGGAATTACAGCAGAGTCTTATTACCAGAATTCAGTACAAGAACCCAAATCATGACACATGGTGTCAGACGTGGGATGCATACATCTTCGTCGAACGCCTAGACAGCAGCTGTTGTTGGCTGTCATGTGAGTGAAAATGCATCGCGCTGCCGTTAAGCCCCTGACAAGTCAGGCCCAGCACATCCAGACTTCTGAATGGTTATGCACACTATGCCGTATTTTGGTTGGGCCACCCACATACCCTTCCTCCTCTTCCTCTTATCATCATCATCATCATCATCATCATCATCATCATCATCATCATCATCATCATCATCATCATCATCATCATCATCATCATCATTCTTTCATCCATTCATTTATTCATTCATTTTCCCTATGATGATAATAATAATAATAATACATGGATTTTATATAGCGCCACATCTTGCAAAAAAACAAATCATACCGCTTTCGTTCATCCCACTCATTCACATGCAGCCAGTTTCAATTAATAGTTTTTACAAATTTAAATGTATACACACACACGCACGCACGCATATAAAGGTATATACGCCAGCAGGGTGATGTGGTTTTGGCTGTTGAGGGCAGGGACAAAAATGAGATGGAACAAGAGGGGAGAATCTTAGGTCTGAAATAAATGTGTCTTGAGGCCGGATTTAAAAGCGTCATAAGAAGGCTTTTGGCGAAGGGAGAGAGGGAGGTCATTCCAGATCGATGGACCAGAAACAGAAAAAGAGCGACGCCATCGAGATAACCCCATCGATGGTTTCTTCTTTCTTCTTCGTCGAACGGTCAGACAGCAAGTCTTTCAAATGAGTGAAAATGCGTTGCGCTGCCATTAAGCGCCTGACAAGTCAGGCCCAGTGCATTTGACTTTAGCCTGGTTATCTTTTAAGCCTTTCTTGGAAAAAGGAGAATGGACCAAGAAGGCAGAAAACAGACAATAATGAGGTGACAGGAGGAAAAGCAACAAGGCAGAAACAAAGAGAGGGATAGAAAAGAGGGAATCCCTAGCACAGAATTTCCAGAAGGCGGGGATGCTATTTATACTGACATGCCCCCGACATTCCGACAGGGGAGGAAGGGGGGGGGGGGTATACATAATTTTAACGGAGTTTTGTATGTGTTAGTTATGGGTTTGTTTGTGGTTTTGCTTTTTGCCTCAGCCCGATACAAGCTGAAAGTATGTTGATGCTGTCTATCATTGTTTTGTATTGTTATGAGTATATTGTCTTTTTGGTTGTTATTGAATAACTCCCTGTTAAAACGATTGAGTTTTGGATGTTTTTGACCACATCAGTTGTAAATGCCTCTCCTCAAAATTCATTTAAAACTTAGTTTGTCATATTTCAGGTTTTAACAATTGTTTTCAAAAGTGTGTGTGTATGGAGAAGGGGGAGGGGTGCGCGCGTGTAAGTGTGTGTGTGTGTGTGTGTGTGTGTGTGTGTGTGTGTGTGTGTGTGAGAGGAGAGAAGAGAGAGAGAGAGAGAGAGGAGAGAGAGAGAGAGAGAGGAGAGAGAGAGAGAGAGAGAGAGAGAGAGAGAGAGAGAGAGAGAAAGAGAGAGAGAGATTCCATACACACTACACCAGATCTCTCCTTTCTTTGTATATTTTTTTTTTTTTTAGTTCGAGGATAATGGGATAAGCACTCATGTGCTTTTTGTTTTTAACCTCTAGTTCCCGTATATATGCAGTTTTGTCAATTTTGTCATCCGTTCCCACCGGCACACAATGGCCTACTCTTCCGATAAGTGGATCAGGTTTTAACGTATGCGCAAGATGTTCTGTGTGCATATGCACACGGGACCTCGGTTTAAAGTCTCCATCCGGAGGACTAACAAAGCAGAAACAAAGAGTGGGATAGAAAAGAGGGAATTTCTATCAGGAAATCCACCAGGCAGATGACTTGCTAACTACCTGCCACACACGAAATGCTCTTGTGAGCCTGTGGTGGATCCTGCCTAGTTTCTTGTTCCGGCAACCAGTCCAACTAATGACTTCTCCCTGTCGGCATGCCGGGGGCCTGTCAGTTGAAGCAGCATCTCCGCCCTCTGGAAATTCTGTGCCAGAAATTCCCTCTTTTCTATCCCTCTCTTTGTGTCTGCCTTGTTCTTTTTTACTTCTGTCACCCCTTTCTTGTCTATTTTCTGCCTTCTTGGTCCATTGCCGGATTCTTCCCCTCAGAAAGACTTGAAATGTAGCAATTCCCTCTCCGGCTGAAGTCGGATGCGCTGGGCCTGACTTGCCAGGCGCTTAACAGCAGCACAACGCATTTTCGCTCATATGACAGACAACATTAGTTGCTGTCTGAGCGTTCGAAGAAGAAGAAGAAGAAGAAGAAGAAGAAGAAGAAGATGATGATGATGATGAAGAAGAAGATGAAGAAGAAGAAGAAGAAGAAGAAGAAGAAGAAGAAGAAGAAGAAGAAGAAGAAGAAGAAGAAGAAGAAGAAGAAGTACTGAAAGTCTTTGCATTCGGATAAGCTGCCATAGCCGTTTTCCTGAAGTGCATGGTTCCCTGAAGCAGGTTTCCTTTAAAACCCCGAAGAGCTTTGTCTTGCAGTTGCTTTTTTGTTTGTTTGATACAGTTTGCTCTTAAGGAAAAAATATCTTCTGCATTTTGTTTCTGTCGTTCCCTTTTAAACAATCATCTTTCTAATCTACTTGTTCCCCATTTCTTGGACTTTTCACTTCATGGACTCCTCTCTGCTAATAAGTTTTCTGTCCAAAGAAAACTCGAGAAACCTGATTAAGATTTGTAAAGATATATTTTGGAGTGATACCGGAAAGTTGACCTCGTCGACCAAAGGATCTAGATTAATACACTTTTCCTCTGTACTCTTGAATTCCCTTTGCTTCATTCGTTTGTTGAAGTAAAAAGAATTGGCATCATATCTCACTGACCGACTATTTTTTCTTTGATCTTTATATCCTTCAAAAGCTGTTTCGAGCAGTTTTATTCCAACGATAGCAAGTGGTAGAATTTTAACCACTTTTTAAAAATATCCCGTGTGATAAAATGTTTTATGCATGTTTAACTTCAGAGAACTGTATGTTAGTCCGTCGAGTTCGACGATGACCTCCAAAACAGCAGAGGAGGCAGCTGCTGTTTCGGAAATTGGGCAGACATTTGATTATAGTGGAGATGCCTTGCCCACAGTACATCCCCACTCTCTCGGCCAAGTGGGCATAAGGACAGTCAGCGTTGGAGATGTTCTCCAAAGGCCAACTAGCCCCCAG
>CM054138.1:84021782-84039990 GCA_028751875.1 Rapana venosa | reverse complement strand
GTTGTCTGCTTTTCCTTTCTTTGTTGTCGCCTTTGTCTGTTTTGTCTGCTTGTCTTTGTCTGTTGTCTGTCTGTCTGTCTGTCTGTCTGCCGTCTGTCTGCCTGTCTGCTTCTGTCTGCTGTTGTCGGGCTGCCTGTTGCTTTCTGTCGTCTGTCGGCTTGTCTGTCTGCTGGCCGTTGTCGGTCTGTCTGTCTGTCTGCTGCTGTCTGCTGCGCTGCTGTCTGCCGTCTGTCTTCTGTCTGGCCTGTCTGTCTGTCTGCCCGTCTGTCTGTCTGTCTGTCTGCCTGTCTGTCGTCTGCTGTGATGTTGCGTGCCGTCTGTCTGTTGTGTGTTGTCTGCCTGTCTGTCTGCCTGTCTGTCTGTTGCCGGCTGTCTAGTGCTGTGTGTCCTGTGTTTTGTGTGTGTGTGTTGTGTGTGTTTGCGTTGAGTGAGTTGTGTTGTTGCCTGTGGTGGGTGTGGGTGAAGTGCGTGTGTTGTGTGTGTCGTGATGTGTGTGTGTGTGTGTGTGTGTGTGTGTAGTTTGTGTGTGTGTTGTGTGTGTGTGTGTGTGTGTTGGTGTGTGTGGGGGTGTGTGGTGTGTATGTGTGTGTGAAGTGTGTGTGTGTGGTGTGTGTGTGTGTGTGTGTGTGTGTGTGTGTGTGTGTGTGTGTGTGTGTGTGTTTGTGTGTGGTGTGTGTGGGTGTGATGTGTTGTGTGGTGTGTGTGTGTGGTGTGGGGTGAGGGTGTGTGTAGTGTGGTTTGTGTGTTGTGTTGGTGGGGGATGTGTGTTGTGTGTGTGTTGTGTTTGTATGTGGTGTTTTGTGTGTGTGTTGTGTTGTGTGTGGTGGTGTGTTGTGTTGTGTGTGTGATGTGTTGTCTGTTGTGTGTTGTGTGTGTGTGTTGTGTGGTGTTGAGTGGTTGGCTGGCTGTGGGGTGATGTTTAGTGTGATGTGGCGGGTGTGTGGGGATGGTGGTGATGGTGGGGTGGGGTTTATATGTGTGCGTGTTATGTTGTTGAGGGGGGGAGGTATGTGTTGTGTGTGTGGTGTGTGTGTTGTGTGTGTGTGTGTGTGTGTGTTGTGTGTGTGTGTGTGTGTGTGTGTGTGTGTGATGTGTGTGAAGGGGATGTGTTGTTGTATTGTGTGTGTGGTGTGTGTGTGTGGTGTGTGTGTGTGGTGTGTGTGGTGTGTGTGATGTGTGTGTGTGTGTGTGTGTGTGTGTGTGTGTGTGTGTGAAGGTGGTGGTGGGTATGTGCTTGAATGGATACCTGTCTAATGATTATGATAGCTACACCATGCGACCCTCCTTTGAGTTTCCACTGAAAATAATGGTGCGGTTTTCTTCTTTTGATTTTGCCTTTCCCTTTCTCCCTCTGCCCTTTTTTTTAAGCGAAACATGCCCATCTCAGGGGGAAAGGGAAAAGTCCAATTTGGGCAGAGCACTCGCTTTCCCCCCCGCCAATGTTAAGCAGCAATTTATGTGGGTTTCCGAGTGGAGATGGGGGAAACCGATTTTCGCGCCCTTTGCTTCCGTACGTTTCCCCCGTTAACCCCCGAAAGTAAAATGGGTTTCCTACCCCCTTTTGGGGCAGGGGAAAGGGAAAAACAGCGAGGGAGGATGGGGGCCGCCCTAAAATGCTGCCCCGGGGGTGAAGGGCCTTTTGTGCCTTTGCCCCCCTTAAAGAAACCCCAAAAAGGTTTGGGAAAAACCCTTTTTTTACCCCCCTATGCTTAAACTTTAAAGGGTTTTGTTGTATTTAGCAATAGGGCTAAAATCTTTCCTGCAATAGGCCTTCACCCTTTCACGGTCCCGTGTGTTTATGTTCCCAAGAAAAACATTTAAATTCCCAGGGGGGAAAATGATCTAGGCAGGGAAAAAAAGTGGCCAACCCCTGGCCCAAACAATAAAGGAGGCCTTTCCATGTTCGTTTCTTTAAAGCGGGGGCACCAATTTTTGGAAATGAACGTAACCCCTTCGTCTGCCCCCGTACAAGGGGGAGCAAATTTCGTTCTTTGGCATGCTCCCTGTGTTCGTCCTTAGAGGCTTCTTTAATTTTTCTTTACATTCTTTTCTTCTTCCCCAATTTTTTCTTCTTCTTCGCAAAATTTTTCTTTTCTTCTTCTTCTTCTTTTCTTCTTCTTCTTCTTCTTTGCAATTCTTTTTTCTTTTTCAATTCTTCTTCTTCGAATTCTTTCTTCTTCTTCTTCTTCTTCTTTTTTTCTTCGCAATTTTTTCTTCTTCTTCTTCACAAATTTTCTTCTTTTCTTTGAAAAATTTTTTCTTCGGGAAATTTTTCTTTGCAAATTTTTCTTCTTCTTCTTCTTCTTTTTCTCTTCTTCCCCAATTCTTTTCTTCTTCGCAAAATTTTCTTTTCTTCTTCGAACTCTTTTTCTTTTCGCAATTCCTTCTTCTTTTCTCTTCTTCTTCTTTTCTTCTTTTTCTTCTTCTTCTTTTCTTCTTTTCTTCTTTTTTCTTCTTTCTTTACAATTCTTCCTTTTCCCTTTTTCTTCTTCTCTTTTTCTTTTTCTTTTTTCTTCTTCTTTTTCTTCTTCTTCTTCTTTTTTCTTTTCTTTCTTCTTCTTTTCACAAATTTTTCTTCCCTTTTTCGAATTTTTTTTCTTCGCAATCCCTTTTTTATCGCAATTCTTCTTCACAATTTTTCTTTTCTTCGCAATTTCCCTTTTTTCCCCTTTTTCTTCGCAAATTTTCTTCTTCTTTGGGAATTCCTTTCCCCCAATTCTTTTTCTTTTTTGTTCTTGTTCTTGTTTTGTTCTTCCCTTCCCTTTTTCTTCTTCTTCTTCTTTTTTTCTTTTTCTTCTTCAAATTTTCACTTCTTCAACCCTTTTTCTTCTTCTTCTTTTCTTCTTTTTCTTTTTCTTTTTCAATTCTTCTTCTTTTTTCACAATTCTTCTCCCTTTTTCTTCCCTTTTTTCTTCTTCTTTTCCCTTTTTTTTCTTCTTCTTCTTCTTTTTCGCAAAATTTTTCTTCTTTTTTCTTTTTTCTTCGCCAAATTTCCCCTTCTTCTTCGCAAATTCTTCTTCACAATTCCCTTTTCTTTCTTCTTCTTCTTCTTTTCTTCTTCTTTTTCTTTTTCTTTTTTCTTCTTCTTCAAAATTCTTCTTTTTTTTCGGGGATTCACCTTCTTCTCCCCCAAATTTTTCTTTTTTCGCAAAAATTTCCTTCTTTTTCTTTCCCCAATTCTCCTTTTCCCTTTTTCGCAAATTTTCCTTCTTCTTTCCCCAAATTTTCCCTTTTTCTTTTGCAAAATTTTCCTTCTTTCTTTCTTCGGGAATTCTCCTTCTTTTCTTTTGCAAATTTTTTCCCCCCCCTTTTTCTTCTTCGCAATTTCCTTCTTCTTCTTCCCAATTCCTTTCTTCTTCTTCTTCGCAATTCTTTCCTTTTTCTTCCCTTTTTCACAATTCTCCTTTTTCTTCTTCGGAATTTTCCTTCTTCTTCGCAATTTTTCTTCTTCTTCGCAATTCTTCTTCTTCTTCTTCTTTTTCTTTTTTTCTTCTTCTTCTTCTTTCTTCTTCTTCTTCTTCTTCTTCGAAATTTTCTCCTTCTTCTTCTTCTTCTTCTTCTTCTCTTCACAAATTCTCCTTCTTCTTCTTCGAAATTCTCCTTCTTTGTTGGGGTTTTTCCTCCGCTAGACTGCCAGGTTGACCAACGTGAGGTTTTCCCCATGACCCAGTTATGAGTCACTATAGCCGCCTGGGATGTTAAAAACCGTTTGACTTCAAGCATGGGGTCCATGAAGTCGTGGGTTTTGAATCTCGGTGGCGGATGCGACGTCTGGGGGAATTAAGGATGGATTTTTGTTACGGACTTTCCCCGGTCAGCTTTAATTGCCCACCATGGAGGTAGCCGCATTCCGACTTCAGGGATGTTTGCTGGTAAATTCGTATTTTCCCGTAAACCGTCGAAGGCTGATATAGGTTACGGGGTCTTTAACGCGCATGTGTGATCTCCTGCATGTGTGTATACATGAAGAGAATTAAGGGACTGGCAGGCCTGCACTTGAAGGTGACCGGGAGTGGTAAAAAATCCCCATCCTTTACTCACCAATACAGACGCCGAGATTCGAACCCACGACTTCAAAGGACCCATGGGATTGTTGTCGAACAGGTCTTAACCACTCAGCTATAGCCACCGTCATGTCACATAATGCAATGAATTATACTGCATTGCGACCAACGCAATGGAATGCAATGCTTATTATGTAATACAATGCATCATCATCAACATCATCATCATCATCATCATCATCATCATCATCATCATCAGAAGAAGAAGAAGAAATGGAATTTAATATAGCGCCATATCTTGGAAATTACACAAATCAGAGCGCTTGCATTCTACCCCGCTCCTACACCTGCACCCAAAACGATGATTAACAATATGTTAACAAATTCAAATGCACACAACACACACACACACACACACACACACACACAACACACACACACACACACACACACACACACACACAACAGAGAGTTATTATTATTATATTATTAATATTAATTATACCTCCTGTCTACTGTGAGTCGCTTTGATTTCCCGATGCACAGCTCCAACACAAGCAAACGTTTCCATTGCCCTTACACAAAATACCGACGCGCCTGGTTCCCTCACAACATAGGATCCGTTAGACACATTGCTTCGTCCCTTGGGCCTGGAATCAAAACATCGCCTACGCTAAGTGCATGTAAGACTGAAGATTCATGTCTTTCTGTGTGTGTTGTTGTATGTATTGTGTGTGTGTGTGTATGTGTGTTGTATTGTGTGTGTGTGTGTGTGTGTGTGTGTGTGTGTGTGTGAGAGGTGTGTGTGTGGTGTGTGTGTGTGTGTGTGTGTGTGTGTGTGTGGTGAGTGTGTGTGTGTTGTGTGATCCTCCTCGCTACAGCTCAAAGCTTCACCAATGTGGGTGGTATGAGGTGACCGTTTGCCCGCATGGTTTTAAAGGTAATGTGTGCCTTAACTCGCGCGCGCGCGTTCTCTCTCTCTCTCTCCCTCCTCTCTCTTCTCGTCTCCTCTCTCTCTCTCTCTCTCATCTCTCTCTCTCTCACTCTCTCACTCTTTCTCTCTCTTTCTCTCTCCTCTCAAACACACACACATACACAACACACACATACACACATACACACCCCACTACACACACAACACACAACCCATACACCCCCCCCACTACACACACACACTACACACACACACATACACATCCCACAACCACACACACACACACATACACCCCCCCCCCCACTACACACACACACGTACACACAAACCACACTACCACACACACACACACGTACACACACACTTTACACATACACACACACACAGAAGAAAAAAGAACGCCCACTAACACACACACACACGCACCCACTACACAACCCCACTACACACACACACATACACACCCCATCTCTACACACACACATACACCCCCCCACCCACTACACACACACACACACACATCACACACAAACCCCACTACACACACACACACACACAAACCCCTCTACACACACACACACTACACACACACACACACACGTACAAACATACACACACAAACCCACCCCCCACTACACACACACATACACCCCCCCCGCCCCACTACACACACATACACACATCACATACACACAACAAACCCCACTACACACACACACATACACACACACACATACACACACACCACACACACAACACACACACACACACAAGACACACACCCACAAACCCCACTACACACACACACACACCCACATTACCCCACTACACACAACCACACACACACAAACCCCACAACACACACACACACACACACACACACACACACACACAAAGCCCCACTACACACACACACACACACACAACACACACACACACACAAAAAAACACACACAAACCCACACACACACACAACAACACACACCTACAAATACCCTCATCTTCCTTCCACCTGCCTGTTCCCAATCAACCGAAACTGCCCAAAACCGCTCCTCCAACAACAACCACCAACGACGGGCTGCTGCTGCCGACCAGCCTGCCACTCGACCGCCACCGCCACATCATCGCGGAGCTCTGTCTTCAGCCCCCAGTCACTCAGCCTGGGCCTGGAGAGTCCCTGTGCGCTACCTTCCCCATGCCTGGCTCTGCTCCAGCTGCTTTAGCTTCCCAGCACTAAAAAGCTACAAACTCACACAGACCAGAACTAGGCTAACCGGCCCCTCCATGGTCTAGCTAGCCCCTGAACAGAGAGTGGGGTTTTTGGTTTTCTGCTGGGTGGGTTTTTTGCTACCGTTAACACATGTACGCGTGTATACGTGGAGTTAACTTACTCCACTCGGCTCTGACAGTTCTCTCCCCTTCTTTTCCACCACACCTGGTAGATTAGCCATGTTTTGCAATAATTATCTGTTATAGTACACGAGTTATTCACCATTGTCATAGTTTTTTATGTAAATTATAACCTTGGTATTTGTTTAACACTGCCGACAGTATTTTGGCCTTGATGATGTTTCCTAAGCCGCTCACCTCTCCACACCCTTCCCCCCCCCCCCCCCTCTCTCTCTCTCTCTGGTTTTTTCTATTCAACTACTTTATGTGTGTGTACCCTACAAAATACATATGTTCCTTGTGTTTTATTTTTCCTTTTTTTTTCTTTATCTTTATTGTTAGAAAAGATTGCAGTCGATGAACATTTTTGTTGTTGTTGGTTTTGGACCAAGCTTGATGTTGCTATGATTCCAAAATGTTTTCAATGGTTAATCTCATTTCTGATTAAGAAGTATTTAAACCAGATAACTTGAGTTTGACTCAATCCGAACATATAGAGAACTTTAACTTTTTATGTATTTAATTTTTTTAATACCAGGATGCTGGGGTCAGGTATTGATGGAACTTTATCCTCCAAAGTGTAAGTTGAAAGTATGAAGAACTCAGGGTGCCAATAAAGTCATGACATTCCTTTTGTGTGTGGTTGTGTGTGTGTGTGTGTGTGTGTGTGTGTGGTGTTGTGTGTGTGTTGTTGTGTGTGGTGTGTGTGTGTGGTTGTGTGTGTGGTGTGTGTGTGTCATTCCCTATTTTATAGAATTGTTCGTGAGAAACTGTGAACATTTGAGATGCAAGGACTTACTGTTGTTGTTGTTGTTTGTTTGTTGTTAATCGTGTTGTTTAATGTTTTGTGCAGAGGCAGCTTTCTTTCACCGCGCGGCGGCACAATGTGTGTTTTGTGTGCGCGCGCGCGTGTGCATGTCTTATGTGTGTATGTGTGTGTGCGTGCGTGTGGTGTGTGTGTTTGTGTGTGTGTGTGTTGTGTGTGGCGAGCGTGCGTGCGTGTGTGTGTGTGTAGTATGTGCAGTGTGTGTGTGTGTGTGTGTGTGTGGTGGTGTTGTGTGTGTGGTGTGTGAGTGTGTGTGGTGTGTGTGTGCAAACAGAACACTGACTTCATTATGAAGAAGCCTTGTTAGGACTCCAAGCATTTTTCAAGAGCAGAGAGTTTTCAATATTCAGCATAGAAACAGAATTTGATACCGCCAACATTTTAACGCTGGCAGGCTTTGCTCAAACACCATTCTTCATGTGGCACCGATCCTGACCTTACCACAGACTTCAGAAAGGCGTTTGAGGGAGTCTGGCAGAGGGTACTATTGTCCACATTGACGAAATTCAACATTGGGCAGAAATGCAACACCATCCATCAACTTTGCCCCAAAGCAAATATGCAACACTCATAAATGCTGCTGTAAGGAAAATAATGTTATCCTTTTATTGACCAGTGTAAGTCAGGCTTTATTTCCAACACTTTTCATCGTATTTTCAAAACGCGTTGAATGCGACCGTTTTTTCCATTATGAAGGTAGCCGCATTCCGACTTTGGAAATTAAAAAAAACCCGCATTGTGAATGATGAATTTGAAGATCATGTCAGCACTTTTAGATTTGGAGAATTAGCCACCCAAATTGTTTAGACCTTCACCTTGTGTAAACGCACATGCGCACGGGTATAACCACAGGGCAAAAAGGGAAAAGAGATACTATACAGCTTCGTCAGCGCCTGGACTTATCACAGTTCTTGATTAAACCATTGACGCTGGGGGCAACAGCAAAGTGAGAGGCTGTTTTTACCAGTGGTTTCTTTCCCACTCTCGGAATTCCACTTTACAGCTTAGTCTTTAGTGATCGACTATGACCTCGACTAGGAGGCTTGCCTCGCACAGTCCTTAAGTGCTGCAGGCCCTGGGGCTAGTTGGCCTTTGGAGAACATCTCCCAACGCTGACTGCCCCTTATGCCCACTGGCCGAGAGAGGGGGGATGTACTGTGGGCAAGGCATCTCCACTATAATAAAATGTCTGCCCAATTTCCGAAACAGCAGCTGCCTCCTCTGCTTTTTGGGAGGTCATCGTCGAACTCGACGGACTAACATACGTTTTTGAAGTTAAACATGCTTTAAAACATTTTAATCACACGGGATATTTTTAAAAAGTGGTTAAATTTTTCCCATTTGCTATCGTTGGAATAAAACTGCTCGAAACAGCTTTTGAAGGATATAAAGATCAAAGAAAAGATAGTCGGTCAGTGAGATATGATGCCAATTCTTTTTACTTCAACAAACGAATGAAGCAAAGGGAATTTAAGAGTACAGAGGAAAAGTGTATTAATCTAGATCCTTTGGTCGACGAGGTCAACTTTCCGGTATCACTCCAAAATATATCTTTACAAATCTTAATCAGGTTTCTCGAGTTTTCTTTGGACAAGAAAACTTATTAGCAGAGAGGAGTCCATGAAGTGAAAAGTCCAAGAAATGGGGAACAAGTAGATTAGAAAGATGATTGTTTTAAAGGGATCGACAGAAACAAAATGCAGAAGATATTTTTTCCTTAAGAGCAAACTGTATCAAACAAACAAAAAAGCAACTGCAAGACAAAGCTCTTCGGGGTTTTATAGGAAACCTGCTTCAGGGAACCATGCACTTTTGAAAAACGGCTATGGCAGCTTATCCGAATGCAAAGACTTTCAGTACTTCTTCTTCTTCTCCTTCTTCTTCTTCTTCTTCTTGTTCTTCTTCTTCTTCTCCTCCTTCTTCTTCTTGTTTTTCTTGTTCTTGTTCTGTTCTTGTTCTTGTTCTCTTCTTCTTTTTCTTCTTCTTCTCATTCTTTATCATCATTTTTCATCTTCATCATCATCATCATCATATCATCACTTCTCTTCTTCTTCTTCTCTTCTTTTTTTCTTCTTCTTTTCTTCTTCTTCTTCTTCTTCTTCTTCTTCTCTTCTTCTCTTCTTCATCATCAAACATCATCTTCTTCTTCTCTTTGCAATTCTTCTTCTTCTTCTCTTTTCTTCTTCTTCTTCTTCTTCTCTTCTTCTTCTTCTTCTTCTTCTTCCTAAACGCTCAACAGCAACTATGTGTCTGTCATATGAGCGAAATGCGTTGTGCTGCTGTAAAACGCCTGGCAAGTCAGGCCAGCGCATCCGACTTCAGCCGAGAGAGAATTGTACATTTCAAGTCTTTTCTGAGGGGAAGAAAATCCGGCAATGGACAAAGAAGGCAGGAAATAGACAAGAATGGGGTGAACAGAAGTAAAAAAAAACAAGGCGACACAAAGAGGGAAAAAAGAGGGAATTCTGGCACAGAATTTCCAGAGGGTGGAGATGGCTTCAACTGACAGGCCCCCGGCATGCCGACAGGGAGAAGTCCTTAGTTGGACTGGTTGCCGGGAAAAAGAAACTAGGCAGGGTCCACCCAGGCTCACAAGAGCATTTCGTGTGTGGCAGGTAGTTAGCAAGTCATCTGCCTGGTGGATTTCCTGATAGAAATTCCCTCTTTTCTATCCCTCTCCTTTTTTTTTTTCTTTGTTAGTCCTCCGGATGAGACTGTAAACCGTGGTCCCGTGTGCATATGCACACAGAACATCTTGCGCATACGTTAAAACCTGATCCACTTATCGGAAGAGTAGGCCATTGTGTGCCGGTGGGAACGGATGACAAAATTGACAAAACTGCATATATACGGGAACTAGAGGTTAAAAAAAAAAGCACATACCTCGAACTAAAAAAATAAATATACAAAGAAAGGAGAGATCTGGTGTAGTGTGTATGGAATCTCTCTCTTTTCTCCTTTTCTCTCTCTCCTCTCTCTCCTCTCTCTCTCTCTCTCTTTTCTCTCTCTCCTCTCTCTCTCTCTCTCTCCTCCCCACACACACACACACACACACACACACACACACACCACACACACACACACTTACACGCGCGCACCCCTCCCCCTTCTCCATACAAACACACACATCTTTGAAAACAATTTTTAAAACCTGAAATATGACAAACTAAGTTTTAAATGACTTTTGAGGAGAGGTATTTACAACTGATGTGGGCAAAAACATCCCAAACTCAATCGATTTAACAGGAAGCTATTAAATAACAACCAAAAAGACCATAATAGTACTCATAACAATACAAAACAATGACAGACAGCATCAACATACTTTCAGCTTGTATCGTGCCGAGGCAAAAAAACAAAACCACAAACAAACCCATAACAACACATACAAAACTCCGTTAAAATTATGTACAACCCCCCCCCCCCCCCCCCCCCCCGCCTCCCCCCTTCCTCCCCCTGTCGGAATGTCGGGGGCATGTCAGTATATATAAATAGCATCCCCGCCTTCTGGAAATGCTGTGCTAGGGATTCCCTTTCTTCTATCCCTCTCTTTGTTTCTGCCTTGTTGCTTTTCCTCCTGTCACTTCATTATTGTCTGTTTTCTGCCTTCTTGGTTCATTCTCCTTTTTCCAAGAAAGGCTTGAAAGATAACCACGCCAAAGTCAAATGCACTGGGCCTGACTTGTCAGGCGCTTAACGGCAGCGCAACGCATTTTCACTCATTTGAAAAACTTGCTGTCTGACCGTTTGACGAAGAAGAAAGAAGAAACCATCGATGGGGTTATCTCGATGGGGTCGCTCTTTTTCTGTTTCTGGTCCATCGATCTGGAATGACCTCCCTCTCTCCCTTTGCCAAAAGTAGTATGACGCTTTTAAATCCGGCCTTAAGACATATTTATTTCAAACCTAAGATTCTCCCATGGTTGTGTTTTTCGGCGATGTTTGCCAAGAAGTATGCTTGCTGTCTCAGTCATCACTGTGTTAAAACTGGTGGTCATCGTTTCGGCATCTTCTTCAAGTGCCAGCAGTGGTGCGAATTTCCCTCCTATTGTTGCTTGGAAGGACTCGGCGATGGTGGGGTCCTTCAGTTTGTCCAGGTTGAACTTGAGTCTGGTGTTCTTTGTCTTATTGGTCTTCTTCAATCGGACTCTAAAGTTCAGGAGCACGAGGTCATGATCGCTGCCCATGTCTGCACCTGGGAATGTCCTCGTCTTGGCTCTGTTGATGCCAGATCGAAACTGGTTCTGCACCTGGATGTAGTCAATCTGGTTGTGATGGATCCCATTGGGTGCTGCCATGTCCAGCGTCGGGGATGCCTTGTGTTCTCCAAGGGTATTGGCGAGCACCGTGTCGTTGTAGCTGGCAAATTCCAGTAGTCGGAGTCCTCGCTCATTGGTGATCCGCATTACAGGAGGGACCGCAGAATTTGCTCCAGTCTTTCAGTGCGTCTCCGCCCACCTTGGCGTTCCAGTCTCCCTGGATGATCAAGATGTCTTTCTTGTTCATCTTATCGATGATGCCCTGTAGTTGGTTGTAGAATTCCTCTACGACTTCATCATCGTGATCCGTTGTTGGTGCGTAGGCTTGAATCACTGTGATGTTGAATGGGGCTGCCCTGAGGCGGATGGCCATAAGCCGGCTGTTTACTGGGTAGTATCCTATTACCGAGTTCTTGATGTTCTTGTTGACAAGCATGCCTACGCCATTGATATGCTTGTCCTGCTCCCCGCTATAGTAGAGCATATGTCCCTCGTCAGTATGGTGTTCACCGTGCTCCTTCCATCTGACATCACAGAGACCTACCAGATGCGAGGTGTACCTGTCCAGCTCGTATATCAGTTCTTGGAGTTTGCCTGTTTGGGCCAGACTTCTGACGTTCCATGTTGCGATGGTGATGTAGTCCCTTCCTCTGATCTTTTTTGTAGGGGTTCCACCAGTAGCACACTTGGCGCCTCCGCCTGGTGGCAGACGGAAGGCGCGGTCCTTGTTGACCCGGGCGGCGACCGATCCGGTATATTCTTTATTTTCGTCAGTTCCAGCGTTTTAGCGTGTCTTGGGTCACAGATGAAATCTTGAATATGTGTGACAAAAGACGAGACCTGAAGAAGAGCAAGAACACTACAGGAGCAGTTGAGTACAGAGAAGTAAACAAGATCAGGAGAGACATGAGGAAGACCAAGGAGGAATGGATAGAGAAACAATGTACAGAAATCGAAGAGAGCCTGACAAAGAATAATAGCAGAAGAGCATACCAGATTGTGAAAGAGCTCACCAAACAGAAACAGGCAAGAGTCAGTAACATCCAGGACAAAGAAGGGAATTGCCTAACAGAAAAGAAGGAAATCGTTGGCAGATGGACGGAATACTGTTCCGAACTCTACAATCATCAGACACTAGGCGACCCCAGCGTACTTGCAAGCCAAGCCTCATCGAATAAAAACAACTTCCCAATTCTACGCGAGGAAGTAGAAGTAGCAATTAGATCGCTGAAGAAAGGAAAATCAGCAGGAATCGACAACATCCCCCGCAGAGCTGATCCAACACGGGGGAGAAGCAGTGACAGACATCCTTACAAGTATCTGCAACAAGATCTGGCAGACCGGAGAGTGGCCTACACCATGGACCCAATCACTCATCATCACTCTCCCCAAGAAAGGAAATCTCCAGCAGTGCCAAAACTACAGGACAATCAGCCTCATAAGTCATGCCAGTAAAAGTCATGCTGAAAGTGATCCTGAACAGGCTGGAAACCACAGGCAGAACAGATCATCGCCGAAGAGCAGGCCGGCTTCCGCCCAAATAGAAGCACCACAGAACAGATATTCAACCTGAGGGTTCTGTGTGAGAAATACAGCCAGCATCAACAAGACATCTTCCACGTCTTCATTGATTTTAAGAAGGCCTTCGAAAAGAGTATGGTATGACGCTCTGTGGGCCACCATGAACAAATTCAACATGGGCCAGAAGCTGATCCACACCATCAAGGAACTCTACTCAAAGGCCACCAGTGCAGTACTCGTACAGGGCACGGTAGGGAATGGTTTTCCCTACCCCAGTTGGGGTCCGACAGGGATGTCTGCTGTCGCCGACACTATTTAACATTTTCCTCGAACGCATCATGACTGACGCCTTGGAAGACCACACAGTCACAGTCAGCATTGGAGGGCAAACAATCACCAACCTCAGGTTTGCCGATGACATTGACGGTCTGGTAGGAAATGAAGAGGAACTGGCCAACCTAGTGAAGCAACTGGACGAAATATCCTCACGATACGGCATGGAAATCAGCGCCGAGAAAATCAAGCTCATGTCAAACATTGCCCAACCAATCACCACCAAGATCACTCTCAGCGGAAAAGAACTGGAGACAGTTGACCATTTCAAGTACCTTGAGCCATCATAAGTGAGGAGGGATCGAAGACCGAAATCCTAGCAAGAGCGGCACAAACAGCAGCAGCAATGGCAAGACTGAAGACCATATGGGAGAGACAGAAACATCCCTCTCGGAACCAAGGTTTAAAATTACTAAACGCGCTAGTCACCTCAATCATGCTTTACGCATGTGAGGCATGGACACTGAAAAGCAGACCTACAAAGGAGGATCCAAGCAGTAGAAATGAGATGCCTCAGAAGGCTCCTTGGCATCTCATACAAGGACCATGACACCAACAATGAAGTCCGCAGAATGATCACTCAACAGGTGCGGGACTATGAAGACCTACTGACCACTCCGAAAAAGAGGAAACTCAGATGGTATGGGCACGTAACACGCTCAGAAGGACTTGCAAAGACCATCCTGCAAGGAACAGTCCAGGGGAAGAGAAGACGGGGCAGACAGAGGAGAAAGTGGGCCGACGACATCCGTGATTGGACAGGGGAGGACTTCAGTGTCACCCAGGCACTCGCCCACGACCGTGCTAAGTGGAGCCAGCTGGTCCACCGTTCGTCCACCATGCAGCGCCCCTACGACCCTGGCGGGTTACGGGACCAGTGAACAGTGAACAGTGAAGATTCTCCCCTCTTGTTCCATCTCATTTTTGTCCCTGCACTCAACAGCCCTTACCTTTATGTGAGTGCGTGCGTGCGTGCGTGCGTATGTGTGTGTGTGTGTGTTGTGTGTGGGGTGGTGTGTGGGGTGTTGTGTGTGTGTGTGTGGGTGTGTGGTGTGGTTGTGTGTGTGTGTGTGTGTGTGTGTGTGTGTTGTGTGTGTGTGTGTGTGTGTGGTGTGTGTGTGTGTGTGTGTGAGAGAGGGGAGAGTATCACCACAAACATAGGTACTTCAGTCATTGCATTTCTTACTTAACTTTTACTTACTTTATTCTTTTATATCGAGGATAATGGAATAAGCACTTGGGAGAGTGGAGTCGGCACTGATGTTAACTCCAGGGGGAAATATCCCCTTGAACGGGAATCGAACCCGGGTCGTCAGATTGCGAGCGCAATGTTCTAACCACTAGGCTATCCCGAGCAGTTGATTTTGTTTTGGTATTTTTTTTGTTCCTGAGCTAGAGCTCTATGGTTAATGGTAAGATTGCGACCATATTTCCCCCGTACCATTTAGGTAGCTTTAGGGATCAACCATAGCTAAATCCTGTTGTCCCATTTCTCGAGGCCATCTGTCCAACTTACTAGAAAAATGAATAAATATATTCAATCACACACAAAAAAGTTCTCACCCTCACAAAGCTCCATTCTCACACTAAATGGTGGGTCGGTGGTCTAGAGGTAACGTACCTGCCTGGAAAACGAAAATACCAGGTTCAAAGTGTCTTGGGGGTTGATCCCTGTTTGGGCCAGAAAACTTTCCACTAGACCGTGAGTGGTGGTCTGGGTGCTAGTCTTTTAGACAAGACAATAAACCAAGGTCCCGTGTGTTAACATTATTTGGCGCACGTAAAAGAACCTATGGCAACAAGAGAGGTGTCCCTGGCAAAATTCTAAAGAAAAAGCCATTCTGGTAGGAAAACAAATACAGTTGTACACAAAAAAAGAAAAATAATGGGTGGCGCTGCTCTTGTGGCGACGCACTCTCCCTGGAGAGAGCAGCCCGAATTTCACAGAGAAATCTGCTGTGAGTCAAAGCGGTACACATTACAATGGTGGACAGATACACCGGGAAAGAAACTGGAATGGATTCAGGGTGTGCTGAGATGGCCGACTCCTTCAAAATACAGCTAAAGAAAAGAAACTAATGTACACCCATGACAACCAACAAATCTATTTCGATACAAAATGAAAAGAGCAAAATGTGATTCTCTGCCTCGTATAGCCTATATGAATTCCAACTGAGTGTTCAGGCGACATCGCTAATTACTCCCCCTGTCTAAGATCGCTGCTCTCTTCTTTGAGCCTACTCAAATTCATGAAGTAGTGCTACATGGGAGCTAACTGGCTGTAACTGCCTCACCATGTCCCCTGCTCGCGCCCCTGTCTCTGACAGTCGTGCAACTTGGTGTTCACCTGTGTGACACTCCTTCAAACGATACTATTGCTTTATTACATGAAAATAGATCACACTGCAACTTTTCATACACCTGTATAATATGACCACAGAAATGGGGAATTGGATGTGTACACACATGTATACCTATACGCTAAATAGATTGTCATTTTTTCCCCATTCCTGGGCTAGTGCTATGAGGTTTACTAGGGGTGATGTTTTTGCGTGTGTGACCGTTTTTAATCACCTTGAAGGTAGCCGCATTCCAACTTTGGGGTTGTATGCTGGGTGTGTTCTTGTTTCCGTAACCCACCGAATGCTGACATGGATTAGGGGATCTTTTAACGTGCATCACATTTAGTCCCCTTGTGTATGCGGTTTTGTAAATTTTGTCATCCCTTCCCATCAGTACACAATGGCCTACTCTTCCCAAAAGTGGAACAGGTTTTAACTCGTGCACAAGATGTTCTGCGTGCTTTCGCATATGGGGTATCGGTTTATAGTTTCAACCTTGCGGAAGAGACGGAGAATGTGTGCCGGTGTGAACGGATGACAAAACTGACTCGACCCAATGCACATGAACAGGATGTAAAAAAGATAATTTGTGCTTGTTCCATTATCCTGGGGTGAAAATGAAATCACACGCAAAACACACCCACCACTAACACTTCCCAATCCCTCTACCCACCCCCACCCCAAGAAAATAATAATAAATGCCCCTTCTACATGTTGGTGTCACCGAAGCTTGACAAAACAGGTTAGTCAACCGTGTCCCCTCAACGCTCATCCAATGGCCTGGCTGGCTGCTTGTAGGAAGTGAAAGGAAAGCGGACTATCCTGTTTATCTCGCTAGCTAGTTAGTACTCGGCAAGTTAACTGACCGAGTTTATGCTAAGTACCTGTGCTTGGGCCTTCAAAACATTACCTGAAGCTGTCGATGCTAGGAGTTACGGATGTAGAAGGAAATAATGGTACTTTTTGTGTGTGTGTGTGTGTTGGGGGGGGGGGGGGGGGGGGTTGTTGCTGAATAAGCTGTGTGCTGATAGGTTCCATTTTCAGCCAATCAAATTTCAGGTCGAATCGTGTGGTAGATGCCAACTGTCTTGTTAATGATAATTCAGGGTTGTTGCTGGGATTTGTTCGTTCTTTGTTATGTTTCTGTTTTCGTCTTCCTTTCTTCTGTTTTTGTTTGTGGGCCATGTTTTCGGCCGCCTCCAGAAATGCTATGAATTTTGGAAGAGGATATGAGTAGGTGCAGTCAGGACGGTTAAGACGTTCACCTACCTAACAAGTAAACCACGAGATTCTGGGTTCGGTTCCAAGCCTTGCCCTTTCTTTCCAGTTTGATGAGGAAATTGAAAGTCAGTCTTTTGATTTTTTTTTTTAAAACTGAAGTTCCCTGCGCGAATGCACGCAGAACACCTTGCGCACACGTACCCGTCACGCCTTTTGGAAGAACTGGCCATTTCATACCGGTAGGAATGGATTTATTAAATAAAGAAACCGCATACACACAGGTGCCATGTTTAGACACCGTCCTCACAGTCGGAATGCGGCTACCAAAACCGGTCACACACGCAAACACTCTCATCATTGGTGAACCTCGGAGCTCTAGCAGAGGAGCTTGAAAGCAAACAAGAGAGGAACTGGTCACGTGGTGGGTTTCCGAGTCCGCTTCCCAATCACCACCATCTTGAAAACCAGCATCTTAACTGTTCGTTGCATGGGGCGGAGTAGTCTGGCATCTATATTGTCGAACTTGCGATCTGACGGTTTCTGGAAGCGTGGGTTCAAACCTTCACTAAAGCGTCCAGAGGAGGGAACTTTTTTTCCTTCCTCGGCTAGCTCTCCGGGGTTTACCAATGGTGAGATTTTTGCGTATGTGACCGTTCCCCCCCCCCCCCCCCCCCCCCCCCCCTCCCCCCGCGTTTCGACTTGGGGTATGGTGTCTGAACACGACACCAGTGTGCACGCGTTTTCTTAACTTTTGTCATCCCTCCCTCCCGGGGAGAAGCCTACTCTTCCAGAGAGCAGATCGGGTTTTTAAAGTGTGTGCAAGATGTTCTTGCGTTTGCACTCGGCACCTCGGTTTATAGTCTCATCCGAAGGATTCTAGGGGAAGTGGAGTCGGCACTGATGTAAACGCCAGGCACTGCTTCTCATTCCCTCCGTTTAGTTTCCCAGCCAAAGTTCATGACTGGCAGCTGGCGGGGCGTGGATATAAATAAACAGGGCAAAAGGAAAGGCAGCACTAGCCCCTTGCAGCTGTAGCCGTGTTCAGCCGTAAATTACCCTTGTGTCTTTCACACATCCTCTTGCACAGTGAATTGTTTAAAAACGACAAGCAAAGCACTCTTTAAAATGAGCTTTAAACGAGCTTTCTTTCGACTCCAAACCCCCATGTACTTTCTTTCATACGGTTGATGTGACAGCAGTTCAAACAGACATGAAGATAAACAGGAGAGATGCAGGAAGAAAAACACAATCACAAAAAACAGACATTTCTAAATCTCTCTCTAAAAAAGCACATACTTTATATCATATAAACAATGAACATAGAGGAAAACATTGAATAGTCTGCATGCAGCTAAAACCCTTTTTGGGGGGCTGCGGAA
>CM054138.1:84003566-84021282 GCA_028751875.1 Rapana venosa | reverse complement strand
CCCCTACGATTGAAACCCGGGTTTATTCATTTCAGCCTTTTGACGCTTTTATTGTGTTTTGGGTCAGGGTGCGGTGTGTATTCAACCCGGGGGGCGGTGTTTCCCAACCCCATTTTTTTCCCCCCTCAAGTCTTTTTTCTGGCCCAGATACATAAACCCCATAATTTTAAAGTTTTACCCATCAAAAATAAATTAGTTTTATTTAGTTTTAGTAAGAGATGGGGAAAGGGGTTTCAAGATTGTTGCTAGTTTTAACTAAAACGCGGCAAGTTTTGAGTCGATGAGGCGCAGCCGAATCGGCTCAAAGTTGCAGAGGTTTGGTAAAATTATGGGCAAAGGAGCTTGAATGCCCCTTTTCCCTATCTCTCAGCCTCTCACTTTGCTGTTGCACCCAGCGTCAATGGTTTAATCAAGAACTGTGATAAAGCCCAGGCGCTGACGGCTGGCGCACGTAAAAGAACCTATGGCAACAAGAGAGGTGTCCCTGGCAAAATTCTAAAGAAAAAGCCATTCTGGTAGGAAAGCAAATACAGTTGTACACAAGAAAAAGAAAAATAATGGGTGGCGCTGCTCTTGTGGCGACGCACTCTCCCTGGAGAGAGCAGCCCGAATTTCACAGAGAAAAATCTGCTGTGAGTCAAAGTGGTATACAATACAATGGTGGACAGATACACCGGGAAAGAAACTGTAATGGTTCAGGGTGTGCTGAGATGGCCGACTCCTTCAAAATACAGCTAAAGAAAAGAAACTAATGTACACCCATGACAACCAACAAATTAAATTATTTCGATACAAAATGAAAAGAGAGCAAAATTGGATTATCTGCCGAGTATAGCGCTATATAAATTCCACTCGAGTGTTCACGCGACATCGATAATTTCTCCCCCTGTCTAAGATCGCTGCTCTCTTCTTTGAGCCTACTCGAATTCATAAAGTAGTGCTACATGGGAGCTAACTGGCTGTAACTGCCTAACCATGTCCCCCGCAGGCGCCCCTGTCTCTAACTCGACAGTCGTGCAACTTGGTGTTCACCTGTGTGACACTCCTTCAAACGATACTATTGCTTTATTACATGAAAATAGATCACACTGCAACTTTTCATACACCTGTATATGACCACAGAAATGGGGGATTGGATGTGTACACACATGTATACCTATACGCTAAATAGATTGTCATTTTTTCCCCATTCCTGGGCTAGTGCTATGAGGTTTACTAGGGGTGAGGTTTTTGCGTGTGTGACCGTTTTTAATCACCTTGAAGGTAGCAGCATTCCAACTTTGGGGTTGTATGCTGGGTGTGTTCTTGTTTCCGTAACCCACCGAATGCTGACATGAATTAGGGGATCTTTTAACATGCATCACATTTAGTCCCCTTGTGTATGCGATTTTGTAAATTTTGTCATCCGTTCCCTTCGGTACACAATGGCCTACTCTTCCCAAAAGTGGAACAGGTTTTAGCTCGTGCACAAGATTTTCGCAGGGCTTTCGATATGGGTATCGGTTTATATTTTTCAACTTGGGGGAAACGGCTTTTGTGTCCCAGTGTGAAGGGATGACAAAATGCCCGGGGACCCATGAAATAACAGGATGAAAAAAAGAAAATTGTGCTTGCCCCATTACCCCTGGGGTAAAAAAGAAATCACACACACAACCACCCCACACCACCCCCCAAATCCCTCTACCCTTCCCCACCCCAAGAAAATAATAATAAATGCCCCTTCGACATGTTGGTGTCACCGAAGCTTGACAAAACAGGTTAGTCAACCGTGTCCCCTCAACGCTCATCCAATGGCCTGGCTGGCTGCTTGTGGGAGTGAAAGGAAACGGCTATCCTGTTTACTCGCAGCTTTATCTGGGCAATTTAAACTGACCGAGTTTATCCAATACCTGTGTTTGCTTCAAAACATTTCCGAAGTGTCGATGCAGGTTAGGGATGTAGAAGGAAAAAAATGGTCCCTTTTTGGGTGGGGGGGGGGTGGGGGTTGTTGCTGAAAAAACTGTGTGCTGATAGGTTCCATTTTTACCCAATAAAATTTCAGGTCAAAATCGTGTAAAATGCCAACTCTGTTTGTTAAGATTATTCAGGGTTGTTTTTGGGGATTTTTTTTCGTTTTTTGTTATGTTTCTGTTTTCGCTTCCTTTTTTCGTTTTTGTTTGTGACCCAGGTTTTGGGCGCCCTCCAAAAAATGTATAATTTTGGGAAAGAGGAATGAGTGGGCAGTCGGAATTCACCCCTTAAATAAACCATAGATTCGGGTTTCAGTTTAACCCTTGCTTTCTTTCCATTTGAGGGGAAAATTGAAATCATCTTTCGATGATTTTTTAAATTTTAAAAATCCCTGCGCAAATGCACGCAAAAAAACCTTGCGCAAAACGTCCCCTACGCCTTTTTGGAAGAATCGGCCTTCATCCCCGTAGTAAATGGATTTATTAAAAAAGAAACCGCATACACACGGTGCCATTTTAGACACCGTCCTCACATGGGAAATGCGCTACCAAAACCGGCACCACGCAAAAACTCTCATCATTGGTAACCTGGGACTCTAGAAGGACTTGAAAGCAAACACGATGAACGGTCACGTGGGGGTTTCCGATCAGCTTCCCAATCACCCCTTTGAAAAACCAGCATCTTAACTGTTCTTTTTGGGGGGGAGGTCTGGCATCTATATTGTCGAACTTGCATCTAAAGGGGTTTTCTGGAACGGGGTTCAAACCTTCACTAAAGCGTCCAGAGGGGGAATTTTTTCCCCCTTTCCTGGGCTAGCTCCCCGGGGTTTCCCAAAGGGTGAATTTTTGGGTATGGCCCGTTCCCCCCCCCCCCCCCCCCTTTTTAAAGGAAAGGAAGCCGCGTTCGGACCAGGGGGGTTCCTAAAAACACGACACCTGTGCACGCTTTCTTAATTTTTGTACCCCTCCCCCCCGGGGGAGAAGCACCTTCCGAAGCAGATCGGGGTTTTTAAAGTTGTGCAAGATGTTCTTGTGTTTGCACTCGGCACCCGGGGTTTTTTAGTCTCATCCGAAGGGTTCTAGGGAAGGGAGTCGGCACTATGTAAAGCCAGGGAAAATCCCCCTTTAACAGGGGCCTTTTTGTAGGGGGCCCAACCCCCCCGTCAAAATACGCAACGCCTAACCGCCAGACTTCCCGGCCCCGTAAAAACCGGGTACCGTTCGTTCCCCAGTTTGATCTGGCTAAGTACCCTGCTTACAATGCATTATTTTCTTTTTTCATGAGCGGCCGTCTTTTTTCCCGGGGAAACCCCATCGTTCGGAACAATTTAAAAGGGTGTGAACCAAAAACTTAGGATAAAATGCTATTTATTGACTTATTTGTTTTATTTTTTGATTCATTTATTTCCCTTTTTTCGGAAAAGGAAAAAGCACTCGGTGGGGTTTTTTTTTAACACCCCCCTATTGCTTGCGGTTTTGTCACTGTTCCCCCCGGGACACTATGCTAACTCTTCCCCAAAAAATGGAACGTTTGAAAGGGCATGGGAAACGGGAAAAGGCGACGTGGTGTATACTAAACTATCGTATTTCAAGGAAGCTTTTTCACTTTTCTTTGTACCCCTCAAAAATTTTTTTGTCTAATCATAAATTTCCTGTTCAAAAACGATAGCTTAAATGCTGACCAAGAAATACGTAGATAATAATAATAAGAATAATAAAATAATAATAATAATAATAATAAATGGGAAATTTTTTAGCGCATACTTGCGAACAAATCAAAACGGTTAAAGTGAATCTGTGTTCTACGGGAGAAACTTGAGCGAATTCCCTTTGGGATTCGGGGGGCGGGTACCTAGGGTTAGAGCGTCGCCCTCGTGATCTGGGCCCCGGTTTGAAACCACCACCGTGACGCTCGTTTTGAGGGATTTTTCCCTGGGGTTAACATCACTGCGACTTCCATTTCCCCCCAAAAATTCTCAAAGAGACTATAAACCGAGGCCCCCTGTGGAAAACACCGGAACAAACGGCAGTAAACCCCTTCCGTCTTTCCGAAGAGTATGCCATTTTTCCGGGGGGAATGGGGTGAAATTATAAAAAAACCGCAAGGAACTATTGTGTTTTAACCCACCCCGAAAACGGAATCACACCTTTATGGGGGTAAACTTGGCATACGAAAATCTCGTCATTTGGGGAACCCCGGAGCTCTACCGAGGGAACGAAAATTTAAAGATTTTCGTTTGCAAATGTTCACACCCGTTCTCAAAAGCAACAGGTCATTTTTATGTTTTTCACAAATACTTCAATGCCATCCAAATGCTATGAAATCCAACCTCTGGGTGAAAAAAGCACGTAAAATTTGATCAAAACTTGTCAAACTTGCAAGATTGATCTCTTTCCTATTGAAAAATGTTCGTGATTCCATGAAATGTCAACATAAACCATTGCCAGGAGTTGATTCAATTCGAATACTGTTGACCATATTGCATACTGCATTATTACTTTTTATATAATGGTTTTGTCGCTGTTAATTTTTTGTTTTTGTTTTTTGCTGCCTTCTTCTGTGACATCTCCGTCCTGCTGTTCCCACGCCGCTCATTCCAATCTCCCCGCCACAGCCACACCCAGATTTGTAATGTTTCATCCTCAGGGTCGGAGGTCCACAGGGAGCCCATCACTATCAGGCCGCCGTTGGGCCACCAGCCAGATGGGCCCTGTACTGCTGCTGGGTCACTTTGGTGGTGTTCAGTGGTGCTTGTTCTGAGCTAACATACGCAGGACACCACCTACTAAGCCCCCTACTAACGACAGTTTTAGCTCAGTCGTGGAGCCAGACTGAGTGAGTTGCCTACCCGAGGTGGTAACCACCACAACATCCCTCCAACGACCGTCCCCCGTGAACCTCCAACCCCAAAGACTTTGACACAAACTCACCACAGGCAAAGAAGTGTACGGGCAAACCGAATCTAAGGTCATCATGAGACCAGAGCAACTGGGACCACGGAATTTTTTTTATTGCGTGTTGATAAATGACAATGATGATGACGTAACGATGCTGCTGTGCAAGTGCATATGCTTTGAGACTACTTGACAGGGTTGTACTCTACGCTTACTATCATAATATATCCCAGCGTCAACCGGCCCGAGAGATACAGACACCTGCAGTATTGGTCAGGTAATTTGAGCGAGAAGCTCGACTGTGTGGTCCGTCTTCCCACTGAGCGCACAGCACACTCACTCTGGGTAGGAGCCGGCCGGAGTCCGAAAAATCCCTGTGACTCTTATGGGAATCGAACCCGCGACCTTCCAGTCCGTAACCCAAGGCGCTAACCACTGCGCCATGGCGGCTGGTCTTGTCGCTGTTATTAATCTTTTTCTGAGAGGCACATAATTATTGTATTGCCTTCCACAATACGTTTTGTTTGTGTTTCTTTAGTTTATATACAACCCCCTTGCGCCAAAGCTGACGGAAAGACTTTTCAAATTGTAAGCAAAAAATCTGCTTTCGCACACACACACTCTCTCTCTTCCTCAATATGAACTATGGATTAAAAAAAATTCTATACGATATTTTTGCACAGTCCACTCATTAGCTCTGAAGCAATGTTGTCGTGCCTTATAGAAAAACGCTGTTTGGGTGACTGCATCAGAATAGACATGAACAATTCAGTGCTTTGTGAGAGGCTATGGGTTTATAGCTGTCTCTTTTGAATCCAGCTTTTTATCTTCTCATTCAGGGGGGCAGGATAGCCTAGTGGTTAGAGCTTCTGCTGAGGAACAGGAGGAAAAAACAAAACAAAAAAACCTGATAGCAAACGAAAAAAACATCTATATTGGCCAAACAAATGCATATTGTCCTACAGACAGGAACAGAACAAAAAATGGGTGGCGCTGCTCTTGTGGCGATGCGCTCTCCCTGGGGATAGCAGCCCGAATTTCACGCAGAGAAATCTGCTGTGCCATAAAGTGGCAAGCCATACAATACAATGCAACCCTGCCACGACTTAAATTGCATACGATACAATAAAACACATCTGCCATGCTTAAAAGGTATAAAAACAAACCAGAGGCAGTGAAAACCGAAAACAAAAAAAAGGGTTTAAAAAACGTTCCCACCCCCTTGGGGTCCCAAAAGAAAAAACCCAAATTTGCAAGTCCCCCGGCAATTCAACAAAATAGAACAAAAACGTCCCACCCCCAACAAAAAACCCACCGCAAAAACAAGGGAAGAAAAACCCCAAAAGAAAAAAAATTTTAAAAAATTTTTTTTTTTTTTCTTTTTTCGGCGGTGGGGCAAAAAAAATTTTTAAAAAAAAAGGTTCTCCTAAAATAATAAAATAAAAATTTAAAAAAAAATAAAGGTCTACCCCCTTTTGGATTCAAAAACAAAAAACCAAAGACCACCGAACAATCAAAAAAAAACAATTAAAACCTCCCCCACCCCCCCAACCAACCCCCACCCCATCCAACAACAAAAAAAACAATAAAAACAAAAACCCCCACAAAAACCCCAAACCCCTTTCTTCCCCTTTTTTCTCTCTTTCCCACACCCCCTTTCGAGGGCCTCCAAAAAATACCCCCCCCCAAAAAAAAAAAAAAAGGAAAAAAAACAAAATTTACAAACAAAAACACACAAAACCACCAACGAACGCCAAAAAACAATTACACCTGATGTTGTTGAAAACCCATATTTTTGGTTTTCCCCATGAACCAAAACGAAATAAAACTTTGCCCCGACTTTACAACCCAAAAAACCCACCAAACCCCCCCCGCGCCCAAAAACACACCACACACACCACACCGCCACGCACCCCAAAAACCCCCCGCCCACCACACCCACAAAAAAAAATAACAATATTTTCTTGTAAAAAAGCAAATCACTCTTTAGGGAACCCAAAATAAAAGACGTTTGACCACCAACACCCAAACCCAACCCCCCCCCCCCCCCCCAACCCCCCCACGCACCCCCCCCCCCCCGCCCACCCCCACCCAACCAAAAATTTTAAAGTAAGTGGGGGGAAAAAAAGGAAACTATGGTGAAAAAAAAGGGTTAACCCAAAAAATTTTAGATTTTATTTTTAAGACAGAAGGGTAAGAGTAAAGGTGGGGGGGGGGAAAAAGGTTGGAGGGGGGGGGGGGGGGAGACGGAGGGGTAGTTATGAAAAGGGGGTTTTGTAGTTTGGTTTTTGATTTTTTTCCTTTTTCATTTGAACGCAAATTTGCGGGGGGGTACTAGAAAAGGACGGAAGTTTTTTTTGTTTTTTGTTTTTTTGTTTTGTTCTTGTTGATGTTGATGTTGCTGTCTTTGATGTTTTTCATTGTGGTGTTGTTTGGTGCTGTCGCTGCTGTGATGTTATTGTTTATATAAGGGGGCTGGTATGTGTGTGTGCGTACAAAATTGAACCGAGCGACCACGCGCGCGCGCGCGCGCGGCGCGCGGTGTGTGGGGTTTTGGGGTTTTGGTGCGCGCGCTTGCTTATGAGTGTGCTTTCCCGTCTTCAGGTGTGACATGCGTGAGTACTGTTCGCTGGGAGAGAAAAAGAAAAATCAGAAAAGGGAAATAAAAAAAAAAACACCAAAAAGGAATACGAAACGAAAGGGAACATAAATAATCCAACCCCTACCCCCAACACACAAAAAACCCCAACAAAAAAAAACGACACAAAAGGGGAAAAAAAATGATAAGAACAGAATGAAAGGGCGAAAAAATAAAAAAAATGAAGGGGGAATTTTTTTAAATCAGAAACAAAGGCAGAATTGAAAACAGAAAGGGAACACAATATTAGAAGCCAGACAAAATTAGCAATGAAAAACACAAAGAAAACGAAAAAGCAACAAAAAAGGGGAAAACAAAGACGAGGAAAAAAAAAACCCAACACTTTATATCATTTCTTCTCGCGTCGCAAACGTCGACCGACCATTGTCGTTGTCTTTTAGTAAAAAGCGTTGCGCGCCGAAAGTGCCTGACAATCGGGCCCCAGCCATCCGAATTCGGCGTGATTTTAACATCATTAAAAACCAAGAAAATCTGTGGGTTTTAAGCAAGAATTAAAACAAAATGGATTAACATAATAAACACAACAGTAAAAGGAAGGGGTACAGCCCCCTACAAAACAGCACATGACATCCTCCGTGCAAAACAAATACCTAATATCCTTTCAAGAACAAAGACAATAATGAAAAAAAAAGAAAACAAGGAAGATGGCTTCAGCAGGACCCAAATTTTCAACAACTTTTTTTGGAAACAGCAGGGGGGCAACGCCACTGCAAAATTTCATGAACGGCCAGCAACTGGGGAGTAACGTTTTTAAATCCCTTTGGGGCGCTACATCCTAGGGCGGGGACGACACAGAAATCAAGTCGACTAGCCATGAAACATTTTCCCTACAAATCACACCAAGGGAAAAGAAAAGAGACATTTTTCCCAATAAAAACAAAAGCCTACAAAGCCCAAATTTTCAACTACCGTTTTACAAATAAAAAACCTGGACATTACTGCGAAACAGAAAAGCCAATCCAGTCATTTGAAACAAACCATAGAAAACTGCGGGGGCATTCCTGAGAGAACGAAAACCAAGTTTTTGTAAAGGGGGCAAATAAAAAAGGGCTGGCGGGCCACGGGAACCCCCTTTCCCATCGTCAGAAAAAAGCTGACATGGTTCGGCCACGTCCCCCCACAACCCTTTGCCCAAAACAGACGAGGGAACACTCAAGGTGGCGAAAAGGGGGAAGCAGAACAAGCATGGAGGGACAACATCAAGAAGGGGCCAGGATAATGACTCGGCACTATGCGCAGAGCCAGGACCGGATGGGGGGGAGGCTTACCACGGCATCGCTTTCGTGTCTCCTCCACGACCGCCAAGGTCACGGATGATGAGAGTGAATTTCAACAGTAGGATCACACTCCCTCCTCCTCAAAAAGAAAAAATTAACGATTGTGAGCTGAAACTGGACACTCAGACACCATGTTACCAAGTTCCCATTGGGATTTCTGGGGCGTGCCCCGTGGCACTTCTCCCCATGACATAAAGAACACTTCCCCCAACCTGTCCGCCAAACACACCAAAACCTGAGGCCGAACTGGCCTCTGACCTGCCGATGAGGGGCAAATCGGGGACCCGGGAGGGGGGCCTTCGCTGCGGGGTTTTGTCAGGGCCTCCCCGATTTGCTGTGTGACTTCGACGACGCGGAAAAAGATTTATACGTCCACACACGTTCATGCACAAGCAAGACCCACACGCTCCGCCGTACGCTCTACACCAAAACACAGAGCGCGAAAAAAACCTTTTCCCTTTCATTCCTTCCACCAACAAAACCCGGAAAGGAATCAAGGACGGTAAATGTTTTTCAACATAGTTTTTGTGCTTTTGCCGCTCCACAGCTAGACTCCGAGGTTCCCCTTTGGGTGAAATTTTTGGGTAGCGACCGCCGCCCCCCCCCCCCCCCCCCCCCCCCCCCCCCCCCTTGGGCATTTGGGTAGCCGCATTACGGCTTCAGGGACGGTGTAAAAACACGACACCTGCCTGCATGCGTTTTATTTTAAACTGTCACAGTTCCTGCAAAACGACATGGACTACCCTTTTTAAAGGCGGAACGGGTTTTTTAAGGTGGTTTCAAGATTTCTGCGTGCGTTAGCACACAGGGCTCCATTTATAGGTCACCGAAGGAATCATTTAGTTCTATTTTCTCCAAAGGGGAAGGGAAAAGGGGGGGGCAGAACAAAAAATAAAGTTGACTTTTAAGCAGGGAACCTTTAAAAAGCAAAGGGGGGGGCCCAAACCTTGGGTCTAGGGGGCATCTGGTGGGGGTTCCCCCCCCCCTCTTTTCCTCCCTCCCTTTGTCTTTTCTTTTTAACCCCCGGGGGGGGGGCCCAAACCCCTTTTAAGGCGTAGGGGCGGGGGCAAACCCCCCCTTTTTAACCCCAGAGGGCGGACCCATTCCCCTTCCCGGGGAAAATTCCTGACCAAAAGGGGGGCCCTTTAAAACTGGGGGAACGGGGAAATGCTAACGGCCCGAAAACGGTCCCCATTTCCCCCTGGAACCACCCCGAGGCCCTTAACCGGGGGGGAAGGCGAGTGTTCGACCCCAAAAAATCCGTCCCGAAAAACAAAACATAATTTTAATTTTTCGACACATGGTGTAGTATTTTACTAAAAACAGTTTTATTAAAAAAATAATAATTATTAAAATAAATATTAACATCCCGTGTTAACACTTTTAAATACCAACAGCGTTTACAAATAAGCACGGTTTTGATTATAAAAATTAATTTTTTTGAAAAAATTTTAATTCCCTCCCTTTTGGGTTTCCCAAAAGATTCCAACAAAAACGAAGGTTTTCGTCTTCCTTTCCCAAAATAACCTTTTTTGCATTAATTTTTTTTTCTTTTACATTTTTCCCGGTCCATAAACTTTTGAATATTTACTATCGGTTTGAAGAAGGTTTTTTTGTTTGTTTTTTTTGGGTCAAACCTTTGGGTGGTGGGGGGTGGGGTTTGGGGGTTGGGTTTGGTTTTGTTTTTGGTTTTTGTTTAAAAAAAACTTTTCGGTTTTTGGGGGAAGGGGTTTTTTTTTTTGGGGTTTGTGGGTTTGGGGGGTTTTTGTTTTGGGTTTGGGGGGTGTGGTTTGGGGTTGTTTGTTTTTTTTTTTTTGTTTTTTTCCCTTTTTCTCTTTTCTTTTTTTTTCTTTTTTTTTTTTCTCCTTTCCTTTTTTTGCTTTAAAACCCAAAAATCTTTTTTTAACACTTAATAAAAACTTTTCCCCCCCTTCCCCCAAATTTTTTTTTCATCCCTTTTCCCTTGGGCCCCCCCCCTTTCCCTGGGGCCCCCCCCTTCCCTTTTTCTACCTTTTTTCATTTTTTTTCCCCTTTTGGGGCCCCTTTTAACCCCAATAATTTTTTTTAAAAAAAAATCCCCCCACTAAAATTTTTACCCCTTTCCGCCTACGGCCCCCGTTTTTGTAAATTCCCTTTTTAAAACCCGGGCCCCTGCCCCTAAAACAAACTTGGGGGATTTCCACGTAACCGCCCCCCCCCAAAAAAAAAACAAAAAAAAAAAAAAGCCCCCGGGGGGGGGGGGGCCCCCCCCCCCCCCCCCAACCCCAAACCCCATTCTAAAAATTTTTCCCGCAATTTCCCCCTTTTTTTTTCCCCCTTTTTTTTTCCCCCCCTTTTCCTTTATAAAACTTTGTTTTTTTTTACCGGGAAAGGGGGAAAGAAAAAAAAATACTATTCCCCCCCCAAATGATAGGGTGGCTTTTCTTTTTAACGCAAAATTCTTTTCGCTGATGAAAAAACTGATTGTTTTTTTAGGGAAAAAAAAAAAAAAGAAAAAGGGGGGGAAGAAAGAAAAGGGAAAAAGAAAAACCCCTTTTTTGGGTTTTCCCCCCCCGGACAAGGGATTTACCTTTTAAAAATTTTTCCCCCCCTAAAAATTTGTTTTCCCTGGGAAAAAAACTAGGGGCCTGAAGGTTTTTTTTTTTAGGGGGGGGGGGGGAGGGAAAGGGGGGGGGGGGGGGGGGGGGGGGGGGGGGGTGGTGAGGGGGGGAGGGTAAGGGTTTGGGGGAGGGGGGGGATCAAGAAAGGAGAAGAGGGGAAGGGAAAAAAAGGGGGGATTTTTTGCCCCCTTGGTTGTGGTGGATGGTTTGGTTTTTTTTGAAAGTAAAAAAACAAAAAAAAAAGAGTGAGGATTATGGGTTAAAAGGGGGGGAGGGGGGGGAGGGAAAAAAAAAAAAAGGGGGGGGGGGGGGGAAAAAACTCTAAAGGAAAAAAAAAAAAAAAAAAATTTTGTTTTTTGTTTTGGGTTTGTGTTTTTTTGTTGTTGGGTTTGGGGGGAAAAACAAAAAAATAGGGGCGAAAGGAAAAATATTATACAAAAAATTGGGAACCCGAAAAAGAAAAAAAAAAAAAAACACTGGCCGCGAAACCAAAAAAAAAATTTTTCAAACACCCCCAACCATTTTCTTTCCCTTTTCCCCTTCTCTTTTTCATTTTTCCTTTCCTCTTTCTTCTTTTCCACATAGAAATTTTCATTCCAGAACAAAAATTTTAAAATTTGCCTTTATGGTTCAGTTTATTTTGCCAAAATTTTTTGTGTTTATTTTGGGAATATTTTAAAACGAAAATTAAAAATTTTTTTGTCCCTTTTTTTTAAAAAAAAAGATAAGTCCCTTGGGTATGGAAAAATCAAATTTAAGAAGGGTTTAAAAATTGCCAAAATTTTTATTTTAACAGCCTTCTTTTAAATAATTTTTAATTAATTTTTAAAAAAATAAAATTTTTTTTTTTTAAATTAATTAAAAAATGGCCCCCTGCATGGTTTCCCCAATATAAACATTGGGGGTTTTTTTTCGTTTAGCTTTGATTTTGAAATCCCCTTCTACCTGGGGGTAATTAAAAAATACCAATCCGAATCCAAAATCTTCCAAAATTTTTCTTTTTTTTTTCCCCCTAACTTTCCAAAAAAAAAAAATACAGCTTTTCAGAAAAGGTTTTTAAAGTTGCCAAGGGGGAATGATCAAGAAAGTTTTAAACTTTTTTACTTTTTTAAACGCTTTCCCTTAATAAAATAATAATATTTAAAATATTAATAAATTATAAAAATTTTTTTTAAATATTTTATTTAATATTAAAAATGTTCCCCGGGCCCATCGGGGAAAACCCCGATAAACCACCCTTAACAAAAAACCCTTCTTACCACTTCTGACTCGGAAAAACTCCCTTTTATCACTGCTTGAATATCTAAGGCCCCTTTCCCCCCTCTTAAAAAATTCTTTACTTGGCAGCCCCCCCCTTTTTTACGCAGATGACCTCAACAAAGCATGTTACCCCAAAATTGCCTTCTCTCCTACAAATAGGGCCCGCTGCTTTAAAAGATATTCAAAACGGGGTTGACACAGAACAAATTACGCTAAATGCGATAAAACCGAAGCCATCCGTGGGGGACCAAACACAAACTCTTTTCCTTACAACACTTCAATAGAACTGGCCCAATACACGTCCCTCTATCCACTGCTGTGAAGTATCTAGGTTCGTTTCGACAACACATTTCCTAGAAAAATTCACCCCCAGACTTGCAGCTGCTACAATAAATTACGGCGTTTTAGTGAAATTCAAAAGTACCTGTCCACAGATGCACCCCAACTTTGCCCCATTCTCTCATTTTTTCACGTCTGGACTTTTGAAATTCTCTTTTTCTGGTCTGCCGCATCATCTATCCTCCCTTCAACGATACAAAATTCCGCAGCTCGACTTTTCTCAGAAAAAAAAATCTGGCACTTTACCCCTCTCTTGCGATCTCTCCCACTGGTGCCTGTGCCACAAGATAATTATAAGATCAGTACCCCTTTTTAAAAAAAATGTCCCCCAAAAACGCACCCCCCTCCCTCTGTGAATGTCTTAACCTTTACACCTTTCCGTTCCCCCCCGCTCTACTGCAGATACCTTGTCCCTACGAATACCAAGACAACCAATCCACTGTTGGGCCGCTGCCTTCTCTATTCGGGTCCATAACCGGGAATGAGCCCCCCTTCTCTTCGCCAAAACCTTTTTTATCCCTTTTAAATCCACCTCAAGACATTTTTTAAAACCTGGGATTGCCCCCTCCGTTTCATATCGAACTATCCCACCTTCACTAACCCATGTCCCATCACCCTGCTAAAGTATATGACCTATGTGAGTGTGTGTGTGTGCTTTTGAAAAACATTTGACTGTTGAAATTGTATTTAATAGATTTTGTCTGCATCGCACCATGTTTGTAAATATCTGTTTGCTTAAACTATCGATTATTTATCATTGATTGCATGACTGTGTAATATTAGGTTGAATGCATGCGCTTTGATTTGTCTTTGCAAGATATAGCGCTATATAAGTTCCATTTATTAATATATAGATATATATATATATATATATATATATATATATATGTATACCTATATATACCTATCTATACCTATCTATCTATCTATCTATATCTATCTATCTATTCTCCCCTCTCTCTATATAATATATATAGATAGATAATAGATATATAGATATATAATTAAGTAATCCCAAATGACATTCTGTTCACTTTAGAGTCATGTTTAATCTGGACATTCAAAAACCCCCCCAGGAAGAGTTTTCTGCCCCGAAAAATTTGGGGGGAAGAAATCCAAGTTTTGCTCTGATTTTTTTTTCTTCTGTCCTCTGTCTCTGTCTTGCTCCCTCTCTCTCTTTCCCCTTTTTTCTCTCCTCTCTTCTCTCAAATATAATATAAAAAATATATATATATATAACACTGCCAATAACAGATACTTCCGTTTTGTCTGATGGGGGGGTACACTAGAACTTATGATCCTCAGAACCACAACACTAGCTGGGGGAATGAAAAGAAAACCCCAAAGAAAAAACAACCAAAACCAGACAGCGAAAACTATGAATGAATATAAAGCAAAAACGCCATAACAAAAAATACAAACAAACGAAAACAAAACCTTTTTTTTAATTTTTTTTTTTTGGGGGAGGAAAACCTTTAACTTAAGTTTTCTGCGTACAGAAGTCCCAAAACCTGTTGTTGTTATTGTTGTTGTTGGTGCTGCTGTTGCTGTTGTTGTTGTTGAGCGTTCCGCAGCTTTACACCTTATTAAGCATGACAAAGTGCGTTGGTCAGTATGATTATGCTCATGCTTGCTTCTCTTTCTGTGTGTTGTTGTTGTTGTCTTCAACGTCTGTTCACTCTAAGTGATATTAGACGAGGGAAATAGAAAGTGTAATGGAAGTTAAAGAAGGGAGAGGAAGGAGTGGAAGGAGAAAAGGTTAAGAAATAGCATCAGTGTTGGTATTTTGGTGATTAAAAAAACCTAGAAAGGTAAGGATAAAACTTTTAAATAGGAGCAAAATATAAACTCAACATTGTGTAAACATTAAATAACAATAATGTAACTACAATAAATATTCAAGTGGACTATGCAATAAACATCAGGCAATGGCAAAGACTAGCTTTGAATTTTTCTTTCTGTGTGTTTGTGTCTGTCTGTCTGTCGTCTGTCTTGTCTGTCTTTCTCGTTCATTCGTTCATCATTCATTCATTCTCTGTCTGTCTGTCTCTGTCTGTTTGTCTGTCTCTATCTCTCTCTATCTCTGTCTCTCGTCTCTCCGTGTCTCTCTCTCTGTCTCTTTTCCGTCTGTCTCTTTCTCTTGTCTCTTTCTTTGTCTCTCTCCTCTCTCTCCCCTCTCTCTGTTTTTTGTCTCTTCTTTTTTTGTCACTCTGTCTCTTTGTCTCTCTGTATCGTCTGTCTGTGTCTGTCTGCCTCTCTCTATCTCTCTCTGTCTTTCTCGTTCATTCGTTCATTCATTCATTCTCTGTCTCTCTGTCTCTCTGTCTCTCTCCCTCTCCGTCTCTCTCTCTGTGTCTCTTTTTCTGTCTGTCTCTTTCTCTGTCTCTCTCTTTCTGCCCATCTCTCTCTTTCTCTCTCCCTCTCTGTTTTTTGTCTTTCTGTCACTCTCTGACCCCTTGTCTCTCTGTGTCTGTCTGTCTGTCTGTCTGTCTCCACTCACTCACTCACTCACACACACAACACACACACACACACACACACACACACTGTTTCTCCTCATCATCCATAAAAGCTTTCTCTCTGAACAACACCCTCTCCACCCCTCCCCACCCATTTTCTTTCCACCTAGCCAACGAACCCCCACCGTCACCCACACTGCCCCCCCCCCCCTTTCCCCATCAAAAACCCTTTCACCAACCAGACTGGAGGCATCTTGGTCACCCTTCAATAAACCCACTTCTACACACACACACACACACACACACATACACACCCCCTCCACTCCCACTCCATCCTCACTCCCACCCACATCCCTCGTTCCTTTCTTCTCTCCTTTCAATTACTTGACAACAGAACAAAATGTTTTCTGAACTACACCGCCCCCCCCCCCCCCCTCCCCCCCTTTCCCCTTTTTTTTCCCCCCCTTTTTTTTAAAAAAAAAAATTAAAAATCCACCCCCCTTTCCCCCCCCTCCCCCCCCCCCCCCTTTTCCCCCCCACCCCCCCCCCCCCCCCCCCCCCCCCCCCCCCACAAAGAAAATGCCAAGGTCACCTTTCACCCGGGGAGGACGAGGGCGGGAATTTTCGATTGGTCGGAGGGGATGACTGATCAACATCCAGATCTTAAAACCTTTCCTTTATTTTTTTCACCTTTTCAAAATGGGAAATTCCCACGGTCGCTGAAGAAGACCCTGGGGGCAAAGAACCACCCCCCAAATGGGGTCATGGTCCGGAACCCGGGGATTTTTGAATCTGATTGGGGGGGGGGGTCTTTTTGATTGGCGATAGAAGTGTCTTGGGGGTTTAAATACGGGGGCCGGTTTCCGGGGGCTCTTCATCCCAGCAACCCGTTTTGGGAGATTTGGGCTTGACTCTGACATTATTTCGGAAACCACTATTGCGCGACTTCTTGCCAAAACCCCCCGGATGAAGCTTCTTCGGGGTGAGAAATTTTCTGTGTATGTGTGTTGGTCCTCTTTTTTTTTCCTAAGTTTGGTTGGGGGGGGGTTTTTTTCCCTTTTGGATTTCTGGTAAAGTTTATGGTATTATTTTGGGTAAAAAAAAAATTGTGTGTGTGTTGGGGGGGGGGGAAAAGAATACCAGGCAAAAAAGTAAAATTGGTAATGTTATTAATTTAAAAAACTTTGTTGGACATTTATTGAAACCTTCACATCTTTCTTTTAGTTGCTTTAACTGGGAGGTAATTTTTACATAGTATATAAACAATGTTCTTTTAAAAATTTAAATAATTCAGATTTATCAAGGGAAATTTAAATTGGTTTAACATATTTGATTGATTTGATGAAAAATATGGAGACACATGGTTTTTTTTTTTTAGTTTAGTACTTTGGTCTGAAGAAAAAAGGGCCCGATGACGGGAAAAGTTGAATAGTCCCACAATATCTATAATGAAAACAAAACATCAAACCAAGGGGCGTGAAAAATGAGAAAATTTTTTTTAAGCTAATACTTTTGAGAATCTTTTTAAAGGGGATTAAAGTTTATTTTCTTACAAAAAATTTTTACATTTGGGGAGTTTTATTCTTAAATTTTTTTCTGATAAAAAAATGCAAAACCCAAAAAGGTCTTTTTTGTATAAAAAAAAAAAGCAAAGGAATAATAAAAAAGTTTAAGTTTTTTTTTTTCTTTTTTTTCTCGTTATTTAGCTAGAGTCCTAGGTTTTCCCAAAGGGGGGAATTTGGGGATAGGACCCCTTTTTTACTGACCATTTAAAGGGAAACCCTTTAAAAGACTTTAGGGGGCTGAGGGCATAATCACGAGAATGGGGCCAAAATCACAGTCAATAAAACACACTTGCTGACGATTTTTTAAAATCGTAACCGATTTCCATGACCTATAATGGGTTAAATCGTTAATGACGTTTCCTAAATTAGAAAATTTTAAAAAGTTTTTTTTTAATAAAAATAACATTATAAATTCTCAAAGTGTTTGAAACTGTACAAAATGAATTTCTTTTTAAATCTTCAAACACATAAATAAAAAATAAAACCAAAACGGTTTTTTTAGCATATTTTGAAAAATGTTTTGCTAAAAGTAAAAGACAAAAGGGGGAAAAAAGACTTTACAAGGGAAAAAAAAAACCAAAAATTCAACAGCTGGGAAAAATTAGACAATGCTGATGACATGCACTTTTGTCCAACTCCTTTTTTGTGCCCCAAACTTTCCCCCCTCCACGAGACTGTGACTGGTGGTTGGGTGCTGTCTTTCTAATGAGACG
>CM054138.1:83983655-84003066 GCA_028751875.1 Rapana venosa | reverse complement strand
ATTTTTTGTAGCCAGGTGGAGTCAGCTCTTTTATCTTTGGTTCATGACCTTGTGGGTTAAACCAGGTTTTTGTGAGAAAGATAAGATCGATGTTCTGTTCAGATATGACATCAGAAAGAATGTCGGCTTTACCATCAGGGCAAACAGCTTGCGCATTAAGAAAACATATGTGAAGAAGGTTTGAGGGAGACAGAGAGGTTGAAGGTGACTGTGGTGATTGAGGGTGACTATCAGAGAAAGCAGTCCTCTTCTACCGGTAACCATGTAACCCGGTACCACCTGTGACATGTGGGGAGTCAACCCGACCCCAAAAATCACGCCTGGAGAGAGATGGGCGCCGCCAGGCTACTTTTGCCCAAGACACGCCACATGGAATGGACAACAATAAAGAATATACCGGATCAGTCGCCGCCCGGGTCAACAAGGACCGCGCCTTCCGTCTGCCACCAGGGCGGAGGCGCCAAGTGTGCTACTGGTGGAACCCCTACAACTAAAATCAGAGGAAGGGACTACATCACCATCGCAACGTGGAACGTCAGAAGTCTGGCCCAAACAGGCAAACTCCAAGAACTGCTATACGAGCTGGACAGGTACACCTGGCATCTGGTAGGTCTCTGTGAGGTCAGATGGAAGGAGCACGGTGAACACCATACTGACGAGGGATATATGCTCTACTATAGCGGGGAACAGGACAAGCATATCAATGGCGTAGGCATGCTTGTCAACAAGAACATCAAGAATTCGGTAATAGGATACTACCCAGTAAACAGCCGGCTTATGGCCATCCGCCTCAGGGCAGCCCCATTCAACATCACAGTGATTCAAGCCTACGCACCAACAACGGATCACGATGATGAAGACGTAGAGGAATTCTACAACCAACTACAGGGCATCATCGATAAGATGAACAAGAAAGACATCTTGATCATCCAGGGAGACTGGAACGCCAAGGTGGGCGGAGAGCGCACTGAAAGACTGGAGCAATTCTGCCGGTCCCTCCTGTAATGCGATACCAATGAGCGAGGACTCCGACTACTGGAATTTGCCAGCTACAACGACACGGTGCTCGCAATACCCTTGGAGAACACAAGGCATCCCGACGCTGGACATGGCATGCACCCATGGGATCCATCACACCAGATGACTACATCCTGGTGCAGAACGGTTTCGATCTGGCATCAACAGAGCCAAGACGAGGACATTCCCAGGTGCAGACATGGGTAGCGATCTGACCTCGTGCTCCTGACTTTAGAGTCCGATTGAAGAAGATCAATAAGACAAAGAACACCAGACTCAAGTTCACCTGGACAGACTGAAAGACCCACCATCGCCGTAGTCTTCCAAGCAACAATAGGAGGGAAATTCGCACCACTGCTGGCACTTGAAGAAGATGCCGAAACGATGACACAGTTTTAACACTAGTGATGACTGAGACAGCAAGCATACCCCTTGGCAAACATCGCCGAAAAACACAACCATGGGTCACAGATGAAATCTTGAATATGTGTGACCAATAGACGAGACCTGAAGAAGAGCAAGAACACTACAGGAGCAGTTGAGTACAGAGAAGTAAAACAGAGATCAGGGAGACTGAGGAAGACCAAAGGAGGAATGGATGAAAAACAATGTACAGAAATCGAAGCGAGCCTGACAAAGATATAGCAGAAGAGCATACCAGATTGTGAAAGAGCTCACCAAACAAAGCAGGCAAGAGTCAGTAACATCCAGGACAAGATGGGAAATGCCTAACAGAAAAGAAGAAAATCGTTGGCAGATGGACGGAATACTGTTCCGAACTCTACAATCATCAGACACTAGGCGACCCAGCGTACTTGCAAGCCAAGCCTCATCGAATAAAGACAACTTCCTAATTCTACGCGAGGAAGTAGAAGTAGCAACTAGATCGCTGAAGAAAGGAAAATCAGCAGGAATCGACAACATCCCAGCAGAGCTGATCCAACACGGGGGAGAAGCCAGTGACAGACATCCTTACAAGTATCTGCAACAATATCTGGCAGACCGGAGAGTGGCCTACACCGTGGACCAATTCACTCATCATCCTCTCCCCAAGAAAGGAAATCTCCAGCAGTGCCAAAACTACAGGACAATCAGCCTCATAAGTCATGCCAGTAAAGTCATGCTGAAAGTGATCTGGACAGGCTGAAACACAGGCAGAAGAGATCATCGCCGAAGAGCAGGCCGGTTTCCGCCAAATAGAAGCACCACAGAACAGATATTCAACCTGAGGGTTCTGTGTGAGAAATACAGCCGCATCAACAAGACATCTTCCACGTCTTCATTGATTTTTAGAAGGCCTTCGATGAGTATGGCATGACGCTCTGTGGGCCCATGAACAATTCAACATGGGCCAGAAGCTGATTCACACCATCAAGGAACTCTACTCAAGGCCACCATGTGCAGTTACTCGTAAGGGCACGGTAGGGAGAATGGTTCCCGTACCTCAGTTGGGTCCGACAGGGATGTCTGCTGTCGCGACACTGTTTAACATTTTCCTCGAACGCATCATGACTGACGCCTTGGAAGACCACACAGGCACAGTCAGCATTGGAGGGCGAACAATCACCAACCTCAGGCTTGCGATGACACTGACGGTTCTGGCAGGAAATGAAGAGGAACTGGCCAACCTAGCGAAGCAACTGGACGAAATATCCTCACGATACGGCATGGAAATCAGCGCCGAGAAAACCAAGCTCATGACCAAACAGTGCCCAGCCAATCACCACCAAGATCACTCTCAGCGGAAAAGAACTGGAGACAGTTGTCATTTCAAGTACCTTGGAGCCATCTAAGTGAGGAAGGATCGAAGACCGAAATCCTAGCAAGAGCGGCACAAAACGCAGCAGCAATGGCAAGACTGAAGATCATATGGAGAGACAAAAACTCCCTCTCGGAACCAAGGTAAAATTTACTAAAGCGCTGTCACCTCAATCATCTTTACCTTGACAACCTAACCAAACTCAAAAACCCCAACTAAAATTTACCTCAAACCTTCATTATCAAACCTGTCCCCCAACAAGAATCCGAAAATCACTCAAAAAAGTGGGGACTTGAAGCCACTGCCACCGAAAAGAGGAAAATAAAGGGGTTATGGGGCCCGTACCGCAGAAGGATTTGCAAGACACCCCTCAAGGAACGCCAGGGGAAGGAAGACGGGGAGGACGAGGAGAAAGTGGGGACGACACCCGGGGTTTTTGGACGGGGGGATTCAGTGTCACCGGGCACTGGGCCACGACCGGCAAGTGGAGCCAGTGGTCCCCTTTCGTCCACCATGCGCGCCCCTACGACCCTGGGGGTTACGGGCCCCGTAAACGTGAACAGGGAGTGTGAATCAAGAAGAGGACGGCTGATGGTAGAAAAGTGGCGTGGAAGGGGACCAGAGTTGGATGGGAGGTCGGGTGTGAAAGCGGTAAAAGGATGGTTTAACGGGGGATCTATAGTTGATGCACCTGTGTACCACGGCTTTCAGAAAAATTATTATTATCGAGCACGGCAGAGGGGGAGCATCTGGGGAAAAGGTGTGGGGGATGCGCAGTGGCTATGGGGGTTGTTGCAGTGAGTAGGGTGGGGGGGGAAAGAGTGGGGGAAAAACAGGCCACAGGCGTGAGTTGCCGCAGGTTCCCCCTTTGTTTTGGGGTGGTAGAGTCCCAAGGGTTTGAAATGATTTGCTGTTTAAGTTCGTGTGTTGGGGTTAGAACCACGTGGGGGCAATCCCTTTATGTCAGAACAGTTATTGTCTAGTTGTGGGGTGGTGAAACGGGTAGAGGTGGGGTGGTGATGGGGGGGGGGGGGGGGGGTTGTTTGGTGGATCAGTAAAAAAGTTCAGGCTGCACGGGTCAGAGTGAAAATGGGTCCAAGGCCAGCAGTAGGGAAAACATCATCAGTCAACTGAAGTTTTGAAAAGGCCAGCATAGGTGGAACACCATCTCGTCACGAATTTTTGAAAGGCCCGCAGTCGGGGAAAACCACATCGCAGTAATGAATTTTTGACAAGGACCAGGTTTGGTGAACCAATCATCAGTCAACTGAAGTTTGAAAAGGACCAGCAGATCAGGGGGGACACAATCACAGTCAATAAGTTTTGAAAGGACCGCAGATAGGTGAACAACATCATCATCAATGAATTTTGGGGTAAAAAGAAATATATTCAAAAAGATAAAAAACTATTCTTTGAACTATTTCGAAAAGTCATGTAGGAACGAAACTTGTTCTGAAAAAGGATTCTGGGTTCCAAAACCAACCCGGATGAACATTTCTGGAAAAAAAGGCGGTAGAAACACACAAACTTGGCATTTCCCAAAACGGGATGGAACCATGCTGCCGCCCCCGCCAAAGGTTTAACACATTTTAAACAGACACGGGGATCACCCCTCCTAACCCAAAGGTAGGTGCAGCTTTCCTTTTTCCAGCCCAAAACATTGAGAAAAATTTCAATTTAAAATAATGGCGTTTTTTCTTTACTGGAGTTTCCAACATTGATGGCTCTCAAAAAATTTTGTTCCTTTTTTCACAAAAAATTTGAAAAAATGTACTATGATTGATTTTTTAAATCGTTTGTGGCATTTTAAAATTTATTAAATCAAAATCTAGACTAGAATTTTCACTGAAATCAAAATGTGTTCTTTTTATTGTCTTTTAAAGGAAAAAGTGTTACTTTTTGCTGGGTTCCCTTCCCTGTGGGTCTTTTCCCCATGAATGGGTCGAAGAGCTGGGCAATGTTGAAGGATCATTTTAGTCGTTTCGGGGACTTTTCGGGGGGTTATGAATTTTTTTGTTCTTCCTATAAAAAGGCAAATTAAAAAAGTGCAAAATTCTGATTTTTTTACACTCAAAAATTTCCTAAATATTGGTTTTACAAAAATTAAGTGTTTCTGTACAAAGCCCCTCTAGGTCGATTTAGAAAAAATTTTCAAGCCTGGTATAGATTCGTTTAAATGCTCTTTTCACAAAAAACTGAAGAAAAACTATGTTGCGGAAAAAAAAATTTATTGTCAGGCATCTGCTTACTTGTCTAGAATTAAGAAAAATTTCTATGAAAATGAAAGATCCGTTTCTTTTAGAATTTTTTAAAGCTTAAAAAGTATCCTAAACAATGTGATCCTGCAGATTTTCGAATGCGCTTCCAAACCCGTCGGTATCTTCCTGTGATGGATCACCCTGTTTCAAAACTTTTCAGTCATGATGTTTTTTTTAAACCCTCTTCATGCCCGTGTTTTTTTACCCCATGCTTTGTGCGTTCTACCCCTACTATTTTTACCTTCCCAAGATCCACTTTTCGGCTTGTTATAGTATTGTTGTTAGTTTAAATTTTTTAGTATCGTGTTTTGTTTAATTTTTTTTAGTATCGTTGTTAGTTAATTGTTATGTATCTGTTGTTTGTTAATTGTTTTTGTATCTGTTGTTTGTTAATTTGTTGGTAGTATCTGTTTTTTTAGTTAATTGTTGTGTATTGTTGTTAGTTCATTTTTTGTATCTGTTGTTTGTTCATTTTTTGTATTGTTGGGTTTGTTTATTGTTTAGATTGTTGTTTTTTTTTTTGTTATAGTATTTTGTTTTTTAATTTTCGGAGGGTATTTTATTTACTTGTTATCCTGACTGGTTCTAGATTTGAAAAAGTTCTTTTTAATCGCCAAAAGTCCCTTTTTAAAAAGTAGGCCCCAAGTTGTGGGTTTTTTTTTTTAAAAAAAGTTTGTTGCTTTGGGGCATTTCATTGGCACTCCTCCTCCCCCACACCACACCAAAACCCACACACACCCCACACACACACACAAAACACACACACGCACGACGCACGCCGCAGCACGCACGCCGCACGCACGGGACGCACCCCAAACATCCCCCACACTACAAACATCACATGCTCACACGAAACAAAAAAGGCGCGCATGAAAACACCCCAAAACCACACACCAACACACCCACCAACCACACACCACACCCCAACACACACCCCCACCACACCCCCACAAAAACCACCACACACACAAACACCACTCACACACATCATCATCACACTACTCCCCGTATGCCACATAGGCCGCAACAAACCCCCCCAATTTTCTAATATTATTTACACACACAACACACACACTCACACCTCTCTCTCTCTCTTCCCTCTTCTTCTCTTCTCCCCTCTCTCTCTTCTCTTTTTCTTTTTCTCTCCTCTTCTCTCTCTTCATTCCCACCACCACACACACACAGACACACCAACACACCACACACACCACACCCAAAAACCACACAAAAACCAAAACACACCACCAAACAACACCCCAACACAAATTTACCTCACACACATCCACGTTGCACACTTATAGGCCGCAAAATAACCACCAAAATTTCTCATATTTTTCACACACAAAACAAAACCACTCACTCAAACTCTCCTCCTCTCTCTCTCTCCTCCTCTCTTCCTCTCCTTCTCTTTCTCTCCTCTCCCTCTCTCTCTCTCTCTCTCTCTCTACAACAACACCACACCACACACACACCACACACAAACACACCACACAACAAACACACACACCCATTAAAACTGACGAACTTCTCCACACTCACCACTCTCAAATGCCCCGATTTCCCACATACTCCACTCACTCATCACTCACTCACACCACTCACTCACCCCACGCCCGCACGCCACGCCACACAAAAACACCACACACCACACACAACCACACTCACACATTTGTCCATTTTAAATCACTTTTCGGTTGGGGATTTTAAAATGAGGAAATAACAAAAACACACACCCCAAAAAACACACACACACACACACCACACACACCACACACAACACCACACACAAAACACACACAAAAAAAAAGAAAAAAGAAAAGAAACTTTTTGTCTTGAATAAAAATGTTTTGCATTGATTACTGCATGTACCGATTTATTTAATAATTGTCCTGCTTATGTAAAATTTTCCCTTGGTTTTATTTAAACTCGAGTATTTTTGGCCTTGTGGATGTTATTTTCCTAAGTTGCTCTCTCTCTTCTCTCTTCTTCTCTCTCTCTCTCTTCTTCTTCTTTCTCCTCCTCTCTCTCTCTCTCTTCTCTCTCTCTCTCTTTTAATAAAATCCCAAGGGTTTAATTTAAAAAGCGGACAATTATTAAATAATCGTGTACAATGTCAGTAATCATTCAAAACATTTTTTTCAATTTACAAAATGTTTCTTTTTTTTTTTTTTTTTTTCTTTCTTTTGTTTTTGTGGGGGGGGGGGGGAGAGTTATTTTAAAAGAAAGTTTTTCCCGTTTTTTTTTTTGGGGGGGGGGGGGGGGGGGGAGTGGTTAGGTTTTCTTTTTTTTGTTTTTTTTTTTTTTTTTTTTGTTTGGGGGGGGGGGGGGCTTTTTTTTGAAAAGGGTTATTTCCCCTTGTTTCTTGTGAGGGTGTAAAGGGTTTTGGGGTTATTATTAAGAGTACCCCTCGGGGCGGGGGGGATGGATAAAAAAAGAATGAGTGCTTATTCTTATCCTCGAAATAAAAAAATTTTGTCTTTGCCTTTGTCTTTGTATTGTCTCTCTCTTCTTGGTTTTCCCATTCCCAAATACATTTTTTTTTTTTTTATGTGTGTTTTCTACAAAATGTGTGTTTCTTTGTGCTGTTTTCCGTTTTTTTCATTTTCAAAGATTGCAATTGATGGAAATGTTTATTTTTGGTTTACATTTTGCAGCTCAGCGCCCCTTTTTTCTGTTTAAACTTCTAGTTTTTTGAGCCACCATAAACTCAAGTTGTTGTTATATGATTCCAAAAAAGGTGTTTGTTTTCAATGTTATACTTTTCATGCTTTTTACTCATCTTGAATAAACTATTTAAAACCACACACGCACGCGGCCCCAAAACTACACACACACAACACACCACACACACCACAAATCAATCCCAAAGATGGCAAAAAACCACACCTCTTTTAAACCTTGTCCAAAAAGGGAACTTCGAAAGCGATTTTTTAAATTACTTTCTTTTAAAAAAAAAGAAAAAAAATGAGCTTATTTTGGATCTTATATTTAAAAGGCACCTAGAAGATACATATCCTTTCATTTAAGTTTTTCACTGAGGATCCCTTCTTTAAAAAAAAAGAAGCAGGGGCCGCATTATTATTCCCGCTTTTAAAAATTTAAAAAAACCTTAACAGCAAAAATCATTTTCTTTACTGCGATTACTGCTATTTTGTGGGTTTGTACTTTTGCTTTATTTCCCCAAAATGTTTTGCAGATTTTGTTTGTGTTGTTTTAAATCTGCATTACAGTCTTAGTAACTGTCTTGACGTTTTTGGGGGAATTTATTTGAAAATTAATTTTTTGGTAATTTTTAAAATTTGAGGGGTTCGAAAGTTCTTTTGCTGGATTCCCTTCATTGGGTATTCATTTTATTGAAAAAAGGTTACAAAGCTGCCAAAAAAAGGAGAAAAAAATGATGCTATTTTTGTTTTAGAATTCCTCTTTTCTTTATGGGTTAGTTTTTCTTCAAAATGTTTGTGGGGGAAAAATGTGAAAAAGAAAAGGAAAGGGGTGGTTATCTCAGCATCTTGTTCAGTTTGGATATGAGAACATTTTTGCCTCAGTACCGTTTTCGAAAATCCCGTATAGAAAAATTGTTTCTCTAAATTCAGTTGAAAAATTAAAAAGCCTTTCGAGAAATTTGCCAAAAATTACATGTATAGCGGTGAAAAACTTTCTTGTTCTGTTTGTATCAAGTCAAGGTTTAAAAAAGTTTTTACCTCATTTCAAGATAGTCTCTGCGGAAGTTTTAACCAAACCAGGTTATTATGTGAGACAGCCCTTTTCTCTGTTGCAATCCCCCTTATTCTCTTTCTTGTTTAAAAATGGGGTGGGAAACTTATTTTGTTTTTTCACGCTGCGTTACAATAGTTCAAAATTGTTTGTTTTCCAAAATTAGGTATTTTTCAATTGTTTGGGTTTTTTTATTTTTTTAGTCATGCCCCTGTTTTTTGCAACATTACTATTTATTTAGATTGGAATAATCTTTTTGTGCTTCTCCCAACCGTATTATTCTACTTAAAGCCCTTATCTCATTAGCGCCCCCCCCCCCCCCCCCCCCCCCCCCCCCCCCCCCCCCCCCCCCCCCCCCCCCCCCCCCCCCCCCCCCCCCCCCCCCCCCCCCCCCCTCCCCCCCCCCCCCCCCCCCCCAACCCCCCCCCCCCCCCCCCCCCCCCCCCCCCCCCCCCCCCCCCCCCCCCCCCCCCCCCCATCCCCCCCCCCCCCCCCCCCCCCCCCCCCCCCCCCCCCCCCCCCCCCCCCCCCCCCCCCCCCCCCCCCCCCCCCCCCCCCCCCCCCCCAAACCCCCCCCCCCCCCCCCCCCCCTTTCCCTCATGTTAATAAAATTTAAGGTAAACGACGTAAAATAAAGAACACACACACACAAAAAAAAGTCATTAGGTGGACTTTTAAATGGGGCCCCGAGTGCGAATGCACGCAGAATTTTTGCCCCGTTAATCCCCCTCGTTTTTGGAAAAGGTGGGCCCATTTGTGCCGGTGGGAAGGGGGATGACAAAATTGAAAAAAACTGATAACATGGGAATGGATATAAAAAAGGACATGAGAACTTTTTCCCTTATTCAAATAAGAAAAATTTTAAATTTTTTTTAAAAGTTACCTAAAGGGAATGTTCCCTTCCCAAAAAAGGGCAGCTTTAATCGTGTCTGCCATGTGTCAAAAACCCGGTTTAATGGTGGTTGTTGTGAAAACAAACAAAGCCCCAAATTTAAAAAAATTATAGCTTGTAAGAGACAAACTTAAAACAACCAATTAAAATGAAAAACCAAACCCCCCCCCCAAAAAAAAAACAAGCAGTTTAAAAAATTGGGAAAATCCAAAAAAGAAGAGAAAAACCCCTCCTTGAAAAAAAAAATCAAGCCAAGAAATTGTTATAACTGGAAAGTAACATAAACACACACACACACACACACACACAACACACACACAAAACACTCACTCACTCACTACACACACTCACCACACTCACACAAAAACAACACACACACACAACACACAACCACACACAATCCCCCAACACTCACACCACACACACACACACCCCAACACACACCAACACTGGTTTTTTTGGGAAAAAGGGTTGAAATAATGTATATTTCTTTAAAAATCTTAAAAAAAGTGTTTTGTAGTGGCTTGGGGGAAAAAAAAGCAAAATGCATTGCTATTCAATTTACCATTGGAAATAAAAATATGCTTGACACCACACACTTTTAGATTGCACTCGAATAACAACCAAACCAAAAAAAACCCTAACATATATTTATATATATATATATTTTTAAAAATATTTTTAATATTATATATTATTATAAAAATAATTTTAAATAAATATAAAATTATCATTATAATAATACATGGCATTTATACAGCCTTATCTTGCAAAAAACAAATAAAAAGTGTTTATTCTTCCTAGTCTTTCCTGCACCCGTTAAAATTAATAGATATTTAAAAAATTCAAATGAAAACACATACATATACATCATACATCATACATACATACATCATACATAATACATCATCATACACCAAAACCCACACACACATAATACACACCACACCACACACACACACCACACACAAAACCCCACACACACACCCCACACACACACCACACACACACAATTGTCTTGATTAAAAAAAAACCCCCCCCACAATTTTTTGGGGCCCCCCTCCCTCCACGCCACATTTGGGGGGTAAAACAGTAAAGAGCAATGAAACAAAAACTTATTCAGCTTCTTTTTTTTTAATTTTTTTAAATCGGAAAATTTTCCCCTTCTATTTGAAGCTTTTAAAGACTGAATGGACAACATCACGAAAAACCACTGTTAAAATGATGATTATTTTTTTTTTTTCAGAAAAATCACCCCCGATCTGGTCATGTCCCTGGATATCTCCCTCCCCCCCCCCCCCCCTCCCCCACCCCTTCCCCATACCCCCCTGATGGTGATGGTGTATGTTTTGAGATTAATTTTTTTTTATTTATCTGGAAACACCACACACACCACACACACACCCCCACACACACACACACACAAACACCCCAACACATACCACACACATCAAAAAATTCCACCACCCCCCCTTTCTCTCTCTGTCTCTCTACTTTTATATTTTCTTTAGTTATAGTGATCCTGATAATTTTCATCATTTTTTTATTATTAAAAAAGGATTCTACTTTTTTTTTAAAATATTTATTGGGTTGTCGGCTGTACTTAAGTTTTAATGAATGCCTATTTCAATTCTTATTGTTATTTTGTAACAAGTATTGTACCATTTGACAAGTTTGATGTTTATTTGTAGACTTATTTAAGTTTGGTTGTTATTTTTTTTGGGTTTTGTTGCATTTTCTTGTTGTTTTTTGTCTCTTTTTTTTTCTCTTTTTGTTGTTTTTAAAAAAAACAAACTTTATTTTGTTTGTTTTTTGTTTTGGGTTTGGGTTTTTTTTTTTTTTTGGTGGGTGGTTGTCTTTAGGGTTTTCTTTTATTTTTTTGTTGTTGTTTGGGGTTTTTTTTTTTTGGGGGGGGGGGGGGGGGGGAAAAAGGGTTTTCCCCCTTTTTGTTTCTATGTTGGATAAAAGTATTGGGTTATTATTAAGATTTTTCCCTACGGGCGGGAAAAGGATTTTTAAAAAAGCACTGTGCTTATTTTTATCTCGAAATAAAAAATTTTGTCATTGTCATTGTCATTTCACCCCCCACACACACTTTTCTTACTCCAACTCTCCAAATTGAAAAAAATTGTAAAAATTTAATGAATGTTTCCAACCCTACGAAAAAGATCATATTAAAAACTAAAAATGCAGTAAATTAATCAAAAAAAGCTAGAAATAAAAAACAGTTTTGAAATATGCCGTGGAAATCGAAAGTCAAACAAAAAAAACCCAAAAATGGTTTTGACTTCCGGGGCCCTTTACTTCCGCAATCGCCCCCTTTTTAAATTTCTTGATTACAATGGCGGAAAATCCAACAGGTTTGTTGTCACAGTTTTTTTTTGCTTATTCGTTCATCTTTGCAGACATTTTTACGCTTACCTCAGAAGTACTGTATGGCTTCTATTTTTTAAGTGTTGTATGTTTGGGTGATTTTGGGTTTGCTAGAACATGCCAAAAAGCTTTGTAACGAAAAAAAGACATGGCTCTTTACTGAGTAGATGTGGTACCCAAACTTGTTCAGATTATATGAATGGCTGTTGTTGTTTTTTTTAAAATGAAAATGAAACGTTAAGTCAAAACCCCCGAATTAGTGAAAAATCTCGTTTCTCATTAAAAACTAAAAGGGGTTGGCATGCGTCAAAGTAAGACGTTTTTTCTCGTAGGGTGCCTTTTATTTTTTTTTTTTTTAAAAAATTTCAAAAATAGCCTTCAACTTTAACTTACTCCTACTCCCATGTTTGCCGACCACCTCTGCTGAAGGCACCCCTTTGTGCTTTTTCTAAGCATGTTTTTGTGTTTTTTAAAAAAAAAAAAAATTTTTTTTTTGTATCCCCATGACCCATTTGTGCTATATCGAAACGGTAAAAGGACAACCACTTTGCCGACCCCCTACTGTAAAGGGCGCCTTTGTGTTTCTTCTAAGTTCATGTGATTAGTTTTTTTTAACTTTTTTTTTAAATCCCCCAATGCCCCACTTTGTGCTATCATCAAAACCGGTCAAGGACAACCCCCGTTCAAAACCCGTGAAGTATAGAAAAGGGCAGAACAGAATAGATCCGATTGTTTTAAAATGCAAAAGCCTGTTTATTATTTAATATAGAGACATCCCTTGGGCTGAGTTAAAATTTTTAGATGATTAATTGGCTTGTCATCAAATCCAACTTTTTCCTAGTCAAAGACCTGTCCCCTAGTAAACCCTCATCTCGCAACTCTCCCTTGTTACCCCCTATGATTAGTAAAACCTCCCTATGGTTTTAAAATTTTTGATGTTTAATTGGCTTAGTATCTCCCTCCCAAACAACCCTAGTCAATGACCTAGCAACCTATTCCCCAAAACTCTCTTGTTACCTCACCTACTATCTAGTAAACCTCACTCTGAATAATAAAATAGTCACCCCATCTATTTTGGGCGAAATACTCTGTTATGAAGAATGACCTAGTAAAACCCCATCTCGCCAACTTCCCCTAGAAAAACCTATTGATGATCCTTTGCCCTAGTCAACCTATCTTCTATCATCTCATCCAAAAGGACTTAAATATTACTAGTGTTGAATCATCATTTGTTATATTTACGAACCATTTCATCTCATTGTGAAAGACTTGAAATAACCATTTACGGAATATAATGGTCATGCCACTGTTTGTGGGCCTAGGCTAAAACCGGAAAACCCAAAAGAATTTTTATAGATAGCAACCTATAACATGTTAAAAAAAACACTGTCCTACTTTAGTTATAGCTTTTTGTCAAAATTTACCCCCAGGACAACATATGACAAAAAACAAAAACTTTCAACCTCAGAACGTTACCCCAACACCCCAACACCGCATTGACGCAACTGCGCTCCTTCTCGCTGAAAACCCATCCAAACCACCAGTCACCGTAAAAGAAACCCCCCGCCGAACCCACTCTACTTTTTATCCCTACCTTTCGGAGAATACATCTAAAAATGCCTACAGCAAATCCCCTACCCCTTTCGGCCCCTGCGACACCAGTACGGAGCTCAAGGGTTTGCTAAAATTAACTTTCCAACTTTAAACTTTTAGCACAGACCTTTTCAACATTTGAAACACCCAAAACACAGTGGATGTCACGATAACCCCCAAAATGGAACTTTAATTTTAACCCTAAACGCACCCAAAAACTACTTACATCTGCTCCAAAAACATCACTGACTGCCACGATTTTAGCCTTCAGCCCCTAAAAACAAAACCCCCAAAAAGCGCCCCAGCAAACTCCAAGGGCAGCCTACAATAGAAAGACGAAATTAAGCCCCCTGACAAAACCCGTACACCAAACCCGCCAACCCCACCAAACCGTTTTTGAACAACCCCCAAAACCCAGCCCGCTAGAATATGATCCCAAACCCCCAAAAAGTTCGCCCCAATAGAACTAAAAAAAACGTCACTCCAACACTTCTCCAAAAACCTCCGCATAAACTCCGGGAGGAAAAACCCCAGACTAATGACAGTGAACTGCAGAGGAATTTGAAATAAAAAAGCGGTTAGAAGCAGCCCCCACTACATCAAACCCGCATTGTTGCGGGACCCAATCCAACCGACAACAAGTTCAAAACAGCGGAGTGTTCCAGATAACTATGTAGTATATAGAAAGGACGGGTCAGTTAGGGGGGGGGGTATTTTATACTAGTACGTAAAGGAACTTATTTCAAAAGAAAAAAAAAGGAAAAAAACAGCCACTGCGAAAAAATTGGGTTAGAGTAAAAATCCACAAAACAAAAGCCTTTTTGTTGGATCCTTCTACACCCGTATAAAAACCAAAGGACATGAAAAAACTAGAAATAGCACTAGGGAAGCTTTTAGACAGGAAAAAGGGCAAACCATCCTTTGAGGGGGCTTCAACTGTCCCGACGTTTGTGGGGCACAAACACTGTACCACGGTTTTACCGCGAGACGTTCAGGGAACAGTACGAAGTCCCGCCGAAGCAGGTTTTACCAGATTTTCCCCAGGAAAAAACATAAAAAAGAACCTATAGATTTAGTTTTCCAAACCCCCCTTCAATCAGATCCTCATTCGGTCCCAGGAATATCCCACCTGACCCGTTGTAACAGACATCGACACAAAACCCCCCTACACCAAACGGCAAGAAAGGAAATACTAAACTTTAAAAGAGCAAATGGCAGGGCTTAGGGAAAGGGTTAGGGCCCTAAAAGACAATTTTTAAAAACCAACAACAAGGGGCGAGCAACACATTGGACAAACTTTTAAAAGGAAAATAATGAAAAAATAGAACCTCATCCCTCCCGATGAAGACCGAAACAGCACCTGGATAAAGAAGATATAAAACGCCCTGTCAGGAATAAACGGACTCTACACCCAAACCCAAAAAGCACAACAAATGGGGAAATACAAAAAAACCCACCAAAAAGAATGCAAGAAAAATCGCAAAGCGGAATGGCACCACATCAACCCACAATACTACAAGGGACAAACAAACAACAACAAACCTTCTGGCGATATATAAAAAAACAAAAAAAAGGACATGTGGAGGCACCATGAAGGAAGGGAACCCTAGTTAGCGATGTTAGGTAAGGCCAAAAATTATTTAAAACAATTCCAATCAGTTTTCCTCCGAGGATAGGGGAAAACCCCAATGGACAATTCATCACAACCCCTGAGGCATCCCGTCACAGTAGTGGAGTGAAAAATGTCAAAAAACACCGACCCCCGCCAAGCACAGGCCAGATGCCATCCCCCAAATAGTACTAAAGAATGCGCGAAATATTAGCACCGAACAACCATCTACCAAAAAAACATTTGAACCCCGGAAATTTACGGCGGACTGGAGACAAATAATATCAGGTATCTTTTAAAAAAAGGGGGGAAAACACACAGCTCCCCAATTAGCCCGTTTATTACTTCAGTTGCTGCAAGATTTTAGAACATTTTGTTTGCCCCCACCCAAGGAAAACCTGAAAGGAAATATTCTAAACCTTAAAACCCCGGGTTCCGCTCTGGCTAATCTGTGGTCCCAAATCCCCCCCACCCAGGATTTTCATCATTGCAGGGGAAAAAAAAGTAGATTGCAATTTAGATTTGCAAGGCCTTTTATCAGTCCCCCACAGGAAACTATATATAAGTTAGAAAAAAATAGGATTGTAGGGAAATTACACCCGGCTGAAAAACTTTAAACCACCCGAACAAGAGAGTGTGTTAGAAAGGGGAAACATCAGAAGAAGTTTGAGTAGAGTCAGGAAAGGACCCCAAAAGGGAAATGTGTTAGGCCCTTTTTCTTCTTTTCCACATTAATGACCCACCAACATCAGTGTCCAAATAAGACTTTTTGCAGTGACTGTCTTTTTTTAGAGAAATAGGCACCTTTGTGACCCCACCCTTTGAAAGACCTCAGAAAATTGAACCGGGGAGAAAATGGGGGATGCGTTTTAACCCCGCAAGTGTTATTTTTAAACATAAAAAAAAAATCGCTATCTTACCAATAAAAAGTACTTTCCCCGCAAGTGGTCAAACCATATTTGGGATCCACATCTCCAAGCTTGAAATGGACCCCCCAATAGACAAAATTACCCAAAAAAACAGCTCAATGTTAGGATTTTTTTAAACGAAAAACCCCAAACACTGCCAAAAATGTGTGATTGCCTTTTATCATGTTAGATCCACATTGAATATGGTGCACGTATGGGTAGCCCTGCCAAACAGACATAGATAAGTTAGAAGTATCCAGAACAGGGCAGCCCGATTCAAAAACAAGCTACCATATAGAGACCCCGGGTGTGTCACGACCAGCTCCAAAACCTGCATCTGCCCAAAATTTCAAGCCCCAGGCGAAGCTTGGTTAGCCTTTTTTTTTTAAAAATGGTTTGGGGGCTTGTCCCCGGGCCCTGCCCCCATCAAATTTTTTTTCCCCCAAACCCCCAAAGGGAAAGTTTTGATTAAGACTAAGCTTTTAAGGACTTAAATCTTAAATGTAGAAAGGACAGCCTGCAACAAAAAAAGAGGGGTACACGTCCCGACGCAGGGCAAAAAAGACAAGCATCTTCTTCGTGCAGCGGTTATAGATGGAACCCCCCTCAGGACCAGACCGTCAAATTTTCCCAAAACCCCGAGCTCCTTCAAAGGGGGGGCCCCCACCGGAGAACCAGCACTGGTTTTCCGAACAACCAGTTAGTATAGAGTTAAACGAAAACCCCCCTCCCTGGTAAAGCCCGAAGTGGTTACTGGACTATTGATCCGTCCGATCCAGAAGTCTCCCTTGCGCATGCCCAAAAATTTTGACGAAAAGGAGTAACCGGAGTCGTTTTTTGAAAGTGTTTAAGTAGGTAAGAAATTCATGGGGGTGTGATTCGACGAAATATCATTTTAAATTTGTTAATGTATTTGAGCCTACCATGCTGTGCTCTATAATCTTGATTCACCCAAAACCAAATTTGGCAATTCTAGCCCTTATGGGTTTTAAAATTAAAATTTCAGAAATATGAATTTTTTCTCTCCAGTGTATTTTGAATAAGCAACTTTGTCTGTGTGTGTATGTGGTGTGTTTTGTCCGGGTTTTTTTTTGTGTCACTGTGTGTGTGTCACTTTTGGGGGGTTTTGGGTACTGTGGTCATGTTGTGACTGTAACGAGAGGTGAGTGAGTGAATGTGTGTGTGTGTTGTGATGCATGTGTATGTCCCGGTTTGTTTGTGTGTGTGTGTGTATGTGTATGCCTGGTGCTGGAGAGAAAAGATTGTTTTTTTTTTAAAAACTTTAAAAAAGTCTTTGAATTTTTTCGGAGGGGTTTTGAATGAACCTGTACTGGTATACTGTATTATTAATAACCTTTAGCCTGCGGATTTGCTGTTTGGAAGACAGATAAAAAATGTCTTCACACTGCCACGAGTCTTTTCCCGGGAAAGTTGGTCATGTGTCCCGACTTTTCAAAGTACATTTTTATATTAAGGTCGTAGCTTTTTAAAGGATACTAAGATACTTTACAGTATTTTAAATTACATTTTTAATTTTCCTTTTTAGGTATACTTTTATGGGTACATTTGTTTGAATTTTAATTTTACAATTTTTTTTTCCGCGTCACCATTTTTGTGAAAAATTTCCCGGCAAAAAATGTTTTCCCATTTTATTTATAAACCAAAAACCTTGGGGCTAATGGTTAAAGGAAGGTAAAGGTAAATAAAGGTAAAGGGGCTCCCATAACCTATAAAGGTTGTAGGGGAGCGAGGCGTCGGGGCCTCATTCTCTAGGGCCCAGATATTGGGCGGGCCCCTCTCCTCTCCCCGCTGCTTTACCTTCCCTGACCCCAAAGAGGGCAGGTACCCTTTTTCAGCTGGAGGAACGTATGAAAACCAAGGGGGGCATTACGGGGCACCCTCCAAAATGGGAACGCTCGAGGCTTAATTTGGCTGGGAAAGCGGTGCTCCGACCCCTGAGTAGGGTTAGTGGGGGAAAAAAACTTCAGGTACATACTGACAATCCGACATTTTGAAAGACTTTGTAAAAGTTTTTCTCAAAATCACACAAAATGTGCCTCACTGTTTTCCTTGATGTGGGTGTTTTTGCATTTAAAAAGGATTTTGAGGTATTGTTTTCTTTTCCCAGAGACAGTTTGTCTAGATTTGAAGAAAATGCTTCAGCTTCAGGGGGCACAGCCCCTGACCCCTGTTTTTTAGGGGGGGAAAGGGGTCAACCTCTTCCTTAGACTTGACGCCCACTGTAAAGTCCTTCGGATGAGATAAAAACCGAGGCCCCGTGTGCAAACGAATGCAGAACATCTTGCGCACACCGTTAAATCCTGTTCCGCTTTTCAAAAGAATTTGGCCATTGTGTGCCCGGGGGGAACGATGACAAAATTTACAAAACCGCTACACACGGGGATGGATGTAAAAAAAGCAATGAGTGCTTTATTCCATTATCCTCGATATAAAAAAAGGAAGTCATCTGAGCGCTTTGATTTGTTGCTTTACAAGATTTAGTGCTATATAAATTCCATACATTATTTTTTATTATTTTATTTTTTATTTATTATCTATACCTAATTATTAATTAAATTTTGAGTCTGAAAGTTGATTACTTTATACTTGGCTTGTCTATTGTATCATGTAGCTTTGCATGCTTCAGGTATTCATTTTTACTGTTATGACCTAACTACTAAGACATCTTTCTTTGCTATGTTTTATGAAGCATTATTATTTGGCAAACACTGGTATGGTAAAAAAGAAGAAACCAGTTTAATGTGTGCACAAGATGTTCTGCGTGTGTTTGCACTTGGGGCTTTGTTTTTATAGTCTCGTCCAAAGGGACTTTCAGGGGAGGGGGAGTCAGTACTGATGTCAACTCTACTCCAGGGTAAAATCCCCTAAACAGAAAAAGTAAAACGGGCACCTCTGTGGTGGCTTGTTTCCCGGGCCGTCAGATCCTTTTGTGCAGCGCTTGACCCCTAGGCTTTCCCGCCCTGTCCCCCCTCATTGTCATTCCTGGTGGTGATGTGTGTCTGGGTGCTGTCAGTGGTGACTGTGTGTTGTTTTCTGTTTAAACAGGTCAGTGACATCAGGGGTCCACCACCATGTCTCCCCAGCCTTGCCAGTGTCAAGGAAGAAGAAGCCACCAGACCCCTGACCCTTACCTCAGCCTGGGCCTCGCGTGTGCCTGCCCATCTCCTGAAAAAGTTCCCCCCCCCTGCTGCTGCTGCTTCTGGATAGAGGAGCGGATCCTGTGCACCGTAAGTGGAAAAAAAGGGCTGTCCCTGTGGGGAAAATTTA